>JAHRHZ010000013.1:4029133-4152352 GCA_024137785.1 Ginglymostoma cirratum
GACCAAGGGGGTGAAAATGGAGTCTAGGTAGGTGGAGATGAGTTCGGGGGTTACCCAACCCCGCACCGCCTGCTTCTAACTTCTTCCCATGGTCGATCCATTGTCTCCGCCTGCTCCTGCCCCACCGAACTCATCTCCACCTACCTAGACTCCATTTTCACCCCCTTGGTCCAGGAACTCCCTACCTACGTCCGTGACACCACCCACGCCCTCCACCTCCTCCAGAACTTCCAATTCCCCGGTCCCCAACACATCATTTTTACTATGGACATCCAGTCCCTATACACCTGTATTCCCCATACAGATGGCCTAAAGGCCCTCCGCTTCTTCCTGTCCCGCAGAACTGACCAATCCCCCTCCACCGACATCCTCATCCGCTTAGCCGAACTCGTCCTCACCCTCAACAACTTCTCTTTCAATTCCTCCCACTTCCTGCAGACAAAGGGGGTGGCCATGGGTACCCGCATGGGCCCAAGCTATGCCTGCCTCTTTGTAGATTACGTGGAACAATCCCTCTTCCGTACCTACACTGGCCCTAAACCCCACCGCTTCCTCCGTTACATTGATGACTGTATCGGCGTCGCCTCGTGCTCCCACGAGGAGCTCGAACAGTTCATCCACTTCACCAATACCTTCCACCCCAACCTGAAGTTCACCTGGACCATCTCCAACACTTCTCTCTCCTTCCTGGACCTCTCTGTCTCCATCTCGGGCAACCACCTAGAGACAGATGTCCATTTCAAGCCCACTGACTCCCACAGCTACCTGGAATACACCTCCTCCCACTCACCTTCCTGCAAAAATGCCATCCCCTATTCCCAATCCTTTGCCTCCGCCGCATCTGCTCCCAGGATGAGACATTCCACTCCTGTACATCTCAGATGTCCTCATTCTTCAAGGACCACAACTGCCTCCCAACAGTGGTCAAGAACGCCCTCGACCGTGTCTCCCGCATTTCCCGTAACTCATCCCTCACACCCCGTCCCCACAATAATAACCAAAAAAGAATCCCTCTCGTCCTCACTTACCACCCCACCAACCTCCGGATCTAACGCATTATCCTCCAACACTTCCGCCATCTGCAATCTGACCCCACCACCAAAGACGTTTTTCCCTCCCCATCCTTATCTGCTTTCCGGAGGAACCACTCCCTCCGCGACTCCCTTGTCTGCTCCACACTCCCCTCCAGCCCCTCCACACCTGGCACTTTTCCCTGCAACCGCAGGAAGTGCTACACCTGCCCCCACACCTCCTCCCTCACCCCAATCCCAGGCCCCAAGAAGACTTTCCACATCAGGCAGATGTTCACCTGCACATCTGCCAATGTGGTATACTGCATCCGCTGTACCCGTTGTGGCTTCCTCTACATCGGGGAAACCAAGCGCAGGCTTGGGGACCGCTTTGCAGACCACCTGCGCTCAGTTCACAACAAACAACTGCACCTCCCAGTCTCGAACCATTTCAACTCCCCCTCCCATTCCTCAGACGACATGTCCATCCTGGGCCTCCTGCAATGCCACAGTGATGCCACCCGAAGGCTGCAGGAACAGCAAATCATATTCAGCCTGGGAACCCTGCAGCCCAATGTTATCAATGTGGATTTCAAAGCTTCAAAATCTCCCCTCCCCCAACCGCATCCCAAAACCAGCCCAGCTCATCTCCACCTCCCTAATCTGTTTTTCCTCTCACCTATCTCTTCCTCCCACCTCAAGCCCCACCCCCATCTCCTATCTACTAACCTCATCCCGCCCCCTTGACCCGTCCGTCCTCCCTAGACTGACCTATCTCCTCCCTACCCCCCCACCTATTCTCACCTTTACTGGCTCCATTCCCGCCTCTTCGACTTGTCTGCCTCCTCTCCACCTATCCTCTCCTCTATCCATCTACTATCCGCCTCCCCCTCTCTCCCTATTTATTTCAGAACCATCTTCCCCTCCCCCATTTCTGATGAAGGGTATCGGCTCGAAATATCAAGTTTTCCTGCTCCTATGATGCTGCTTGGCCTGTTGTGTTCATCCAGCCCCACACCTTGTTATCTTAAGTAGATAAAACTGTTGCTTTTTTGACTTGCAAATATACAGTGGTAATAGGAGTCAACATTACCACCATTGTTCTTTTTAATGTAAATTTATGACTCAGACTTGGATGTACAATGCGTAATTTAAAAGTCTGTAGATGTTGTAAAACTTGAAAATGTGGTAAGTAATAACTCCCATTTAATACTGACAGAATTAAAGAGGACATAGAAGACTGGTAAAATGGGTAGAGTCAAAGCAAATTTAATCCAGAGAAGTGTGAAGTACCATCTTGGTTGCATGTACACAAATCTTTGAAGGTAACCGGGCATGTTGAAAAGTTGTTACAGTGAGACATTGACTTTATGAATAAGAGAAGAGTACTTTAAAACAACAAAATAATGTTTTAAGATAACAAGCATGGGGCTGGATGAACACAGCAGGTCAAGCAGCATCATAGGAGCAGGAATAATGTTTTAACATTTGCAAGCCATTGGGGTGTCATCACTTGGAGTCTTACGCTCAATTTTGGGTATTATACTTTCAGAACGATGTGGAAAACTTTGGAGAGGTTACCATAGGAATGTAGGAACAGCAGAAGATAATTTAGCCCCTAAATCTTGATCACCCTTTTCACTAGAAGCAATGAGGGTCTTCCTTTATCAGGCAAAAGCATGTACGGGATTATTCTTCAGGTTCTCTTTAAAGTACAGATTCTAAGAAGGACATTCGATAATAGCATTCAGAATCATGAATGATTTCAGTAGAGCAGAAAAAGAATAAAATAATTTCCAGTGATTAATGGTCCAGTAACCAGAAAAAGCAAAATCATGCCCTGAAGAAACATACTTATATAAACAATTTCATAGAATCCCTAGAGTGTTCAAGCATGCCATTCAGCCCATTGAGTCCATACCAACCCTTGAAATAGCACCCACACCACATAACCTTGCATTTTCCCATGGATACTCCACCTAGCCTGCACATCCCTGTATACTGTGGATGGTTTAGCATGGTCAATCCACCTAAGCTGCACATCTTTGGAGTGTGGGAGGAAACCAGAGCACTTGATGGAAACCCACACTGACATGGGTAGAATGTGCAGATTCCACATAGACAGTCACCTGTGGGTGGAATTGAACCTTGGTCCCTGGCACTGTGAGGCAGTAGTGCTAACCAATGGGCCAATGTGCTGCCCCATTTTGGATGTGATTATAAGAGGCATACTCGGTAAATTTGTGGATGACCCTAAAATTAGTGGTATAGTGGACAGTGAAGAAGGCATTCTATGAGTAGAACAGGATCTTAAACAAATGGGCCAGTGGGCTGAGGAATGGTAGATGGAGTTTAATACAGATAAATGCAAAGTGTTGCACTTTAGTAAAACAAACCAGGGCAGGACTTGCACACTTAATGGTAGGGCCCTGGGGAGTGTGGTCAAACAGAGTAACCTAGGGGTGGAGGTACACAGTTCATAAAAGTGGTGCCGCTGTAGACAGGGTGTTGAAGAAGGCTTTGGCCTCTCTTGTCTTCGTCAGTCAGAGTATTGAGTACAGGGATTGGGATGTCATGTTACAGCTGTACAAAACACTGGTAAGGCCACTTCTGAGTACTGCATACAATTCAGTTCACCCTGCTATGGGAAGGATGTTATTAAACTGGAACGGAACGGAAAAAAAGATTTATAAGGATGTTACTGTGACTGGAAGGTTTGAGTTATAAGGACAAGTTGGGTAGGCTGGGACCATTTTACCCTGAAGTGTAGGAGGCTGAGGATTGACATTGTAGGGATTTATAAAATTATGAGGATCATATATAAGAAGAATAGCCAAGGTCTTTTCTCCAAGGTAGGGGAGTCCAAAACCAGCATGCATACATTAAGGTGAGAGAGGAAGGATTTAAAAGGGACCTGAGGGGCAACATTTTCATTTAGAGGACAGTGCAATATGGAACGAACTGCCAGAGGAAGACGCAGAAGTGGATGAAAGAACAACATTTAAAAGACACTTGGTTAGGTACATGGATAGGAAAGATTTAGAGAGATATGGGCCAAATGCAGGCAAATGGGACCAGTTCAGTTTAGGAAACCTGGTTGGCATGAATGAGTTGTGCCGAAGAGCCTGTTTCCATGCTGTCTGACTCTATAATTCTACATTTTTAAATAATGAGTTGCTTTGACCAGGAATGCTGTGCCTGAATGCATACAACAAGCATATTCAGGAATAATTGTCATTCTTCAAGGGGATGGCAAGCTGGAAATCAAGCCCTATTATTTCCAGAGTCATCATAAAACTTAAACCTTTTTAGAACTACCTTAGGATTCCTCAATTTACCTGTCTTGAAGATTCAGGTTGACAGAAAGCACAAACTGGGTTTCTGCACTTAACAAAAAAAAATTACTATTTATTTCAAGTAGATTGACTCTAGCTACAGGCATATAACTCTATTAAATATCTCTTCTGGTAAAATGGCAGTAGTGTGGAGCTTCTGAGCCTAGGATTCGTGTTCTCCATCCACTTTTCCTTTTGTTTCTTTTCTTACATTTCCCTCTTATTTTTTTCTCTTCTATTTTATTTTACTTACTTCTTGGTTCATCAGCAAGGTGGACCTGAAGCAGACTCATTGCGGTGGCAAAGTTGCATTTGGCCCAGCTTGGTACCCAGCAGCATCAGTGCAGTCTGCATTGGCAAGGTCCCACGAGGAATTGTAGTGGCAAGGGCATCGGTGGAGGCAAGATGGTGCCAAAGAATAGCGTCTTTTTTTCCAGCAATGCGATGAAGAGGACACTTGCTAGATCGCCAGGTCCCTGGCCCATGATGGAGCACTTAACAGGAAAGACTGTAAAGTTGGATACTTCCTTTATTTCTTCTTTTTACTGTCTGTATATTCTATGTTTTGGTTTATCTTCATGTTTTAAGATGACGCTGAAGAGTGATAACAGTATACAACATTGTTCACTGTATTTTGTAACAAGATACATGTGACAATAAATAAATCAAATGAATCAAACATGTACACACAAAGACACAGTCACACCCAGATGTGCACAGATACTAATTGCACATAGATACAAACATGGGATAAAAAATGGGTGTTATGGATGAAAGGAAAGACTGGAAAGGCAGTCCATGAGATGATTCTTATGATTCTTGCACTTATCAGAGCACCACTTTTGGTTGTCATTCTCTGGTTGCTTTGACTGGTTTGCAAGACGCGTATACTGGTTGTTCACTTATAAAAGGTCTTTGACTAATCAATTAACAATCACAGATTACAGGAGCTGCTAAAGGATAGGTAAATTGGTTTTCTTCAGGCTTCTCTGTAGTAAGTAGAGAGAGCTCCTTAGCTAGTGGAGAGCTGACAACATCTCTGTATCTTGCTCATGGTCCAGAGGTGTTCAGCTATTTGAGAAGCAATTCGGATAGTTTTAGGTAGGCGGAAGACTTTAGTCATTGATATTGGCTCAGTAGTCCACAGACCAATCAGCTAATTATACCAACCAAAGCTCCATGTAGACATCCCTCTTGGCTCCGGTTTGTCAGTACTTTAATCACTGCTTGAACAAGTAGCTGTGTAAATAGTTATGAGTGTCAAGTCACTTTGCTTTTAAAACATGCAGCAATCCTCTAACAATCCTTGGTTTTTATAACAGTTCTTTCTTATTTCAATTGACAGAAATATAGAAAAGAAAAGACAGAGTATTTTATCACATTGAAAGCACTTCAAGTTAAAATGACATGAGGGCAATGATGGATGATCAGGAGAATGGGATTCATTAGAAAACTTTGACAAAGAGCCACGTAACTAATATGGGTTGAATAGGTTCATTTTTTTTCTACTATGCCATATGGGAAACTTTAACAGGCAAAAATACATAGATTTACATTGGGTAGGAATAAACAGGAGGACAACACCCCCCCTCTACATCAATTGATCTGAGGTTGAGAGCGTGGAGAGTGTCAAGTTCCTCAGAGTGACAATAACCAACAACCTGTCCTGGACTTCCCACATAGATGTGACAGTCAAAAAGGCACAACAACACCTCTTCTTCTTCAGGCAGCTCAAGAAATTTGGCGTGTCCGTAAGGACCGTCACCAACTTCTACAAATGGACCTTTGAAAGCAAACTGTCCGGGTGCATAACGGCCTGGTATGGTAACTGGTCTGCCCAGGACCATAAGAAACTACGGAAGGTAATGAGCACAGCCCAGTCCATCATGGAAGCCAAACTTCCATCCATGGACTCCATTTACACGGCACGCTGTCGTGGAAAGGCTGCCAACATCATCAAAGACCCATCGCACCCCGGTAATGACCTCACAAACTCTTCCATCAGGCAGACGATACAGAAGCCTGAACACATGCATGAACAGTTCAGGTTCAGCTTCTTCTCAGTCATTATTAGACTAATGAATGGACTCTCTAGCCTCAAATAATGCTGATCTTGCTAATGTTGATATCACCTGGTGTACACTCTGTGCAGTGCAACCTGTATGCCTCTGTCTAAGTCTTTTTGATCCTTGCTTACTATGATCTGCCTGTACTGCTCGTAAACAAAGCTTTTCACCGTACTTTTGTACATGTGACAATAAATCGATCAATCAATCACAGTACAAATAATGTCATATGTAAATGAAACCTACCTGAAAGCTGTTGATTTTCATTTGTTAATGGAGGTGTAATAGGAGCAGATGACAGATCATCTCCTAGATTGTTAGTCATCCATGTAAATATTCCGATGAACTGCATGCTTCAGATTTTATCTGTGCTTCAAGATTCACATTGGCTGGTCTGTCAGGAAACTCAACAGCTAAATGGAGGTGAGCATTGCTACTTGGAAGAAGTTAGTGGATTTTCAGCACTGCCTTTGGGCCAAGAAATGCAGGAATACTTTCCCCAAGTCACAGAGCAGATGTGTTTACCTCACAAGCAATGGAACATAATCCTCCATTACCACCTACTGTTCCTCGCCATGATCAACGACCTATATCTGTCCCTCTAATCTCTCTCCTAACCTCATTTGTTTCTTTCCAATAGCCTTCAACTTTTCATCCACCTCCCCTCCCCAAATTTCCCTCTTCTAATTCTTATTTACCCAGCGTTCATCTACTCCTGTATCCCTGAATCACCCACTACTCTCCAAATAATACTGTATTCTTTGACACTTCCTGACCACTGTTTTTGAAACACAAACCTGTCTGAAGAAGGGTTCCGACCCAGAATGTCAGCTTTCCTGCTCCTCTGATGCTGCCTGACCTGCTGTGTTCGTCCAGCTACACACTGTGTTATCTCTGACTCCAGCACTGGCAGTTCTAACTATCTCTGATCCTGACTCCTGATGTTCTATAATATTCCCTGCCCAACTGGAATGTCAATTAAGTTAGTATCTGGATGGAGAACCTTTGAAGAAAACTTCAAACACCATAAAATTAATTTTCCACATCTTTCCAGAACTCCTCCCTAGTTTAGAAATCCCATACCACTAAATATTAGGCCTATAAAGCTTGTGATCTGTGCTTGAGGTCACATTGGTTTGTGGAGTATGTAATCATCATTCTACAAAGTAATGATTAGTACACCATCTCTAAACAAACTGTAACATTTTTAATGTACAGTGGATCACACAAGATTTCAAGGCTTGTAATTTAGACTAACAGAAGAACTGACAAATTAGCCTCATACTGCTTTCTTTCAAATTTAGATGTCTTTAAGTTTGGTGCAGGTTTCTGCTGTTTTGAGAGCTGGTGAGAATATTGCATTTTAATAAGATATGTTGTAGTAATCACTGGAATTAGCAACCATAGGAGATAAGTACTGAAGGTGTTTGCAGAAAAGATTGTTTCAGGCATAAACTACAAAATGTCTAATTTAAGATAAAACCACACAGTTATTGACAGCTGAATTGTTTAGCCATTTATTAGGGCATCTGCCGAAACTATCCATTGCATTACATTGTAATTTTAACATTGGTTTTGGCCAATGTAATGCAGTACGAAAGAGAACAATTGTGCAAATGCTATTTCACTGATAAAAATGAAAGAGGGTCAATTTACTCTTGGATGTTCTGAAAAGAAGACAAGGGTAAATTGCACAATGACAACTGGCATTCTCCATCATATATCGCAATAGTTTCTTACATTCAGCCAACAGATATAAAAATGACCCTAAGAACCTCCAGGCTTTCACTGATGTGATGGATCAATGGTAACTTTTTTGTGGCTGTTTTAAAAATAATGCTTGGGGCTACAGTACCACTTTGAATTCTGCTGATGTGTATAGTTACCCTTGTGCTCCAGTAACAGGCACCTGCAATGTAACTGACAGAGCCCAGTTGCAAATCTATAACGTTTCTGGCCATGATTAATCTGATAAATAATAAATATATCAATCTAGTCTTTCAGACAAGGACAAATTTGTACCAGCAGGGAAGCATGAGTCCTCTTTTACAACAGCCTGTAGTGGCTGAATTAATTATTTAATGCTTAATTCTTCAGGAAATGAGAAAGTTTTGATTAATGTTGTCTGGGTGTCAGTTCTCAGTTGTTTGATATGTGTCAGATAATTTTCTCCTTGCAGTTGCTCCAGAGGACCTGGAGGCTACTGTCAATGGGATCAGAAGATGAAGTTCTTGAGATTAATTGAAGTGAAAATTAAGCAAAATGTTCTGTAAACCCCTACCATGGATAACATTTCACATGCTAAATTTAGTTGTATTTTGTAATGTTAGCTTCTGTATGCCCTCCTTTCAAACATTTATTTTTAATGCTGTAAGAAACCATAACAGTTTTCTTCCATTAGAAATTGTAACATGTAGATATGTTAGTATAAAATGCATATTGTATCTATGATGCAAGTTTGTGTAACCATAATTATTGCATGTAATTGTGGAAGAACAAACATTTTCTCTCTAATGCATGATTGGTTTCCTACTCTTTTACACATTCATCTAGAGGCATATGGACATGTGAGATGTGTACCAGTCCACACAGTCATTTTAATGCTTTTTAACAAAATATTTGCAATCAGACAAATGTTTGTGAGTGCTTAATGAAATAACATTTAATTTGGCTAGACTTGACTAGTTAATGAATAATGGGGTGTTACACTGACCTGTTTGGATGAACATTTGAGAAAGCATTCAGAAAGGTGAAACCAGGAATCCCTGAGTCACTTCTTAAGTGTTTGTCAAGTGTATGAACTGAAACATTACACACAAAGTAAAAATGATACTGGAACAATTACTTTTAAGAGAAAAATAAATGATGGACAGCACAACAGTGAACACACACACGTACACCCACAATAACGTTCAAAGGCTGAATTTATTAACGTTTGAATATACTATTCTGTTACACCACATGTATCTTTTAACTCATTTAAATGCAACAGTTCTTTCAACTGGTAGAATGAAACAGTCCAAATATAAACACCATGATAGTATGAATTTGGCATCTGTGTTATTGTATGAATCACAGCATTTTTATCCTTTCTCTTTATTTCATTGGAGGATCTTTTCCTAATATTTGCATGCATGAACTTCTGATGGAAGTCATAAATATAGGAAGAATATAGAATCAGCATAGAAAGTTATAGTCATCAGTGGCAGTGATTTTCTTGATGAAACGATGACTGCCATTGTCTCAGATAAAGTATATAGTTCAGCTAACTAGAAACGTTGTTCCTCTTTTCAGGACAGGGACTGTGAGCTCACTGTTTGAGCCACTGCATACTCACCTGAATAACTGATAGAAAGCCATGAGGTCTTAAAACACAAAGTGGGTTTTACTCACATTACGTCTGAAATGATTAAAAAAACTTCATATTTAGCCAGCCACCTCCTGGATGCAAGCAGCCAGTATTTCCCAAACCATAATGGAAGTAAATGGGGGCAGTGGTCTTTAACAGCCAACTTGGATGCAAAAAGGGACAAATGTTTTAACTGGTGCATTCTTACAGCCACTGAATTTGTGCTTGTGACATAACGAGTATCATTTTTTTAACTAAAATTCATAAGGAACTCCTTACAATTGATTTGGATGTACTTTCTCAAGCTATAGTTTATCACTGTCTAAAAGTAGAATACTCACATAGCATGATTGTTAAAATGTAGTACTGTTCTGATTGTCTTTTCTATATTTCAATGAATTTTATTTAAAATCGCCTTCTAACATGCAAAAAGTACAACTTTATTTTTCTAGAAAAACAATTCAAATGGTATTCTGTTCTTGTGCTTTTCGAAGCTTTTAAAAAAAGCCACACCTGCATAAAAAGAAATAATTTATGAGTGAACCTTCCTATTTTAATTACTAATCAATACTTCCTTTTTTATTTACATAGGTATCAATTTAAATTAAATAGTGAGAATTATTTTTTCTTAAATAATATTTAAAGCCAAGTTGTAGTTGACAATAAAACAAATAATTGCTCTGATATGTTTTGCTTATTGTCATGTTTGCCATGGTATCAAAGGTACATTAACATTCTGGCACCCTCAAGAGCCATACACCACAGGGCGCTGATCTGATTGTACAGAACAACCCAAACAAAATCTCTTCTGTCCCAAATAATAATTTTCGTTTACCAAAAATTTTTTCTGTTTGCAATGGAGTATCATGTGGTGACTGACAGAATGCTTTGTCCAATACAGCTTTGCTGGTTGTAACAAGCATCAAGACATTAGACTAAACAAAAGCTGAATTGGCGGCATCATCAATCACGGGGGTTGACAGTCGATTTCAGTTTGTTTGTTACACTCTGCATAATAAGTGATTGGATCAGGTTTAATTAGATATTGGGTAATCAATCATTGCCAACAAGGCACACAGCTTGGGACTCCGCAGCCGTACAGCAAAAAAAAATTAAAGCAAATCCCTTAAGAAACTCCATGCACATGTGGTACAGTTAAAAAAAACAGGAGAGCTGAGTGAGATCCCACATCATTGCCATGAAACAGCAGCCAGCATTGATGAGACAGTGTTACAAGTTTACAACAGCTGCCGACTAATGTTTGATCAGTGATAAAATATGCCAAGGTGACAACATCTTGCTGCCCTGCCTATCGGAGACTAGAGCATTAAAAATGCAGTGAGGTTTGAACTGACCCAGAAGGTCCTCTGTTCCCTCAAGATACAAGAGAAAGGGAAAAATTTACAGGGTGTCAAGAACAATATCCATTTGTGTTAACTGCTCAAAAACCAGAAAAATAGCTTTTTTTTATGTCACAAAGTCCATAAATGGTGAGTAAGTTATCACAGAGAATTAAGAAAAATTGAGCGAGGAGAAAGGGCACACTGAAGTTATCTGAGAATAAGCAAAACAGTATCAGCTGTGACTGGCATTAGGCCATGTTTTGGAAATTATTCCATGATGGAAATTGTTTACTTCCTCCAAAAAGCTTTTTACAATAAAGCTGGCAGCTTGGGCATGCCAAGCTGATTCTCTGAGTAAATGTCACCTGTCTGACTGTGACTCGTCAATCCTATAAGATGCATTCGGGTATAACACCTCTCAGGAACATGCTTTGGCAGCCATATTGTTTGGAAAATGGGCCAGCTCCATCTGACTGTTCTCATAAATGTTTATGAAACAGCATGCCTGCCAACTTACATAAAGCAGCCGCGCACAGTAATTGACTTTTCAATAATATTGTGATAAGGTTTCTCATAATAATTGAACCGTAAGATTTTTTAAACTAATATTGAAACAGCTAGGTACTGCTGGTCTAGTCATGTGAATTAAAATCTTAAGATGGCCCTATGAGTAGGTAAAGTGAGACTATCAGCCTGGTTGCAGAAAACCCAATAGTCTGAAGGATTTAGTTTTGGCTTGGTAGAAAACAAAAACAAATAATTATTTTTAAATAACATAATGTCAAAAAAATGAATAATTAAATAATGTTGAAATTTCAGGAAAGGAAATATCTATATTGCAATACTGAAAATTGCCAGAAAATTAAAGAAACATGGCACACAATACATGGACCATGATATTCACTTTAAAACGTCTCACCATGAGAGAGAAGTGTTTCTTAAATATTTAATTCTTTTTAATATTAATTTTCGAAATGGATGTTTCATTTGCATATTCAGTTTCTTTTTCTATTTGCCACATTCTGTTTAGTAATATCAATGCAGTTCTGGGATCTGCCAACACAAAATGCACTTTAATGCATGAAGTATATTCATTTTTTTTTCTCCCATATTCCCTTGTCTGGCAACCTTGCCAAGAATTGACAAACTTCAGTCCCAGCAGCAAGGGGCTGGCTCAAGTGACATGTAACCCTGGGGCTCAAAATTGTAACCATCTGCTTGGAAGGCAAACACTCTAATGACTGGTACTATCAAACCATCACCTTTGAGCTAAACTTTAAAACAAATGCCACAAAAACTTTCTGGAATAGTTAGTAAAAAATTAAAACATGCAATCAATTTTTTATCAATTAATCTGCCTCATTATATTAAATCAGTCTCACATTTTAATTAGTCGTCTCTTAAAGCTGTAATATCCCTTGTGATTGACCTGCATTGGTTATATTTAAAGTCTATGAAAATTGAAACACTTTTAGTACACTCTAGGTTCTGTAAATCAATTCAAATGGATTATGTTAAGCTTTGTAATTGATTGCTTCGTTCCACTTTCTCAGATTTTGTGAGGAAAATAATACTCTGGGAAATAAAAAAAAGCTAATGATTTTGTCTCATGAGTACGTATGAAAGTAAGAAGAAGGATTTCCTCATATCCATAGCTGAAGTGTGGTCCAAGAAGTCCTCAATGGCAAAACAGGTGAAAGAAGACTATCCATCTCACCTGCTGTAAAGGTGGAAAAAGACTGCTGTGGCATGATAACCATGGTCACTGTGGTTTGGCACATCACAAAATCCGACCATCAATCAAGTAAGATTGCGTGGACAGTCACGATATCCCAGCATCCTCCAAGTTAGATAAAGTCAAATGTAGGCTTCTACCAGGGTCAATTTACCAAGTGCTATGACAATGGAGAACTGACAATGGAGACAGAGTTGTGAACGTGGGAGCCTCTAGTCAAGAATCTGCACACAGTTAACAGATGCATGAAAGTCGTATGATATCTGTGTTTGGTAACAGTGTCTGTGATTGTGCAATCTTCTATAGGATACTCTCAACTCACCCCAGATAGGAGGGGTCACAAACTGATGTACTAAAAAAAGGTTATCCCAAATTGCCCCGGCTGTGGAGTCATTCGGTAAAATCCCCACATTTATTATCAAAGGAAGAAAATGTTGCAACCTGGAGTATTAGGACATTCATGGCTTAACTTAAGAGTGATTATCTAGACAGAAGAACTACAATTGTATCAGTGAGATCTACCTGCTTAGAGAGGGCTATATGAAGAACACCAAAGAGAAACGCTTTCAACTGATTTAGGACTGAGTTGAGGAGGTGCTTCTTCACCCAAAGAGTTGTGAATCAGTGAAATTCCCTGCCAAATGAAGTAGTTGACGCTACCTTGTTGAATGTTTTCAAGGTAAAGATAGATTTTTGAACAGTCAGGGAAGTCACGGTTATGATGAGCAGCTGGGTAACTGGGGCTGAGTCCATGAAATGATCAGCCATGATCTTATTGAATGGCAGAGCAGGTTCGATGGGCCAGATGGCCTACTCCTGCTCCTATTTCTTATGTTCTTATGTTCTTCCGGACAGGAAAGTCTTACAGTGACCTTCATGTCCATAGAGTTGGTTTTTCAGCCGATAATAGGAACTTGAATGCATAGCCAGAGCTCATTAATTATATAAATGAAAAGTTCATGATACTTCACCTACAGCTCAGCCACAACCAGTGTGCTACGGTTATTAGTGATTATGCCTAGCACTTTTCTTTAAATTAGAAAAATGTTAAGGTGTATGATTGGGCAGGGAGCAGAGGGATACAGTTCCTTGGAAAATAGGTGACAGGTTTAGATAGAGAATCTGGGTTGGCGCAGGCTTGGAGGGCTGAAGGGCCTGTTTCTGTGCTGTATTTTCTTTGTTCTTTGTTCCATGTTATCTCCTTGACATATTTTGAGGGAGTTTGGTCTGGTCCATATCAACAGATTATAATTTGGCTCAGTGGTGGTGATTATACATACAACATCAAGACATTGCAAGACCCAAAAGTCCAAAGGGAAAGAAGTCAATTTCTCAGCTGTAAAACATCCCAACTGAACAGAGAACCAAGTGTAGTTCAGAACCAATTTGGAAACAGTCACATATCCAAATCAATCCCAGAACAGTAGAATCAAATAAAGTCTGTTGTACTAGACTCCTGTTTTCAGACCATTGAGCTTCAGCATTTTCTTCATCAGAACTGATTTGATGACAATAATGCTGAAATCAGTGACCTCCTAAAACAAAAGTGTGTAGCTTTCATTGCCAGGCAGAACAAGACATGGTTGCAAGGCAAGAATATAGTATTCTAACACCTCAAGATTGACACTCAAAGACAAATCAGAAAGAAAAATATGTGATGGGAAGAGTAAGCTCAAGAAAACCTCCAGGGCCATCTATAGACCAACGTCAAATGGATAAAAGCCTTTTACTCACATCTAGAAGGTTAAAAAAAAATGGAAATGTTAAATACAACATCCTGGTCTGACTCCTATACTAAGAGAGCTAGGATGGATGGTAGGGCACTAGGTACTAATCTCCTCACCCTCTACAAGGAGACGATCTTCATCTTGGCTGATGAAGACCAAGACTATTCCTATTGGAAAGTAAAAGCCTCCATGTTCCAGCAACCAAATAAGAAGCATCATTCATGGTTGTGCTACTTTCCCACTCCTAACACTATATGTTTCATATTAACATGTCACAATGCATTGAGTCATAGAGTCATACTGCATGGAAACAGACTGTTTGGTACAAATGGCCCATGTTTCCCAAACTAACCTAATCTCACTTGCCTGCGCTTGCCCCATGTTCAGACCTTGGTCTTGTGCCTTTTGTTTCCTGCAGGCACCAGTGAGATGCCCATGGCGGTCATAGTGAAAACCGACGCCCTGCAACATATGCCCTCCTCCACCCATCACTAGGAGAACACAAATGCCTCAGACGGAGCACAGGCAATGCTGTATCCTGCACCCCACCCCAGCTCAAAGACTGACATGCCATGTGTATTTTATGTAAATTAGGTCAGGAGTATTGGCTGGTGAGCACTTCACTGCCACATCTCTGCAGCAAATTGCTAGCATTCAGAGGGTTGCCAGAGATTAGGCACCTACTCAGCCTCAGGCAGGGGAGAACCTACTGATTTTGGCGATCAGGGACGTCATCAAGATGCACAAGAAGATACAAGAGCAGCAGGCAGGTTTATTGGGGGCATTGTGCATTCTGACACAAAAGGTACGGGTCTGCAGCAAGTGCCTGCTGCCTCAGGCATGTGATTGTCTGGCTGTCTCCATGCACAAGTTGGCAGCTGCCATGAACAGCCTGATGTGCCAGTCTCAGTGTCTGCTGGACCTATGCACAGATTTGCACTCCATCATTTGAGGAATTTGTGCTCAACTGGACCTCAATCTAGATGTTTTTCCTACCTCCACTTGCCTGTCCCATTCAGGACATGCTCAGCATGTCTAGACCTAAAGACAAAAATGCTAGCATCATCACCAAACCAAATCTCCAAGGCCATTGATCTTACTGGAGTGACTCCACCCAACAGTGAAAGTCAGGACTGCTGCAAAACATAACGCAAGGGTAAGAAAGAGAAGACGTTCTCAGGGCATATGGATGGCATGAGTGACATCTCACAGTTGGTATGTTCTCACACGTCAATTTTCACCATTATCTATGTGTGTGAGTGTCTGTCTAGCTACAAGTGCAAGGTGGAAGACATGGAGCTCAGGTTCCTGCACCATGTGTTGGTAATGGGTAAATGGCAGGTGATTGCTACTTTCACAAATATGCATATTCTTTCCAGCAGGACAAATATTGCTGTTGCATTCAAGGCTTTAGTGAGATTCAGTCATCATCTTGCATGGTATGCCCAGGAGTGCTTGGGACAAGGGTTTGAGCTGCACACTAATGCTAAGGGTCCACACAGCACATTTTGCTCACAGGTATGTGTGAACTTCAGTGTGCTGGTGTCTGTGCAATGGTGTTGCCCTTTGAAAGGCCTTGCCCTGCTCGAAATTGAAGCCCCTCCCTTACAGCATGAAACTCTTACCAGGCCCACTCTGGGCATAGTCACAGCCATTTCCATCTCCATTGTGCATTTTTTACTTCCACAATGGTGGAAGGCAACAGTAACCACACCTCGAACAGTGAGTCTCAGACTCTGCCTCTCCATCTTGGTGAACTTCTAAACCTAAACATCCCTTTCCTGGTGGCCTTCCCTGTCAACTCCATAGGTTTTGCATTTCCCAAATCCCCATCCAACTTGCCTTTTTGTGTCTTCATTTACTTACTTTACCTCCTGTTTCAATGCGTATCAACTGAACCTGCCAGATCTGTTACACGCCCAACAGAAGATTAGGTGCTGCTTATCATCTCCCTCCTCCTGAGTTGACCCTCTTCAATGTTTTAATTTTCTTTGTATCCCAGCATTCTAACTCCAATCCCCATAATTAAGTTCCCCAGCCTTCCTCCTGCATCTGTGGCCCCTGATAAATCCACCTTGAAATTTGGTGGAAAAACACCAGGGCTGACTGTGGCCCACACGTTGAGTGGCTTAGAAGGGCAGCCTTGAATGAGAAGGCAGACCCCTGACTGATATCTGTACAGCTTCCCAAAGGTCTTCCCATGACTCCACAAATTGGGTCCAAAGGGCTGAATGAGGCCCACTCCCTGGACTGTAGTGGTGCTGACCCCTGACTGTAACCTCTCTGACAGGCCATCTGACCGTGCTCAACCCCCTGGATGATACTGGAGGCTACATTAGACTCATTGTGCCAGAAACCCATGACTCAATGGTGTCTCCATGGACTTGATTGATTACTACTCCCCTTAGAGTTTGAGGTATGGCCATTACTTGCAGTATATGCAGTGTGTGAGCTGTATATGTGGCTGGCGCATAGTGCAGTTTGAATTTGACAAAGTACTATGCCCTTCTGCAAAACATCCACCCTTTGCCTAGTGACTGCCATCCTGAATAACAAGCTGTCTCGCCTTGACTTTACACTAATCTGCAAGCAAGACACAAGTGGTGTGGGCCTTTAAAGTGCACATGACGGTGCCTCATTAAAAAGCAAGGTCAGGCAGGTATGTTGTGAACTTTTAGGTAAGCTAATGGGTGGCATGTTGGCACAATGGTTAGCACTTTTTCCTCACAGTGCCAAGGATCTGGGTTCAATTCCAGCCTTGGATGACTGTCTTTGTGGAGTTTGCACGTTCTCTCCCTGTCTCTGTGGTTTCCACTAGGTGCTCTGGTTTCCTCCCACAGTGCAAAGAAGTGCAGATTAGGTGGATTGACTGTTCTAAATGAAAAGTTATAGGATTGGAGGGAACAGAGTGGTGGGTCTGAGTAGGATGCTTTTTAGAGGGTCAGTGCAGATTCAAAGGGCTGAACTGCCTCTTTCTACACTATCGCTTTTCTATGAATCTAGGTGCTAAGTGATTGAGCACTAAGAGAGTGAGCAAACAGCCTGGTCCAACCAGTGAGCTAGGTGCCTCTCCCTGCACAGACTGCCCTTGAAGCAGCATTGCATGATAGTTGCTGGTGCAGCCCAGAGAGCAGTATTACAGTGGCAGCAGCATACTGTAACTGGGTCATTCGATTAGTCATGATGATGCGGAGAAGTTGCACATGTTAGATGTCAATGCTGTAGAGGTTGGTGTTTGTGGCCTTTGCCCAAGGAGTGTGCCCTGAGACATTGGTGCAACGTGTCCAAGATGAAGGTCTGAAGGCGCAAGCGGCAAGGTGGAGTCTCCAATTACCTACTCTGACTTCCATGTCAGGAATTCTCAGTATCTAATTTTTATTTTGCGAGTGGTAAAGTGGAGAAATACATATTAATGAGAGAGCAGAACAATACGGTGGCACAGTGGTCAGCACTGCTGCCTCACAAAATCAGGGACCTGGGTTCAATTCCAGCCTCAGAGGAGTATCTGTGTGGAGTTTGCACATTCTCCCCGTGTCAGCATGGGCTTCCATTGGCTGCTCTGGTTTCCTCCCACAGTCCAAAGATGTGTGGGTTAGGTGGATTTTGCCCAACGTTTCCAGGGAAGTGCAGGCTCGGTGGATTAGCCATGGGAAATGTGGGGTTATAGGGATAGAGGTGAGGGGTCAGCATGGAATGCTGTTTGGAGGGTCAGTGTGGACCCAAAGGGGCAAATGGCCTGCTCCCACACTGTAGCCATTTTATGGTGGCACGTTGGCTCAGTGGTTAGCACTGCTGCCTCACAGCACCAGGGGCATGGGTTTGATTCCACTCTCAGGCGATTGTCTGTGTGGGTTTCCTTCAGGTGCTCTGGTTTTCTCCCACAGTCCAAACATGTGCAGGCTAGGTGGATTGGCCATGCTAAATTGCCCATAGTGCTCAGGGATGTGTAGATTAGGTGGGTATAGGGGGATGGGTCTGGTTGGAATGCTGTGAGAGTCAGTGAGGACTTGTTGGGCCGAAGGGCCTGTTTCCACACTGTAGGGAGTCTCAGTCACCTATATTAAGATTTAAGTAATAGTGAGGGTGACGACGAGTGATGATCTCTGTTTACAGGCCTTTCATTGCACACTAGAGAGAATCTCGACATTCGTAATTTAGTTGGAAAATGTGTAGCTCTCAACACTGAGAAAAGCATCACTCAAATTCTCACACAACTATCCAATATTTCTTGCTATAGGCCATGTGATTCAGGTCCTTGGAAGATTCCACCCCGTGGGTGAATTACTATAGATGCAAGAGCTGCAACAACCAGGGAAATGGAAGAGAAACAATAGAGCCTGTAGCCCTGATGGTATTCCAACAGATGTCTTCAAAGCATTTGCTCAAATTAAACCTTTATGCACTCATCCAGATTTGGAGCGCAAACAATCTCTACCTGCCATATTCACGAATGTGACAATTGTACCTATCTGCAAGAAATTGAGATAAATAATGCTTTGGCTATGATTGATGCATTTTCCTCTTGTTCATAATAGGGATAAACCTGACACACAATCTCCTGAATTGCCTTCCTGTGACTCAGAAAATCCTCTTAGAGACAAAATGTGGCTTTACGGCTTCCAGTGAAGTCTCTGACACAATCTGTGTTAACTGAAAAATTGAAGAAAATGTTGAGAACAACACCCAAAACTTTTCATTGAATTTATCGGCCTGACTCAGGAACGCCAGTTCCGTGCATTGTGCTCCGAAGATTTGGATGTCCAACAAACTTCATCACAATCTGAAATGAATGCCTTCAAATTCTGGACTGAAGTCAAACAAGACTGTGTGATAAACCCCATAATATTCCTGACCTACCTGACAGTTGTTATTCACCTCATCACAGATCAACTGCCTCTTGCGCCAGTATTAAATGCCACCTAAATGGAAAACTCTTTAACCTCAGTCACCTTCTTGTTAAAATTAAACTGATTTTAAAATTAAACCACCATGGACGTACATGATCTAAAGTATGCAGATCACTTAGCCAGCCACGCTTACAAAATATCACCATTAACAAGAAGATGTAAGACCAGACTGACTGTGCTAACCCAGCCTTCTATAAACCTTGGCAATGAATAACTAACACGAAGACTTCTACAAATGTACGGAGCAATTATTGTGTTGTCATCATCGATGTCATTGTCATATTTTTGTAGTCGTGAGACCTGGACTGTGTATCAGTGACACATAAGAACACAAGAGAAATTTCATCAGCAATGATTTAGCCTCATTCTCTGGATTCAGTAGGATCATTAAATCATTAAATTTCTTGAAGCCAGTTTCACAAGCAGTCAGGCGAAATTCGTACAATTCATTTGTGATGAACTAAACACCTTTTCAGGGACGGACATAAAGCACCTTCCCCACCAAATCTTATTTTCCCAACTTTCAAATGTCTAATGGTTCAGGATAGGACAAGAAAAATACTTTAAAAAACATATTGAAGCTCTTCTTGGAGTGAGGTAGCATTGACATTAACAACTTGGAGGAGCTTGTCATCAATTGTTCAAAACAGAATTTGTTGATCAAGCTCTATCATGTTTTGAGTCACAATGTCTTAATGCAATCTGAATTCCTGAAGTCAGTCTGTCTCATGTGCCAAAAATCTGTTGGACATAAGCTATCCTGCTCAGTAACTTGAAGACTCAAGGCAGAAATTTGCAGATCAGAGTAAATGTCCTCCTTGAATCAAGGGACAGCTGACAATAGGTGAACATTTTCTTGGTTCATTGTTTCAAGCAAAATTATAAACATGTCCTAAAAAAAATCATGATTTTATTTTAGTAGCAAAAAAGTGAAAATCTTAGACCCTGTTTGTAATGTCACAATTGTGAGATAAGGAGAGAAAATATTATCAACCAGTTCAGAAATTTTAAAATGCATAGACACCCATTTCTATCTCTCTACCTCCTCTCCTCCATCAATACCATTACTTATTTCCTTGGGGGTTAAGAAGAAATATGCTGTGGCTCTGAATTTAATTTCTTAAAACTGTTTTTAACAGCAAAGCATTCCCAGCAATGCAGTTTTGCCCACTATTTGTGCAGATACTATGAGCTGCATATGAATTTTTTTCCAACAGCCGCACATGATCAATTATACATTCAAATACCAAATTGATATATGCTTTGAATGCAGTTTGTCCAAGTTGCTTTTGTCACTTATTATTGGCCTAGAGGAAGATGCAGGTCTGAAACATTTAGTGTATACTAATGCTTTAGTTATAGGTTTCTTCCAGCATTGCATTTGCTCTTCTTACCCGTTCCTCTTGGACTGTTGCTATGTTATCTGGCAAGATCTCCATCAGTTTCTTAAACTAAGGGCATATTTACATCAATTTAGTGTACACGGAATGCATTTTCTGCTTTAGAAGCCACATTTAACATGCAGTATAATCTGGAGTCTGGATCTGATTTGTCAGAATCAGATATCAGAGTAAAGCAGAGTGAGATTCCCAGGAGGGGATCATCTCACATTGTGGGCCTGATTATGCTGGAAGTGTAGAATCCAATATGATGCCAAATTTGTTTACTCAGGAAGTGCTCAGGAGCACTGATTTTTTTTTTAACAACAATTCACTCCATGCTTCTGTCTAAACATTTAGATTTCTAACTATTGTATTAGAATTCTACTTGTACTAGGCATGCATCTCGCCTGGTCAAAGTAGTAAAGAGTTTAAAACAAAGTTAGGAGTCAAATAATATAAGCAAGGATTTACCTGACTGGAACCATGCAGCCATAGAGTAAACATTGGAACATTAGGTAGGATTTTAATAAAAAGAAACATGCTGGGAATGGGTGGATGATTGAGACCCGTGAAATCGACAATGGTTGGAATCTGTTAGGGGCCTGATTGATGTGGGCTGTTGTGACATTTGTGGCAGAATGATTGAAGAAATCCAGCAAGGCCTATCTTGACTACTGAGCAGTGAGATGAATTTTGTGTTAGACAAAGGCAAGTTGCCAATTACAGGGGATCATAGCTTCCTAAATGCCTTATTAACATCACAAGTTGCCCCATTAACATTCAGCTTCCTATCTTATGAAATGTGTTGAACAAGTTAGACGTCGAGAAAACATGACCTGGAGGTCAGATTGGTCACTACAGTGAAACTCATCTCGCTATTTCTCAAAGGGACGTCTATGTTGGACACTGGGCACCAACATCTCAGGGCCCACTCCATGGATACTGGCCACACCTAATTCACATTATCAGAATTGGCATTTAACATGTGCCAGCCTGTAAGAATGCTGATGGCAAATTTCAATCTGCACTTCAATGTTACACCTCAGGGTGCGCTGGCAGTTATCTTTGTAATATTACTGCAAGGACACTGTACGCTATCGGACATGAAATCATCTCATGGGCTGATTCAGACTGCATCTCCAGCTTGTTCTATTGCTGTCATAGTGCTCACTCGCTCTGAGCCTAGTTGGATGCTCATAACATTCTTGCCTTGCACTGTGTTGTCTTTCCTTTAATGCACATTGTTCCCTCAGCCAGCAATATCAGGCTCCCATTACTTCTGTCCTTCCTTGCTGTTTAGTGCAGTATTAAACCAAGAAGCTCATCATAGTTGTCAGCAGGTCTCAGTCAAGTCAAAGGAGATAGCCTTTGTTCAGAGGATCCCAGCATAATAAATCAAGGCCAGCCTCCAACAACAGTCCAGAGTCTTGGATAGAGCCAGTCAACCACTCAGGGTGGTCAGACTTAGGATCCTCTCCTCATAAAGGCTGACGAGCCAAACATCAGGCAGCCTACCACTATCTTGATTCCTTCTGCCCTACAGTGGGCTGTTTTCTTCCTGGAATGAGAAGGAGGCAGATAACATAAGCAATAAAAGTAGGTAGCACAGTTGTTTATTTTGGTGCAAGTGGGTAGGTGTCCCTAGCGAGAGATTAGGCAGCAGACACTGCGTTAGTGGTGTCAAAGGTTGGGTGAGGAAAGATTTTGCAGGCAATATTGAGAATGATAGAGCATGGGCTTTCATGGGAGGTGGGTACAGTGGCAAAGATAGAGTGAATGTGAGGTAAAAGAGCGATGATGATGACTTTTACACTGATGAAGTGGAGAAGAACTTCGGCCTTCTTCCAAATTTGATGGGCATTTCTTCCAAATGACTTTGAATGTATTGACCCAGGTGGCAACCTCAGAGCAGACTAGCATGGTCAAGTGTCATGCCGTCTGCCGCTGATCCTCAGGAAAGTGGACGACCCACCTGTGTACCAACTCATCTAGAAGTATCTGCAGGTGTCCGCCTGCAAAGTGAGGTGCCAATTTTCCCTTGCCTGCCATATTCAGAGCAAAGTTCAAGAACTGTGCTGGGCTGATTCAGACTAACAGTGCTTTTCCAGGTATTCAATAGACTAGCACAGACATTGGGTATGCTGGTCAATTCTGGAATATACAGAGATAAGCAACTTGTTTCAGAAATAATGCATAATGAGATGGTCTAGTATTGTATGGGATGGACACCGTGAAGCAGGAAAGTAGGTCATGAGGTGAGTTTGGTAAAATATTGTGAGGAAACATGTTGGATATGGCAGTAAAAAACCCTGCTAGAAAGTGCAATAAAACTTGCACTTAGCTAAAACAAAAATGCAATATTCAGCTCAATGAGTCAGAAGACAGTTGCAATCTGCCAATTTCTGCATTGCATCACATAAGACTACTTGGGAGCAATACTTTGCAGAGGGTGGATTGCCAATTAACATGCGTACTTATATATTCAGAGGAACATTAACATGGTTTTATGACTTTAATTTTGGGCTTTCAGGTTTCTTAAGCTTCCTGGAACTTTCCAGTGAAAGCAAGACAAGAATACAATTACAATTAAGATGTTTGAAGCAATGACAGGAAAAAGTGTCAAAAGAGTGCTGTATTCATAGAATCCCGACAGTGTGGAAACAAGCCCTTCAGCCCAACAAGTCCACATTGACCCTCAGAGCATCCCACCCAGACTCATCCCCTATAGCACCCCAAATCTAGGCATCCCTGAACACCACATACACGTCAAATCCACCTAGCCTGCACATCTTTGAACTGTGGGAGAAAACCAGGCCACCCAAAGGAAACGCATGCAGACAGGGGAAGAATGTGTAAACTCCACACGGACAGTCACCCGAGGGTGGAATCAAACCCAGGTCCCTGGTGCTGTGAGGCAGCAGTGGAATATACTGAGCGACCATGCATGTTTGTGAGAAATAATTGATTCACAGCATTTGTGCTGAGCGAACTATGTGCTGAAAGTCATATGGCCATTAAATTTGACACCAAGTGAACCATTGACATGCTGCAGGTGTGCCTCAGCTTTCTGTAAAGATGCCCTTCAGAGTACACCAAAAAGGGTCTTCAAAATGGTTGTTGCATGATGTGCGATGCACAGCATTGTACATCAGTAAGACTTAGATCTGCAAGATGACCAAGATATTAAAATCAAATTCTCTTCAAACAATTCCAAGCAAGAGTGAGAGAAGGAAGACAAAGAGGAGTATGAAGAAGAAAATAAGGAGACCAAAGGTGATGAGGTAATGAGGAAATATATTACTACATGAGATACCCTCATTTTTAGGACATCTGTTTCAGTTGTACTCATTTAAAAAATGCATGCAAAACCATTTACCCCACCCAACCAAAGCTAATAACACAAACAAACAACCTTCAAACAGCCATGCATCCATTTCATGGTCCATTCACCTGGTATGGCAGGTTTAAAGGAGATATAAGGAAAAATATTTTCACCAAGAGGATGGTGAGAAGTTAGAGCTCACTTATGTAGGGATCGTAGGGGCAGAAACTCTCATATCATTTAAGAAGTATTTAGATTTGCACTTATGATGTCAAGGCATAAAAAGCTATGGGACAATGGTTGGAAAATGGGATTAAAATAGTTAGGTGATTGTTTTTGACCAGTGCAGACATGACAGGCTGAAGGGCCTTTTTCTGAGCTGCAAATCTTTACCAGTGTTGTCCTATAAAGTTCTGGGGTCACTGAGACCTTGCTTAAAGCTGCTTAGTTTTCACTTGTTCAGGGTAAACTCAGGACATGAGATTGGGTATATAAAGCCGACATATTTATCTACATACGGAGGCAGAAATGTTGAAGAACAATGAATGAAAACTGGTAGCTCTTTGAATAGAGTCCCCTCTCCTCTTTCTCCTTTTATCATTATCCCTCTATTAACCCAGCCATTGTTTCCTGTTATTGAGGTCTTCTCTGGGCAATGTTTGATATTACAATGATATCAGCAGTTGTGAACTTAAGTCTAAAAAGACAGACAAAACAGTCTGTAGCAGACAAAGATAAACTTATTTTGCAGGGTAGAATACATTGGAGTGTAGCAGAACACATTGTGCAGAAACGTGCAGAGACCTCAGTTACTCTTAGGTAGAGGCAATCCACAAGTTAGCCAAAGACACATCCAAACTTTATTCAAAAGCAGAGCCAAATCACAAGCAAATCTGATGAGCCATGCAGGTGAAATTTTTTTTTCATCAACAAAGATACGCCATTACCCCGCAGAAGCAGGAGCATTAGATGTTGCTCTTTCTTGAGGCAATCCCCTCCGATTTATCTGCACTCACACACAGTCCACTTGGTAGGGTCAGTACATCATATATTCACTGCTGCTGCTTCTCATCAACAGCCTAATTCCGCAACATCTGACTCGAACTGACATGAGCTTGGAGATCCCTACAATGCCTGAGTTGCACGCTCCACTGTTGTCACTGACTCCACTGTCTTTTCACATTTATTTCTGAAGTGTAATTTGCCCTGCAAGAATCCAACGATTTCTCTAATAAATCCCAACGAAATGTAAGAATCTGCACCAATGCACGATCATCACAAGTCATGTGACGATGCTTTCTCAGAGAGAGTGAACTGCTCTGAGGAAGAGTCATGTGACCTCGACAAACTCCTTCGGCACACAGTTAGGTCTTGTGGAAGATAAAAGACATGAATCAGTATTGTGAAGGTAAGAAGGCGTGAAGTTACCATAACACATATGAACACCTGTCAGTGGCTGTTGAAATCAGGTCAGCTCACCCGTGTCAGCTTGAATGACTGCAGGCTTTGCAACCACAGGCAAGTAGGAAGGTGGAGGGGCTGGTCAGTTGCAGAATGTCCTGAGCTAAGTTTATGAGGGTCACACGCTGCGGATCCTCTGCCCCCTGGGTGCTTACTAGCACCACTTTGTCTTCCTGAGAGAAAGAGGCACTGAGAGTGAGATTGAGGTCCTTAATCCCTCTCATGCCCTGTCAATGATGTCCAGCACCTATGGTTAGAGCCATTGAGTGCAGTTCCATGTACACATCCAGCAGATATTGAGACACTGAGCCTAGTTCCCCAAGGCAGTTCCAACCCCTTTATGGAAACTACCAGATACATACATGCATAAGCCAGTGCAGTAATGATAAGGCAGGTGTACTTCTCTCTTTTGCAATCAAACTTACTGACTGCCTTTGCCTATCTGCTGTTTCAGTGCCTGTGCATTTTGAAGAAGTCATTAATAGCTGAGACCATAGTCTTCTGCCTGGTACTGAGTAAATACCTCATCTCTGGAAATCTTCTGAGTATCAAAGACCTCCAGGGTATTCTCCTTCACCAACTGCCAAGACCTGTCATTGGTGTGCTCACCACATTGATTTCAGGAGTCACATCTCAACTGTATAACCACCATGACGAAAGTCATTGAGCTGGTGGAGTGACTGGGTTAAATCTTTGCCAGTGTGTCCTTTGTGTATTCAGTGGCTTCCTCCTCAGAGGTAGAGGTGAAAGAGTTGACCACAAGTCCATAAGACTCCCCTAACTATTCAATTTGAAGATTCAAGGTATTGAGGATCTCGCATGCTGCTGTCTTGACAGCGATTCATTGGGTGTTGCTAGCATCTGCTTAAAAGATGGGGAATTAGTTTTGTCCGAGTGGGAGAAAGGCTGGTGAAGTTTATTAAGGAGTGAGCAATAGTGTTAATGGGAGAGCAGTGTGGCGCAGGACGATGAAGCTTCCTGCCAGTTGCCCATTGAGGTCACCCTGTGCCTACATGAACAGTCATGTTCTTCTCTAATTCAAGAATCATATTCTTGTACAGAGTAAGGAGCATGATGTCCTTCACCTTCCACTTAGATCTCTCAGCCCATTTACAGGTAAATTTCCCCTGTAAACAAACAAAGGGAATGATTGAGTATGATGGAACCGAATCAAAGAGCAGTTAATTGTGGTTCAGGAGCTGAGAGATAGTGCGATGTTCCTATTCATAGAACAGGAAGCACTAGGAAGGAAAGAATTAGTTGTTTAGAAACATAAGTAATGAGAGCCATGGAATTGACTTGATGTATGCAATTGAAAATTATATGTCACGAACCTTAATGAGATGTGCACACAAATGCAGTGTCGGTATTGGTCTGTGAATATGGAGTAGTGTAGAGAAGATGATGACACTTACACTTGTGGAGTACCAAAAATCATTGACATTTTTCGTGCTCTGCTGAGTTCCCTTCCGACCTGGAGCACAACACTCACCTGGGAGGCTTTCTGGCTACAGGCTGGTTTGGCCTAGCCTCCTGAAGTAGCCTACATAGAAAAGAATGGTTGTCCTCTCCACTACCCCATACACCAGGATCTTTAGGACCTTTTCCACCAACTGGGGGAAGCGCTTTCCTTTGCTCGCTGTCGTAATGGTGAGGGGCAGTTGCAGTTTCTGAAACCATGCCAGCTGGACTTTAAATATGGCATCAAAGGTGTAAGCACCAAAACATCCCCACAGTGGCAGTACTTCCACCTTTCCTGCCATACAATTCCACAATAAGGGTGCTATAGAGCAAGTTGCATAAATAATAAGATGAAGAACAGGTTATTGCTTGAGAAAAATCATTCTGAGGCATGGATGACTGGGCACCATGAGTCTCATCTCCGCAACAAAGCACTATAATTAAAAATAGGAAAATTCCGTCCTTGGTTTCTTGGCAAGGGGTACATATTTTGGAAATGATTTTCTTTGATCAGTGTCTGTTGAAAAGATGCAAACAGCCCAAAATATATTTGTGAGTCCAAATTGGAAGCTCACAGAATCTCCAATCTAAGCCCATCTGTTTTGACTAGAACATTGGCACGACAGCTGCTCCTAGTACACGCAAGACCTAAATGTCCTGTGGAAATAACTTGATTTGTTTCACTTAAATCTTCCTTCCTGGAAAATTACCATTTTTACATAATTTATCCTCTTGCAAAGGCTGCGTACTGTCACATAGTGAAAATTTAGCCACTCAGTTACAAAGAAGCATAAGATTTGATACTTAAATCCAGGTCAGCAGCCCATTGCCTGGAAAATTTCCAGGTCTCAACCATACGAAGCAAATGCTTCTGTCACGTGATTCATGAAACGTAGACATAAATGACTTGGAATGTAAATGGCCTAATTGGTCTGGAGAGAAGTTCTGGACCCAATTAATATCACCAAGGATTACCAAGAGTTGGGAACTGCTTGCAAAGCACAAACAGCTAAGGTTGGTGGTTGTCATGAAGGAACTTGCCACTGCCGTGTGTCAATTTATGATCCAATGCAAGATACCCAGATCCTAAAATATTTCAACAGAAAAAATCTTTATCTTCTGCTCACTTTGAACTTAGCATCCACCCATATTTCTAATTTGGTAATTACAATTTTGAAAGTCCACTTTGTGCCTTACTTCTTGCACTAACAAATTCCTTACAAGACTTAATGGGCTATCAATTAGAAGTGAGCAGGCTCCCTATTTCCTCAATTTCACTCTCCCCTCTCCCCCCAATTCTTACCCAAACCACCACATTTTCTTTGAAAATTCACTTGCTTTCTAGAGGCAATGGGATATAATTCCACCCTTCAGGAATGTGCTTTTTAAATCATAGCCACACCCATCCAAACCACAAAGGCAATTACAAATACTAGATGTAATTTCACTTTGTAAAGGATACGTAAATGAAAGAAAAACTGGTGGCAGTGAGACTAAAAGCTTTAAAATGGTAAATAAAAATAAAATGCTGACCTATATTGGAATCTCACGATAACACCGATCTCAAAACATTAAAGTTGGTATAGAGTGGGATAGTCATGAATGCCAACATTTTAACTTAAAAGTTATAATTTTGGAATGTATTCCAGAACATTCCTGAAGTACAAATGCTTCAAAATAATTTGGAGCCAGCCAACAAGATAGAAGCCTCATGATTAATTAGAACCGATTCTAACTCTGAATAGGTACTGGACAAACCTGTACTAAGGCCCACGCAATGATCATAATGATGGAATTGCGGAAGAGAAAATCTCACATCATCTCAAAGAAGATGAAAACCATTACCCAGATCAAGATGGTATTAACAAAGCATTCATTTTGCCAAGAAAAGGATAACTGAGTCACGACTTCATGGCTGGCTTCATGATGAAGACATGGCGAAAAAGTTATGGATAGAAATAGGTGGAAGTGACCAGACAAGAAAGAAAGTTCAAAATATTAGCAACACACTTCTCAACAAGGCCATGTACTCGTGTTCACCCAACTGTAGGTCAAGGGTATGCTTACATAAGTTCCTATTACTCAAGCTCAGGTTCACCTTCAAGTTGCCTTCCAAGCTACTCACCATCCTAACTTGGAAATTTATTGCTGTTCTTCACTGTCACTAGGTTAGAATACAGGAATTTCCTCCCTAATGTCATTGTGGGTCAACCTACAGCATTTGGACCGCGGCTGTTCAAGAAGGCAGCTCACCACCACCGTCTTAAGAGCAACTAGGGATGGGCAATAAATGCCGGCCAGCCAGCAATACCCATATCCCACAAATGAATAAGTTAAGAATTTATGCCAAGAAAGGAACGAAAATACCACTTCTTCAGTGTATTTTAAAGTCAACAAAAGATGATGGTTAGCAAGATTCAAGAACTGGTACAGCATTTTGCAAATTACTGCAAGAGAAGATGAGTCCATGGGCAACATCCTTTATCCTTTTTTACAAAATTGGAACTAGTCTCCAACAGCAACAAGACATCCCCTTAATACTAAATTTTGCTCAGGAAGACACAAGCAATGAGACTTCAAAAAAGTCTGATTTTAAGCAGTAAAAGATGAGTTCAACAGTCCTCATGTAATGAAAGCAAAATATTGATGCTGGAAACTTATAATAAATAGAACAACTCAACACGCTTGATAACATCTGTAGGGAGAGAAAGAGTTAACATTTCAAGGTCTTTATGACACTTCTTCAGAACCGATAAGATGTAGAAATGTGGATGGATCAGTTATAACAAAAAGAAAGGTAAAAGATAGGTTAAAGAATGGAAATACAAAGATATCATGCAACAAAGGCAAAGAGGATGGAATCTTTTGTGATAATGAAGTAAAACATTGGTCTGGAATAAGTGACAATGGCAGCATGAAGGAAGTCCTGCAAAGTAAACGCATGAAAACACTATATTAACACTTGGCAAAAAAAAAAGCCCCTTTTGACTGTCATCTGCTGCAACAATACTAATCTACATAAGTTGACTCATCATTGGGAAATTTGCCAAAAGACACTACTTCCGTTATCTATGCCACTGACAAGTAACATCAAGTTTCAATGACCGCCAATCTTTAAAATGGAATTTGTATCAATGTCCAAAAACATTTCTACAGAACTAACCACCACAGGAGATTATCGTGTTGCTTGACAACTGCCCTGCACTGGTAACACAAGATGGGAACATTAAATGCATCCATCTACTGAAACACATGGCATCACAAATTCAACCACTCCGTCAAGACAACATTGTAACCTTTGAATGTAACTGGGCAAGAGGACTGATCTAGAGATTATTAAACAATAAGGAAATCTGATAATGCGGCTGAAAAAGCTCAGTATAGGAAAGTAAATCTACACACATGACCACACTGAGATGTAATAATCAACTGTATCAAAAACTCGTGGAGACAAGTTATACGTGCTTGATTTACAATGAAAATCAATCGTGATGACAGGGGAATGTCAAAGGCTTTATCGAAGAAGATCATCAAAGAAGAAATACTTGAAAGTGAAACAAGAGTTGTGGACTAGAGTGGATTGAATGCTCATGCTCCAAACAATGCCAAGTGTTTACTTGAAGTTATATTAGATTCTGAAAACATCAATGCATAGTTGAATATTTACACCCAAGAAGTTACAAACAGAATTATGACAAATAAAATATTGATCAGTGCAACAATTTTGAACCATTAAGATATCCAACAAGCTAACAAATCCAACTGACCTAAACCCAGGAGTAAATGAAAATAGGAATTGTGGATTTGTCAATTTGTGTTCATCCATTCAATAATTGCCGAACATGCATATATTTTTAAATTATTAGAACCAGAACAAAAAAAATTAACTTATTTCTATTTATTGACTTAATTTTGTTTGCATTGTTATATCTACTGCTGTGGTGCTTTTAAAAGGACCTCACAGGGGTTAAACAAAAATGCAGCATCGAAGTATGTGTCCCCGGACTGAATTATTGCAGGATCACAGTGTAAACAAAAAAAATCTGTATGAAAAAATGTCATTTCTTGGTTCATCTTGTGTATATTTTACAGGAGCAATGAGACTAAATGTAATCTTCAAATAAAAAGTGTTTAGAACTGAAATAATTGGATAAAGAAATGAGGAAATCCAAACATAATCCAGTCTTTATTATGTAGTCATTCATTCTGTCCTTATTCTAATATATTCCCATTATAAATTCTTAAGCGCTGATTTAAAATGGAAACTGCCCAAACCAATTTGCTCCATTTGAATTATATTCTGTAGGCTAGACTCTGAGATACGTGTAGAACATCCCATGGCATGATTCAAAGTAAAGCAACATTTACACCTTAACCAACATTGCCTAAAAAAGACAAGAGGTGATTTTCAACTTTGTCCAATGGAACAGTGAAATAGACTGTCTGTGAATTTTAGAACAAGTCTAGTTATAATTCTAATGATTTCATTTAATTCTGTGAGGATCTCCAGCAAACTATTGCTGATACAGAGAAGTTGCAAATTACCCCAGGCAATTTATTCCATTGCAGTTTATGGGACATAGCTTTGTGCAAATCTTCTTCCATGTTTTTTCTACATTGCAAGATTGACAACACCTTAAAAATGAAATATTTCATTGACTGTGAGGGGTTTGGAGAAAATAGAGGTTGTAAGAACGCAGTGAATAAATACAAGTTTCTTTTCTATTTTAAATAGTTTCTGTTTGATCGTTAATCAAGTTAAAGCCTATTTGGCTTCATATAAAACATGATTATTTTTCATTTATTTTGTTCTCTTGAAAAACCACTTTTAGTCCATGAAAGGATCCTCTTGAGTTAGAAAGATGAGCTGGTGTGTACAACAGATGCTCTAAGCATCAGGACTGGTCTCAATTCCTATAATCTATAGGCACTAGAGTGTGATTCAAGAGAACTGAGTCTGGGTCAGATTCAGAATGTGTTTTTTCTTTGCTCTTTAACTGGATCCAGACAAGAGTATCTAAAATTCCCCAAATGAGAAAAGAAATCTATAAATTTCTCATTTTTTTTTGTTTCATTACAGAGGAATAGTGTCCTGAATTAAATTTAAGATTGATCTTGTTAATGGCTTCATGGCAACCATTGTGGTGTTAATGTTGTCTGTATCTACTCAAATTTTAGTTCAAATTTATGAGAACCCAATCTATTCCCAGGAGCCAAAGTCAAAATGAACTACAGTAATTATGTGTTAAACGTGATTAAAATCCCAGTGACCTAGGGATTCAAAGAACACAGAAATGCAATATCATTATAAAACAACTGCTTATTATTTTACTAGAAAATAACAATACAATGCACTCTCCTTAAGTGTATAACTAATTTTCTAACATTTGTATATACTTAACTAGATTTAATAAGGGTCTATAAAAAGCATGCTCTAGGATAAAAACTAATTTAGTTGGAAGAAGAAAACGTTGGTTCACAGTTACCGTAATAAGGTTCTTTCGGACATCTTGAAGAAATTTGCTCTGGCAAGACTACAATAGTTAACAAATAATGAGCTGTTAAACTGCTTCATGTAGATGCACAATTAACAGATTCACATTCACAAATATGAGAATGGAACTATAGTGGAAACAACTCAAAATTAATTCTCTTGGGAATGCCTGTCACCATCACATCAGCTGAACATTTTCATGAGCCAAAGCAACGATGTTCTATTCTATTACAGTATAATGCTATAGACATGTATAAAATGAAAGGTTCAAATCAAATGTATGGATATCCATTGTACGTTCAACAGACAAATACGTCGAAGTTCCAATTCAAAAATAGGATATTAAATCTAACTGATCCATATTGGATTAAAAACAAAAAACACTGGAAGCATCATTAAGACCAAACCAGACCAGCAACATAAATATTAATGGTGGAAATTTTTCTCCCTGGATCAACATGGACAAAGGCTAGAAAACTGGGAAAATATGATGAGAATGAAAAGAAAGTCAGAATATCAACATTAAGAAAGAAAGCTCCCAGTTTTCACCTTAAGCTTTAAACAGCAGCTTCACAATCTCAATACTATCTTATTTCCATTCATTTATATCTCATTATTACCTCAACACATCTCATTTCTATGGCACTTCAAATTCTCCTCTCCTTTCCCAAGAAACTAGACAGAGTAAATTCCTAACATGAAAGTCAGAATGGGCTCCAGCAGCTTTTTCTGGCCACCTTTCTCTTGACTACAATCTTCCTATAAGTTCCATGGACACCAGTCCCTTCCAATTTTCATCCATATTAATCGGCATTAGCAGATCAATGCCATCATGCCTGCACTTGGTTCAACTGTTATATCACCTCAACCCCTCAGGCCTTGACTTTGGAGATCAGGGACACCTGCAGTGTGCAAGTTTCTTCCAGGTCACTTTGTGTATAGGGACCCATACATATCTCACGCATCTGAAAAGGATGCAACTCAGGTCTTTGGCCTTGTTTCTTAGCACTCATTCACTTACGGAGGTCTGCATCAGACATAGATCATAGAATCCTTACAGTGTGGAAACAGACTCTTCGGCCCAACAAGTCCACACTAACCCTCAGAGCATTTCACCCAGACCCACTCCCTTATAAACCCACCTAATATACACATCCCTGAACACTATGGGCAATTTAGCATGACCAATCCACCTGGCCCGCACATCTTTGGACTGTGGGAGGAAACCAGAGCACCCAGAAGAAACCCATGCAGACACGGAGAGAATGTGCAAACTCCACACAGTTGCCTGAGGGTGGAATCGAACCCAAGTTCCTGGTGCTGTGAGGCAGCGGTGCTAAACACTGTGTCACCATGCCTCCCTGTGAAATAATTGTGACAATAACTGTGACATTCTGTGAAATAATGTGATGCTTAAATACAGAGACTCAAAGATTCCCGCGTCCCTCCTAAGACTTTAGGATATCTGCAGGGAGATGAGAGTTATCTCCTTGGACATTCTTAAAGCTACACGGCTGCATTGTACAACTATGCAATTCATTTGCCAATTCATTATTTTCTATTATTGATTCTCCCTTCTTACTTTCCATGGGATCAATGCTGACTTTATTAACTCCTTTCTCTTTCAAATATTTATAGAAATTCTTGCAATCTTTTAGTGATTGGAATCATGGCTATGTGGATCTCACTGACTATGAGATTCTTGATTGATTGGGGTTGTTAACCTGGGCCAATCAGGGTGCCCTGGCTGATAGATATAAACAGGAGATTTAGAAAGTCTCCTCAGTCGAGAGACTGGCTTTGAGCTGGCTGATCACAGCCCATGAACAGAGCACATGTAAAAAAAGGGTGACTTGGTGATGGGATACCAGCCTCTGTGCAGATATTTCATACCTGTATTCATATTTCTGGCTGGCTTTCTCTCATAGTCTAATTTTTCCCTTTATATTAAGACATTAATTTATTTTTTGCAATTATTTATATTCTGTCCCATCGCCCAGTATGCCACCTGTCTTTGCATAATTATATGATTTTTCTTTTAGTTTGATACTATCTTTAATATTGCCAGTTAACCATGGTTTGTGGATCTGTGCCTTGAAAGTTTTCTTATTATTTGAATTATATCTCTATATATTCTGAAATATCTTTTTGAATGACTGCTACTGCATTTCTATTGAACTTAATTCTAATTTGCCAATTCATTTTAACCAGCTCTGCTTTCATGCCCTCATAATTGCACTTATTTAAATTTTTTGAAAATATCGTCTGAGTCTCACTCATCTCTCTCTCAAACGCAGTGTGAAATTCAATTATATCATAGTCACAGTTACCTAGTGAAGACTTTGCTATGTGATAAATTATTAATCCTATCTCATCGCACATAACCAGGTCTAGTAAAGCCTGATCTCTGGTTGGCTTCATAACATGCTGTTCTAAACAACTATCCTTAAGACATTTTGTGAAATATTCATCTAGGCTACCTATACCCATCTGACTTTTCCAGTCTATACATAGATTAAAATCTCTCATGATTTTCACCATTACTTTCTACCAAGTTGTAATTATTTCTTCTGTATGCTCCACCCAACAATATGTTTACTGCTAGAGGCCTGTACATTATCCCCACAAATGACTTCCTGCCTTTATCATTTCTCATTGCTTCCCAAACTATTTCCACATCTTAGTTTCCTGAACTTAGATCATGACTCTCTATTGTACTACTAATATCATCAGCTGACAGTGTCCTCCCTCCACCTTCTTTGAGTTTCTGGCTATCCTAAATGTCTTCTCCCGTCAAGATTCATGTGTTAGTTCATGTCATCCTGCATGTATGGTCCAGAAATGGTGTACAATATAATTGCGGCATTCCAAGCCCTGCACAACTGAAGCCAACAACATGGGGATTTCCCGTATGCAGAAGAAATGGGGAATTGGCACTTCTGAAAATAAAGATGAGGATAGAACATTGACAAGGAGGACCATCATAATCCAGACACTGTGTGTGCTGAACCTGACCCTGTCATCAACTTGTCCAAGAAGATTGTAAGATCTGTGTATGTCACAGCAAGCGTGTCACTGATAATTTCGGTGGGTTCCTCCATTCTTCACTTTGGCAAGACAGTAGTAGAATATATATTTTTAATTCATTCATGTGATGAGGATATCACTAGCTAGGCAGCATTTATTGCCTATCCCTAATTGCCCAGAGGTCAACCAGATTGCTGGGTCTGGAGTCACATGTAGCCAAACCAGGTAAGGATGGCAGTTTCCTTCTGAAAAGGACCTTAGTGAACCAGATGGGATCTTTCCCCCCAACAATTAACTCACAGTCACCATTAGATTCTTAGTTCCAGATATTTATTGAATTCAAATTCCACCATCTGACATGGACAGGATTCAAACCCAGGTCCCTGCAACGTTATCTCAGAATCACTGAATTAACAGTCCAGTGATAATACCATTAGGCCATCGCCTCCCAACAGACATGAACTCCTTTATGCTGATTCTATACTTTATTCAAAGGTTTGAATGATTGTCAGTTTAGTCAATGCCTTCACACATGCAGCTACCTTACCTACTTGGATGAGATGACAGCACAGCAAGGAAGGCATTAAGATCCTCTGGCAAGATTGTGAAAAGACCTATCAAGTGTCTGCTTAATTGTCCTAATTGACTTCAACTATTACCTGCAGTCTGGATGACAATCGTCTCCGAGAAACCACATTTGGAAAATTCACATGAAGGCAGCAACATGTTGGGCAATTGACATGCTTGTACAATATTCCCAGCCTCTTCTTACTTTTGTGACAAAATTCACCTCCATGTGCCTGCATATTGACTGCACAGATACAGTACATATCTCTTTATTTCTACCTTCTCTAGCAAGACAGTCAGAACACTGTCCAAGAAAGTCAATGCACATTCTTTTTCATTATGTATCATTCCTCAAAGTTTCCCAGGACAGATTACTTTTTTGCACGTCTTCCCAGCATTTGCTGCAGTCACAATATTTCACCCATTTGAACAATGTGGGTGAGATTTATGTGGTACTGGGAAGTTATAGTTTGGCATCCTGCTCTGCGCAGCCACTGAGCAGTGTGGTTAGTGCTGGCTACACACAAAAATCATTAAATAAACGGGCAGCATGAAGTTGGCATCCTGCCTACATTCCTGTTAATTGGCATGGATAAAGCATTTTGCAATTACTGGCTTATATTTGGGGACCATCCAACTTACCCAACAATATGCACACCTGGTTCTCCAACAATGGACAGAGGAAATTGGAACTGAGATGATTCACTGGGTAGGCGTTTCATATTTGATATGCATTTCTAAGGAAAATTCATAGGATAAAATGGCAGATTCTGTCTGAAACAAATAGAAGTCATTTAAATATAATACAAATGAAACAGCAGTGGTCTCATAATACTTCTAATGCCATTTTCCTGTGATATTGCTGGAGAAAAATCATGTCAGAGAAACTAAGAATTAAGTGTTATAACCAGCTTTCCCTATCAGAGATGCCACTCTTTCTGCATATTTTTGTTTGCCAGAAGGCTGAACACTCAAGTGTAATCTGTGCTGGTTCACTCTATTTATAGACAGAATTCCTGTCTGTCTGAAGACTAGACCATGCTAATTGCCTGAACCCAGAAATTAAGTGAGTTTCAAGTACATTCAAGCCATGTAGGCTTTTGAATTACTTTTGTGTTGGTAAAGAAATTTTCCTCCCTGAAATCCACGTCATTATGTGAAAGTTTACTTGAAGCAACTTCTAGATATCATTTGGATGAGCACTATAGTTTGTGCTAAGACACTTCTTAAGTTTTCACTGACAGAAGTAATCATTTTGGAATTATAAGGATGGGCTAATATTGATGAAGATATTCAACAGCTGCATGACCTTGAATGAGTATTATGAACATTTCTGTATGTTCTGAAGACAGCAAAATCAACGTGTTTTTCTGTGCTTGCTTTTCTGTACTTGCTGTTCGTTACACTGTATAAGAGAGAGAGTTTAATTCCGAGTTGTTGGAGTTCACATTGGATCAGGATCATGAATGGTGCCAAGAGTGAACCCAACTCTCCCAACCAGTCTTTGATTGAGGGGTCCCCAACAAGCAGAAGGATGTGAGGTTTATTGTCTTTTTCCTTTCATTTTCACTGTCTTTATTTACTTAATAGATGTTCCCTTCTTTTCCTTTTTTTTGTTGTTACTTAATAACTATTCATATATAATTAAATTGCTGTTGTTAAGTATTCTCTTAGCTACATTTAACCAAATCCAAAGAACCCCTTGGATATAATTTATGTTTCAAGACATTTTTGGCAATGAGGATGGGATTTGGGAAAATGCTTAAGAGAAGGGAAAAACAACCTGATGCTTTGGAGACTTTTTGCATTCCAGAGTGGAATACAGCAAACTCGGGATGTGGGACTGTAGCTGATATGTTAGCACAATTAGGACCCTGAAAGGATGATGCATTTTATAACCGGAAAAAGGAAAGAACTGAAGGACAGGTTTTTGCACTGTGCTAGTTCACTGAATCTTGCAGAAGTCCCAACTTTGAGGTCTGGTTTGAATGCACCATTGTTTCTTTCTTGCTAAATGTTGGCTTGTACAATTTATCTGTTTTTGTTCCTCACAGTTCCTAATCTGGGAATTCTTAAAAGTTATTTTGTATTTTGAGAATGTATAATGATTTGAAAGTGTGCTGCGTGGCTGTAAAGTGTGGGACATCTATCTTTAATGTAATGTCCTTTTAAGAAACCATCAGTGATTGTGTAAAGCAAAAATCTGTGATGAAATGTTGATTAAAAAATTTGGCTCTTAAAGCTTGGTAAAAATTTACCTTTTGGAATTGGCTCCATGTTGTGTTTGGATGTAGGAAAGAATCTCTGGTAAATTTTAATCTCAGAAATTACCATGTTTGCAATTTCATTTTCTGGCCAGTGAACTTCCAAATACTGTTTTAACACATGAGTGGATCTTTAATTCTGGATGATAAGATTGGCTCATTGCAAATATACTTTGGTGTAAAACTATCCAGGTGATTGGGAAATTGGGATGTTGTAAATGCAACTCTCTGGGGCGAGAAGTTTAGAAAAGGAGAATTTAACAAAGGAAATAGACGTTTCCTTTAATAATTATAACACACTTATTTTCTTACAGGAGAAGGAGAGACTTTTGACAAAATTATATGCGGAAGATTATGCCCCACACCATTGCTAAATCCATGTTAGATTAATACTAATTAACCCATTCTGCTTGATGTGGAATGGATGGAGCTTGTTAGTTTCTTTTTTAGAAATTGGAGGCACTGAATGTTGACCCTGTTTGCAGACTTTCAACATTGCAATACAGTAATGGATGAGGCACATTCAACCCACCAAGCCATTCATCAATAACACACTTCAGTATTGGGGAAGCACTGAAAAACATTAAATTTACCGAGTATCAAGAATCTCAAAACCACTGAACCTGTGCACACTTAAGCTTATCATGACTAAAATGATATTAGGACTCAAATGCCTTGGTATTCTATAACATTTAAATGGAACAGTTACCTAAAAATTTTAAAGAGATTCTGGGAAATGATATCATGTGTGCAAATAGTTTCACTCTATTCTGTGCATAAAAAAGTTAGTGACTTTGAGGGAGTAAACAAAATGTTGAATTTGGACAAACTTATACAGAGATGTATCAAATATCTAGAATGAGTTATCAAGTAACTTTAAAAAAAAAGGTCATCTTAGAGAAAGAACAAAATATGTTTTACCTCAATCAAGCAGAAATGTTTGATTTCTTGGCAGAAGACAAAAAAATTAGAATAATGGGTTGAAACGGTAATTGAGGTTAAATTGTGTTTTAGTGGAAAGGAAGTTTAGATGAAAGCACCAAACTGATAGGTTTTTCTTGGTAATGCTTGTGGTTTTGTCTTTCTTTTTAAGAAAGACTGAATTGGTGATCAACCCACTACTCGAGGCATTAGGACTATATGTGGAGACATAAGTAAAATCTCATAGATCATTTGATAAGATTACTTGGGAGTCAAGAATATATGACATGGTCTTGGGCATGGTGGCTTAGTGGTTAGCATTGCTGCTTCACAGTGCCAGGGACTCGGGTTTGATTCCAATCTCAGATGACTGCTTGTGTGGAGTTTGCACATTCTCCCTGTGTCTGTGTGGGTTTTCATCAGGTGCTCCCGTTTCCTCCCACAGTCCAAAGATGTGAAGTTAGGTTGGTTTGGCCATGCTAAATTGTCCATAGTGTTCAGGGATGTGTCGGTTAGGTGCATTAGCCATGGGGAAATGCAGGGTTACAGGGATAGGGTAAGGGGATGTATCTGGGTGGGATGCTCTTCGGAGGGTCAGTGTGGACTTGTTGGCCTGTTTTCACACTGTGGGCATTCTATGATTCTGTGTAAGTGTGCAAAAATGAATGTTACTTCAGACGTAACAAACATGACAGAATACACAGTAAAATAAAAAGCATGCACTGGAGAATTGGTCTCAAAAAAGTACACCTACTTGACAAAAGGATTAGTACTTGGGACAGCACAAAGCATAATTTATACAGTAAGACACTGACACATAATCCATAGAGAAACTGACTTTAAAACAATGAATGTAGTATTAATGAAAGTGATGTAAAAAGAATTACAATCAAGATAAGGAGTGTGATTGGTTATTATGTCAAAACATTACAGAAATGAAAGAATATGGACTCAGGGAGGAGTCATAGTGGACTGAGTGAAAAGGCCCATCAGATGACATACAATACCCCACCCTGAGCATTTGTATGATGCATGTACTTCAGTGTTTAAACCAGTGGGTACAATTGTAATGCGTTAGGTTCGTGTGTGTGAAAGAAAGCTGAGCTAAGACTCAGGTGCTGTAGAAGTGTGTAGTAAGGGAACCCTGGGGAAAATAAAAGGCGGGAAAGCATTAGCTGAAGGTAAAGCCTGATGAACATTAGAGCTGTATTGCTTGATACAATCACGAATAAAATTGGTAAGGAAGGAAACCTATAGAAGATGTATCCTCAAGACGGATACAAATGAAGAGAGCTGGAGAAATTTTGAGAAAGTGTATGATGCCATTTCACTGTTATTGGATGAGGTGATCTGTGGATAGGGAACTGGAGGATTAAAATTAAGGAACCTGAATCTGTATATACTGAATTTTGGAGAAAATTCTGTAACCAGATTAACTGAAAAAAAATGTAGAGGATATTCTGGTCTCCTCAGACAGTTAGCATTATCGGAAAAGTCTTAGGACTATTTAACTATTGCAGGAACTTTGTAGAAAATTACAGCAAACTAGCCAGACCTCTGCAAGACATTATGAAAGGGGGCGGCAGGCTAGCTCAGAGAAAAAATTGAATGGGGACTTGAGAAGGAGACGGCCTTTATCAAAATCAAATATACACTGGCCTCTGCACCAGCACTTGAGCTCCCTTGCCTGTAAAAGCCCTTCCACCTCTTTTGCAGTGAAAGCAAGGGCAGTCAGTCTGCAATAGTGCCACAGAGACACAGAGACAAGCTGTGGCCTGTGGGTTACTACCCAGGCAAAATGGACCCGGTCATGATGGGACAGAACTTGTTTGTTTGAGCCATCCAATGTGTTACCTGGGCACTACTGACATCCTCTCTGTTGACATAACTGGGGTAGTTGATGTTACACTCCCCGTAGAGTATAGTCCAGCTATTGGAAGCTAGCAAACTGAGATGCGTTATGGACAGTCAGCATGCCAAATGGGAAGCTTGACTGTTGCCAGCAGATAAGCAAATGGAATAGTTAAAGACAATAAAGAGAACCCAACAAGCTATGTGAATCAGAAAGGAATGACACATGACTGTAACTGCCTCATGGAGCAGGAAGAAGACAGACAGGGTCGAGTTAAGGAAGAGCCATTAGACGGGCCAGATGTGAAATGCATGTTTGTAGATGGGGTGTGGAGGTACTATGAGGGTGAGGACCAGACAGGGTAGGCTGTGATTAATTTGAAAGGCGTACTTTGGGCAGGAGAGAAGATAGAAGGAAGTCACTCTATGCAGGTAGCCGAATAAAAGCACTGAGCTAAAAGCACTCACTGCCGCCCTCCAGCTAGGAAAATGACAAAGAGTTAACATCTACACAGACAGTAAAAATGTCTTTGGTGTAGTCCATGACTACAAGATGGCAAGGGCAAGATGAGGCTGTATTACTTTGAGTGATAGTACAATTCAACATGAGACCCAATTCACATATCCAGTGGCAGCAGTAATTAAAATTAAAGCACATGGAACAATCCAAATGCCAAAACAGAAAGGAATCACCTAATAGCCAGCTGGACTGGCACTCTATCTCTCTTTTCTCTCCTGCTTGTGTTTGAGGGCCCTCAGCGGTAATAGGATTCTTGACCCCAGACAGGAGCTGAGAAAGATTAAGGTTGCATGTAAGTGTAATATGTGATGCGGTTGTGTGGCAACTATAATTAAGGATATTACTGCTATTAGCGTAAGCATGAAAATCCTAATCTTCTGTGGGCTTCTCTCAACTTTGATCCCATCAGAAACTGGAACTTAACGTTAACACAATCTGTTGATTCCATCACAGCCTTGACTGTACATTAGTGGTGGGATATATTTAAAGGGTGGTCCCCAAAGGACTCTGCAGTCATTAATTTGATGATACCCCTTATTGTTATATTATTCATATTGACGATGATTATTTTCATTGTCATTTTAATCTTCTGGTGTAAATGACATACTCTTATTATGTATTCTCATGCAGCTGTTGCTGATTTGTGTCCACATTTACAATTGTAACATGCACTGTCAAATATCATTGGGGTGGATTGTGCAGGATGAGTTAAAATTGATGATGGTATTTGACAGCAGCATGGCTGTGAATGAGTCCTGTGAAAATTCCTGGACATGCTGAAGATGGCACAATCAACATGTTTTTCTATGCTTTGTTTTCTGTACTTGTTGTTTGCTGCACTGTATAAGAGAGAGAATTTCGTTCCAAGTCATTGGACTTCACCTCAGACCAGGATCACGAATGGTGCCAGGAATGAACCTATGTCTTCACACCAGCCTTCAATCAAGGGGTCCCCGATGAGCAGAAGGGCATGACGCTTATGATCTTTTTTCCTTTCTTTTTTGATCTTTTTATTTACTGAATAAATGTTCCTTTCTTTTCCATTTTTGTTATTACTCAATAAATATTCATATTTGAGCAAATTGCTGTTGTTGAGTCTTCTGTTCATTACACTTCATCGAATCCAAAGAATTCCTTGGACATACTTCGTGAACCAAGACAGGAATTCAAATATAAATTGTGCAATTAACATTGTTTCTCGTCGTCTTCTCAAATTTCTTTTTGATAAAGGCACTCAAGAAGTAAAGTACAACTCCATATACAGCTGGGAGAGACAGAAAATATAAAAATAATAGAGTGGTAATGGTCGGTGATTTTAACTTTCCAAACATAGACTCGGACTGCCATAGAGTTAAGGGCTTGAATGGAGGGGAATATGTTAACTGTGTGGATATACCTACAAGAGATAATGTAAAACTTGACCTACTCTTGGGAAATCAGACAGGGCAGGTGACTGAGGTGTCAATGGAGGAGTATTTTGGAGCAAGTGACGATAATTCTATTAGTTTTAAAACAGTGATGGAAAAGGATAGATTGGATATAAAAGTTAAAGTTCTAAATTGGAAGAAGGCTAATTTTGACAGTATTAGGCAAGAAATTTCAAAAGTTGATTGGGGGTGGGCTTTTGCAAGTAAACGGATGGCTGGAAAATGGGAAGCCTTCAAAAATGAGATAATGAGAGTCCAGAGACAATATGTTCCTGTTAGAGTGAAGAGCAAGGCCCATAGGTATAGGGAATGCTGCACGACTAGAGAAATTGACGTTTTGGTCAAGAATAAGAAGGAAGTTTATGTCAACTATAGATAGCAGGGATCGAGTGAATCCCTCGAACAGCACATAGGCAGTAGGAATATTCTTAACGGGGAAATCAGGAAAAAAATCAGAAAAAGGGAGTCATGAGATACATTTGGCAAATAAGGTTAAGGAGAATCCAAAGGGATTCTACAAATACATTAAGGACAAAAGTGTAACTAGGGATGAATTAGGGCCTCTTAAAGATCAGCAAGGCCACCTATGTGTGGAACCACAGCAGATGGGGGAAGATATTAAATGAGTATTTTGCATCAGTGTTTACAGAGGAGAAGGATATGGAAGATAGAGAACATAGGGAAGTAAATATTGATCTGTTGAAAATTGTCCATATTACAGAGGAGAAGGTGCTCGACGTTCTAAAACACATGCAGGTGGATAAATCGCTGAGACTTGATCAGGTTTACCCTAGAACTATATGGGAAGCTAGGGAAAGGATTGTTGGTCCCTGTCTGAGAAATTTGTATCATCAATAACCTCAGGCAAGGAGTTGGAAGTCTGGAGGTTGGCAAACGTGGTACCACTATTTAAGAAAGGTGGTGAGGAACAGCCAGGGAACTGTAGACTGGTGAGCCTGACGGGCACAAGAATTCCTCAAAGCCTGGCACTCCATGAAGCATGTTATTAACAAGCACATTGAACTCGACTCCATATACATTCCACTACAGCAGAAAACTGAAAGTGAGGCAATCCAGCTCAGCGGACTCCAGAGTTTAAAAACCAGGGGGTAAAACACACCGACATTTTATCAGAGGCTGCACTGAAGATGTTACCCAGCGTGGTAATGAAACTTCTGTGATATAAGAAACAGCTCGGCGAGCCAACCAACCTCAACACCCTCAACCCGAGCTACAAATCCACTCCAAAACCTTGGTGAGCCTGACATCAGCGGTCAGCAAGTTGTTGGAGGGAATCCTGAGGGACAGGATTTACACGTATTTGGAAAGGCAAGGACTGATTAGGGATAGTCAATATGGTTTTGTGCATGGGAAATCATGTCTCACTAACTTGATTGAGATTTTGATGAAGTACTGAAGACGACTGATGAGGGCAGAGAAGTGGATGTGATCAATATGGTCTTCAGAAAGGTGTTCGACAAGTTTCCTCATGGTAGGCTGGTCAGCAAGTTTAGATCACATGGAATGCAGGGAGAACTAACTGTTTGGTTGCAGAACTGGCTTGAAGGTAGAAGACAGAGTGTGGTGGTGGAGGGTTGCTTTTGTGATTAGAGAACTGTGACCAGTGGTGTGCCACAAGGATCAGTGCTGGGTTGACTGCTTTTCATCATTTATATAAATGATTTCGATGTGAACAGAGGAAGTGAGGTTAGTAAGTTTGCAAACGACACCGAAATTAGAAGTGCAGTGGGCAGCAAAGGCGGTTACCTCCGAGTAAAATGGGATCTTGATCAGATGGGCCAGTGGGCTGAGGAGTAGCAGATGGAGTTTAATTTAGATAAACGTGAAGTGCTATATTTTGGAAAGGCAAATCAGGGCAGGACTTATACACTTAATGATAAGGTCCTAGGGAGTGTTGTTGAACAAAGATACCTTGGAGTGCAGGTTCATAGTTCCTTGAAAGTGTAGTCACAGGTAGATAGGATAGTGAAGAAGGCATTTGGTGAGCTTGCCTTTATTGATCAGTGCATTGAGTGTAGAGTTGGGAGGTCATGTTATGACTCTACAGGACTTTGGTTAGGCCTGTATTGGAATGCTGCGTGCAATTCTGGTCTCCCTGCTATAGGAAGGATGCTATGAAACTTGAAAAGGTTCAGAAATGATTTGCAAGGATGTTGCCAGGTTTGGAGGGTTTGAGCTATAGGCAGATGTTAAATAGACTAGGACAATTTTCCCTGGAGCATCAGAGACTGAAGGGTGACTTCATAGCAATTTATAAAATCATGAGGGACATGGTTAGGGTAAATAGACAAGGTCTTTTTGCTGGGGTGAGATAGTCCAAAACTAGTGGGCGTAGGTTTAAGACGAGAGTAGAAAGATTTAAAAGGAACCTAAGGGGCAACTTTTTCACCCAGAGGATGGTGCATGTATGGAATGAGCTGCCATGGGAAGTGGCGGAGGCTGGTACAATTGTGATGTTTAAAAGGCATCTGGATGGCTATATGAATAAATTGGGATAGAGGGATATGGGCTAAATACTGGCAAATGGGACTAGATTTATTTAAGACATCTGGTCGGCATGGACGAGTTGGATCTGTTTCAGTGCTATATATGTCTATGACTCTATGATGCTCTGGTAAATAGCATATCTTTTTCTATCAGAAATTCAGTTGCGTAGATATTACATAAAATGAAATAGTCGTGGTATGTGTTGGACCTTTTGCAAAATATAAAGGTACTGATTACCTTCAGTTTTGTGGTTTATTAGTGCCACATTAACATATCAGCTGCATTCTGATCCTTTTAAATTTATGTCTTCCATTTTTGGGGATTTTTTGGGGGATTGTTTTTGGGCTTACCAAGATAAGTTTTGTTGGAGTATGAAATACTGACTAGTTGTAACATCCAGTGTATTATCAAGCGAGTTCAGGTTAGGTATATTGTCCCTCTTATACTTAGATATTCAAACTATAAAGATACCTCCAATGAATGAATATAACAAGGAAAATCCAACATAATGCCACTGAATCTAAACTGGATGGTATGATGTCAATCCCAGCGAAACTCATCCAATCTGGTGTTCATCATTGAAAAGATGGTAGCTGGTTTGGTATCAGTTGAGTGTACATGATATATTATACTGGTCATGCTAAGTTAAGTAGAATCCCTACAGTGTGGGGACAGGCCCTTTGGCCCAACAAGTCCACACCAAACCTCAGAGCATCCCACCCAGACCCATCCCCCTAATCTACACCTCCCTGAACGCTATGGGCAATTTTAGTATGGCCAATCTACCTAACCTGCACACCTTTGGACTGTGGGAGGAAACCAGAGCACCCAGAGGAAACCCACACAGACACTGGGAGAACATGCAAACTCCACACAGACAGATGCCTGAGGTTGGAATTGAACCTGGGTCCATGGGGCTGTGAGGCAGCAGCGCTAACCACTGTGCCACCATGCCACTCTGGCAGTTAACTATGTGAATATATGGAGTAGTATGTAATGTATACTTTAAGTCAGTATTATCTGCAAATACGTAGTTGCACGTGTCTGCAACTCATTTTGTATTATTTGGCTATTACAACTGAGGAAATGATTGAAAACAGCTCATTTTATCTCATTATGGTATACAGTACACTTTGAGTACAGTGCTTATAAGATGCAGAGTTAACCTTTTTATACCACATTAATAACTTGTCAGAACACTAATGTTGGAAGAACAGCTACAATGCACTGCACAGATTTTCCCACTTCCCACAGCAGCCATCCTTCTGTTATGGGCATAGAGATTGATGAGTTATGTCAAATTAGAAGCCACTTCTGAGCTTTTAGAAACTACTAAAATTAATTTTAATGATATTTATATTGGGCTTGTATTGTAGCTCACTTTGATAGCAATGCTATAATATAAACATATCACCAATACTTTTCTTCTACTCCACCAGAGGCACATCTTTGCCACTGACAAATACAAACATGCCTTGTAGGTACTGCTGAACACTGCATGCAACAATTTTTGTTGGCTACAGCTAGAAAATTTCATACTGTGCTATTGAACAGAGAAAGTATCTCATAACGTTTGGTAGGTAATTGCAAGTGCCAACAGTACTATGGCTCCCCATTGCACAAGTGGATGGATTCCACATGTACTGGAGTGGCATTGTATTATAAAATGTAAAAGTTCATTTTTAGAAATTGCCTTTTTAGCTACAATGAATGCACAGCATCATAATATCTTCAAGACCTTTTAAGTGTCTTCCAGTTTCTTCCAAAAAGTGTTATCAAATGCTTTGAAGACAACATAAACACGTTATGGATACAAATTACACGTAATTAAAACTTAACAAGTAAATGATGGTTTTATTAATTTGGATGATCTTCTGAGACGTTTAAATTGCAAACAATACATAATAACAAATGCAACCATCAAACTTTTATTAGTTATGAGTTACAATCAGTTCTTTTCAAATGAAAATTTGGAAATGTTCCAAAGAGTCATACAGATAGAATCTTAGAGAAAACCATTAAACATTGTTTAACAAGTAGATTTTGCATTATGCCGATGGAGTTAATTCTCTGCTTTATTGGGAAATTAGTTCCATCCTCCAGAGCTGAATAAATTATGCAAATACAAGACTATGATTAACAAGAATTTATTTAATAGTCCGCACCCCATGAGTGGTATAAAAAAGGTTATTCATTGTATTGTGCACTTAATGAATTATATGTAAAAGAGACCTGCAGCCTTGAGGGATATCAGGCATGTTTGGCAGTTTCCTGTTTCTTGGTACTGTGAAAATATACTTTGCAGTAAAATATCAGGAATGAAGGAACACAAGTCATGCATTTTGAACAAGTTAAAGCAAACCCAATGCCAGAACAAGGACAGAATTGACATTCTGCCATTTTCCATTAATCTGTCTTAACCATAAAATTATATAGCACAGAAGGAGACCTTTAGGTCCATCATGTCTTTGCCAGCTGTTAAAAGAGCTAAATGAATGTAACTGGTTTGCCCAAAAAACAGTTTCCAGGGTGTTGGAATCATGAAAGAGGACAAAAACCTGATTATATGACCTCATTGACTGCCATATGACTCAACATAGGCAGGAAACTAATTGTTGATACTGTTCTGGTGCATAGTGGGTTTGCTTCGTCTAATCCAAATTAAACAACTGAATGGAACACTGGATTTATTTGTCATTCTTAATATGTTTGTGTTACTGTGGATTCTAAAAATAACTTTTATCAATATCTAAGAAACAGGAAACTGATAAATTTATCTGGTTTTGTCAAACAGGGGCTTTTCCCGGTCCAGAAAAATCCAGCCAGAAAGAAACACTCAAATTAAGTTTTATTATAAGGAGTCAGAAGTCACACAACACCAGATTATGGTCCAACAGGTTCACTTGAACTCACAAGCATTTGGAGCGCAGCTGGTTCATCAGGTGCAGTGACTTCTGACTTTGTCCACCCCAGTCCAACACCGGCACCTTCACATCATTATAAGAACACAGAGGTAGCTTCACAATGCCTTCTTTATCATTTTATTTTATTAAATTAATCATAAGGATGACAAGAGGAATCTCCATGTAAACTTGACATGTACAGTTGCCAGATATGTGGGTCCTTATAATTATTAAGGTAGAATTTCCAAATATCGGGAAGAAGTTCTGATGGCGAACCCAAAATTCCAGGTTTCTTTCCCATAATGTTCATGTTTTTCTTTGAAGAGAAATCATGCCTGAAAGCCACTTGAGTAACATTTGAGTAACATTTCCTGTCCGAGGATTTAATTTACAAGGGAGTTATGACACAGTTGTAGCAATGCTATGAGAGGATCTTTAGATCTGTTCTCAGCAAACAAGGCACTGCCAACAACTATTACAATAAAAAACATGTTGACCCCTTTTCAGCTCACTTCCTTTCTAGCATTTTTATTGGTGACACCTGTAGCATTAGTCAGATTAAAGTGAATCACTACATAAAGCAGCTTTTTAAACAAAACATGCTCAGTGTTTTCTACACCAGCAATAATTAGAGTAAAGTTACCATAGTCCTGCTCTCTTGTTAGAGTGTTACATGGTAGTGCTTTAACCTGGGGGTCACCACACCTCAGGCAAGGGAAAGATTGAAAAGGAGAGTCTTTCTTGGTAAATTCATGTTGTTGGCATCACTCTGTATTGCAAACCAGTTGTTCAACCAGCTGAGCTGACTGACTCCAACATTTGAATAAAGACCAACCTGGAACTTTTCAAATAGCTTTAAGCATTCCTAAGTGACTGATACACAAATTGGAAGGACTTTAACCCTGTGATTTGCATAGGATATTATATTTACCATTTTCACTTTAGAAGGAAGATAAGACTAAACTAGATAGCTATAGAAAAGTTAGTCAACATCCATGATATTAAAAATTGCATGATATACTTTTCCCCAAGAGATGACGTACATATTTTATATGTGTGTGAATTATTTGGTATTTTAGAGAGGATATTTCATATAAGACTTGTAGGAGATATTGAGATGATGGTAAGAGAGAAATGTTGCCTCGGTGACAGAAAGTTGATTAATTGATATGGAACAAAGAGTATATTGATGTCCTGTCAACTGGGAGCATTGAGCATGGTGTTTCACAGCTTGGTTTCTAATTTGTTCTAAGTATACATATGAGTTTTGAACTTAAGCATGAGGGAATATTATGAGATGTAGTAGTGACATAAAGGTAAGGAATTTGGAAAATAGTGAGGAGGATATAAAGATGTCAAGATTATGACAATTAACAAAAAGGACAAGCATGTGGCAGATACAGCTAAATGTAGATCGAGGTGAGATAATTGATTTCCAACAACTACAACCATCTTACCTTGTGCAAGATATGAATTGTAGAATCATGCACCAAAGAAGAGGTTCTTCAGCCCATTGAATTTGCACCAACAAAAGAAATTAATCTACATTAATTGCATTTTCGCAGACTTGCCCATAGCTTTGAACGTTACGATATTTCAAGTGCTCATTCACATTCTTCTCCATTTACAAAGGTTTCCCATTCCAAATTCCCACCACCCTATGGATGAAAAGAAATCTTTCCTCAAATTCCCCCTAAACTTCTTTCCCTTTACCTTAACATTATGCTCCCTTGTGGTTGACCCTTTAACTAATGAGAACAGCTGCTTTTATCCACCCTGTCCTTGCTTCTCACAATCTTATACAACTCAGCCTCTGTTACTCTAAAGTAAACAACTCAAGCCTTTCCAAATTCTCTTCATAGTTAAAATGTTCCATTCCAAACAACACCCTGGTGAATGTTCTCTGCACCACGTCCAGTGCAATCACATCCTTTCCATAGTGTGGCAATTAGACTGCATGCAGTACTCCAGCTGTGGCTGAAACAGTTTTGTTCAGCTCGAACATAACCTCTCTGCTCTTATAATCTATGGCAAAACTAATAAAGACAAGTGTCTTTATTAATAAAGTTTAATAAATTAATAATTTATTCATAAAGTGTCCCGTATGCCTTCCTAACTATGCTATCAACCTGTCTTGCCACCTTTGGGGATATGTAGATAAGCATGCCAAGATCCTTCTGTTCCTCTTCTTCTCAGCATCCTACAATTCATTGAGTATGATTCAAACCAATACAGAATTTTCACCCAATTCTATATAAACACTAGTTTTGCTCAGGCTCCTTGATGCAGTACATGGTCAAATGCTGACTTGATGTCAAGGATTTAGGCTTTTTAGGCTTTTTAGGCCTATGGCCGTTTTAGTCAGGAGCTGAATTGGCAGAATCCCAACCAATTGTTAATGAGTAGATGCCACTGATAGCCCTGTCAATGACTCTTTCCATTGCTTTGAGAGTAACTTGACATAGCAAAAATTAGTCTGGTTGGATCAGGCCCGCCTTGTGTGCATGAGACTTACCTTGGCAATTTTCCACATTACTGGTACATGAGAGTGTTGTGGCTATCCTGCAAATGTTTGACAGGGGCATGGCTAGTTCTGGAGCATAATTCTTCTGCATTGTTCCCAGAATGTTGTAAAACTATTACCTTTGAGATATTAGGTAAAATGAATTGAACTGGCTGAATACCTATAATGTTGTGCATTCCAGGAGGAGGCCAAAATCTATCAGTTACTTGGCACTTAATAAAACCAAAAGACCACAAGACATAGGAGCAAAAATTAGGCCATTCAGCCCATTGAGTCTGCTCTGCCATTCAATCATGGTTGATAAGTTCCTCAAACCCCTTCTCCTGCTTTCTCGCGTAACCCTTGATCCCCTTGATAATCAAGAACCTATCTACCTCAGTCTTAAATTTACTCAGTGACCTGGCCTCCACAGCCTTCTGTGGCAGTGAATTCCAGAGATTCACCACTCTCTGGCTGAAGAAATTTCTCCTTATTTCTGTTCTAAAAGGTCTTTCCTTTATTCTAAGGCTATGCCCTTGGGTCCTAGTCTCTCCTACCAATGGAAACATCTTCCCAACATCCACTCTATCCAGGTCATTCAGTATTCTGTAAGTATCAATTAGATCTCCCCTCATCCTTCTGGGTGAAGATGAACATAAAGGCCTTTCCTTGAAGTACTTGCCTCTCACACTGTTGCGAATGCATATATTTGTGGAATGTATTCCACCTGTTAGTTGCTTAATTGTCCACCACCATTTATGGCTGGATATGCCAGGACTGCATAACTTAAACCTGCTTTGGTGTTTGTTGAATTGCTTAGCTCTGCATGTTACTTCCTTTATTTGGCCTGCCAATAGTCCTGCGTTGCAATTTCACCAGTTTGACACTTCATGTTTACGTATGCTTAGTACTATTGGCATGCTGTCCCGCACTGTTCATTGAAACAGAATTGGTCTCCTGGCTTGACAGTAATGAGTAAAATGGGGATGTACTGGACCATGAAGTTGTAGATTGCAGTTAAATACAATTTTAGTGCTGCAGTTGGCCAATTGTTATTCATAGTTGCCCAGTTTTGACTTTCTAGATCTGATCAAAATCATGTGGCACTGTCATTGTTCCACACAACATGGTGGAGGTTATCCTCAAAGTAGTCATAAAAATTCAAGAAATAGAAGAAGGATTTGGCCATTCAGCTCCTAAAGCCTGCTTCCCACTCTATGAAATCATGCCTGATCTGCCCCAGGGCTTCAAGGTCTCAAATCTCTTCTGTGGGAATTTGTGTCCATAGGTATTGTATTTTGGCCACTCCTACTAACACTGACATGGATCGATGCATTCATGACAGGTCAATTGGTGAGTTCAAGTATCTTTTTTTCTCTTTTCTTTGTTCTTTACCAGCCAGCACAGACCCCAATCTAGCTGCAATGTCCTTTTGAACTCAGCCATTTCAGTAAGTTGTAATGCTGCTGAGCCAGTCTTGGTGTTGGACTTTTCCTCACCCCAAGACTATATCCTCTGCCCTTGATTCACTCTGTGCTTCTTACAAACGGTGTTTAACATGGAGGAGTACTGATTCATTAGTTAGGGGGAGGGGGGGTGCGATAAGTTCATCAGCAGAAGATTCTTTTATGCATGTTTAACCTGATGTCATAAAACCTCATGAGAATCACTGTGGAGGTTTCACAGGGTAATGCCCTCCTGACACTATAGACAGGAAGGAATTTTTCCTCTTGGTGGAGGGATCAATGACTAAAGGGCACAGATTTGATTAGGGGAAGGAGGGGATTTGAGGAAAAATTCTTTCACTCAGAAGATGGTAGGAATCTGGAATGCACTGTCTCTTATGATGGTAGAGGCAGAAATACTCATAACATTTAAGAAGTGTTTAGATATGCACTTGCAATGCCTGGGGCTAGTGCTGGAAAATGGATGCACAGACTCGATGGGCTGAAGCGTCTTTTTTTCTGAACTGTAGACATCTATACCAGCATGCCACCATATTTGATAGACCTGTCTTTCTGGTGGGACAGGACACTTTCAGGGATGGTGCCAGTGATGCCTTCGTCATTCTCTGCAAGGTGTACTTCTGTGAGTACAAACTAAGTCAGGCTGCTCCTTAATTAGTCTGTAGGACAGCTTTCCCAATTTTGTCACAAGGCCCCAGATATTAGTAAAGTAGGGTTGAAAGTGCCATGTTTGCTTTTGTCCTTTTAAGTGCCTAGATTGATCCTGTTTGGTCTGTCCTTTTACAATCTTTTATGAGGTTTCTGCAACAGATTGATACTACTGAATGGGTTGCTGGGCTGTTTCAGATGGCATTTAAGAGTCAATAACAAAAAAGACCTATAGGCGCTGGAAATCTGAAACAAAAGTAGAAAGTGTTGGAGAAACTAAGCTGATCTAGCATTATCTTAAGAAAGAAAAACAGATTTAATGTTTCAGGTCCTGTAACACTTCATCAGAAACATTAACCCTGTTCTTATCTCTACGGATACTGCCAGACCTGTTAAGTTTCTCTGACATTTAAGAGTCCACCATGTTGCTGTAGACCTGGACGTGCAGATCAGATCAGATCAGATTGGGATGGCAGATTTATTTTCCTTCTGGAAATTTCTGAATAAGATAGGATTTTACAACAAATGGCAGTTGTCTTATGGTCATCATTAAATTAGCTTTTAACTTCAAATTTATCCTAAAGGACAGAGCTGCTAAACTGACCCTACAACAAGTGGTGAGAGAATTAGCAAGGGAGAAATGTCATCTCACCAATCTACAATAACAGTTGCTTCTATCATTAACAGTAGCAATAGAAGTGACCATTGCACAATACTTGTGGAGATGAAGTCCCCTCTATACGTTAAGAATACTCACCATCTTGTTCGCATGGCGGCGTGCTGAATGGGACAGTCTTCGAATAGATCTAGCAACCCAAGACTGGGCATCCACGAGGCACTGTTGGTTTTCAGCAACAGCACAATAAGCTTCATGGCCTGGTACATTCCCCACTCTACCAATAATATCATGCTGGGAGATCAACCCTGGTTCAATGAAGAGTGCAGGAGAATATGCCAGTAACAGTATTAGGCATGCCTAAAGTGAGATGTCAACCTGATGAAGCTACAAGAGAGGACTACTTGCATGCCAAACAGCAGATGCAGCATGCAATAAACAGGGTTAAGTGGTCCCATAACTAATGGGTCAGATTGAAGTTCCAGAGTCATACCACACTGAAACATGAATAGTGATTGATAATATGATAATATCACAACTAACAGAAAGAGGACGCTCCTCAAAAATTACCGTCCTTAACAATAGGGGTGCAAAAGACAATGCTGAAGCACTTATATCCATCTTCAGATAGAAGTACTGAGTGGACAATCCACCATGGTCTTCTCCTGAGGTCCTGAACATCACAGATAGTGATCTTTGATCAAATCACTGCACACAAGAAGAAATGCTGAAGTCACTAGATACTGTAAAGACCGTGGACAAAAAGCAGGATGAATTTAACATAGTCAATTACTACCATTTTAGTCTACTCTCAATCATCAGTAAAGTGTTGACTGAGGACGCCATCACTAATATCAAGCAGCCCTTGTCCTGCAATAACATATCCACTTGATGTTCAGTCTGTGTTCTGAAGGCATCTTGGCTCCTGAGCACATTACATCTCGGCACAAAAATGGACAAAAGAGTTGAACTCCAGAGGTGAGATGACAGTGATTGCCATCAAGGTGGCATTTGACCAAATATGGCATCAATATTGGAGTTAATGGTAATCAGGGGAAAAACTCTGTGCTTGTTGGACTCATACTTAGCACAAAGGAAGATGGTTGTGGTTGTTTGAGGTCAATCATCTCAGTCCTACCACATTATTGCAGGAGTTCTTCAGGAGTTCCTAGACCTACCTAACTTAAGCTACTTTATCAATGACATTCGCTCCATCAAGGTCAGAAGTGGGATGTTCACTGATGATTGCACATTGTTCAGCATCATTTGCAACTCTTCAGGTACTGAAGCAATCTATATCCAAATGCAGCAAGTTTTGGACAATATCCAGTCTAGGCTAATAGGTAGCATGTTACATTTGTGGCATACAAGTGCAAGGTAATGAATATCTCCAAAAGGAGAGAATCTAGTTATCATCTCAGGATGTTCAATAGCATTACCATTACTGGATCAGCAACATCCTGTGAATTACCATCAACCAGAATCAGAAGTAGACTGGCCATCTAAATATGTGGTTGAAAGAACAGGACAGAGGCCAGCACTCCTGTAGTGAATAATTCACCTCGTCCCTTCCCACTGTCTGTTCATCCACAAAATGCAAGTCAAGATTGTGATGGAAAAATGTTCACTTGTCTGAATGATTGCAGTTCGAAGAACACTCAAGAAGCTTGACACCATTCAGCACCCCACTTAATTGGTACCATATTCATGACCTTCTTCATTCACTCACTTCACCACGAATGCACGGCAGGAGCTGTGTCTGAATGCACCACACCCCCTGCCCAAAGAATATAACAATCTCGCCAGCTCAGAGAAGATACTTCTTTTAAAGTTTGGACCTCCACGAGAAAGATTACTGCCCTTATCAGCTGGAGATTAAGATTGTAATAATATCTGAGTAGATCATATGTTTTCTCCAACTATGCAAATTCCATCTGCATCTGCTTGCTTGTTCTCTGTGATTCAGCAAGGACAGTGCTACCACTTTCAAATGCATCTACCAAACTTGTATATGGCCAAGTGAAAAACTTTGATGTAAGGTGTATGGCAACAACAGTTACAGAGTCCCTCATCATTACTTTTTCTGCCCTCCCTGCAGCAGATATAGATAGAGGAACAGGGAAACTGCTGAACTTTCATTGCAAGTCCTTGACAAACAGTCAAGTATGGAGCTACTGACGACTAGTTTGGGTGATGGAGAAAGGGCTATTTACCCTATTTGACTATATTGACCAGAAACTAGACTGAAACTCTTTATTTCAAGTCAGACTGCTACAACTAGCAATAGCAGATTACTCTAATTCTGTATGGTATTAAAGGCAAAGTACTGGCATAGTCGGAGATTTCTCTGACTGGCAGAAGGCAGAGAATAGTGATAAGGGGGTCTTTTTCAGGATGGCAGCTAATTACTGGTGGAGTTCTGCTGGAGTCAGTGTTAGGACCACAACTATAACAACTAACAACATTATGCATTAAGAATCTGGATGAAGGAACTGAGGGCATTATTTTTATTTGCAGATGATACAAAGATAGGTGGAGGGACAGGCAGTGTTCAGGAAGTATAGAGGCTACAAGAATGGACAAAGAAGGGACATATGAATTACAATGTGGGAAAGTATGACGATATGCACTGTGGCACAAAGAATAGAGACTTAGACTATTCTCTAGATTCTAAAGTTCCAGAATTCTAAACCACACAGGGCCTTAGGAGCCCTAGTTTAGGATTCTCTTAAGGTTAATATACAGGTTCAGTTGGCAGTTGTGAAGGCAAATGCAAAGGTTGCATTAATTTCAAAAGAAGTAGAATACAACAGCAGGGATGTGCTTTTACAGCCATAATAGAATCTGATCAAACCATATTTAGAATATTGTGAGCAGCTTTGGGCCCTGTATCTAAGGATGGATGTGCTGGTCTTGGATGAGAATCAGAGCATATTCACAAGAATGAACCCTGGAAAGAACGGCTTGTCGTATGAAGAACAGTTGAAGACTTTGGGTCTGTAGAAGGATGAGAAGGCAATCTCATTGAAACTTGTAGAATACGGAGAGACATTGTTAGATTGGATGTGGATAAGATGCTTCGACTTGTAGGAAAGGCTATGAAATGGGGGCTTGGCCTCAGAGTGAAGTGATAACCCTTTAGAACTGAGATGAGGAATAATTTCTTCAGTCAGAGGGTGGTGAATCTGTGGATCTCACTGCCAGAGAAAGCTGTGGTGTCCAAGTCATTGATTGTCTTTAAGACAGAGATAGGTTCTTGATTATTGAAGAGATCAAGGGTTGCAGGAAGATGGAAGGAGAATGGGATTGAGAAACATATCAGCCATGATCAAATGGCAGAGCAGAATTGATGGGCTACATGGCCTAATCCTGCTCCTATATCTTATGGTCTTATACCTCAAAGACGAATTCAAATCCAAATCCCAAACAACAATTTTTTTAACATAATGTTATATCCAACCCAATATATATGTGGGACCTGAAACATCGACTTTCCTGTTCTTCTGATGCTGCTTGACCTGCTGTGTTCCTCCAGCTCCACACTGTTTTGACTTTAATGGATAAAATGGTTTGAAAAAAGAAGGAACATGGGCCTAAAATGGCTTCAGAGTTCGCGTAACTGCAGATTGAGGCAAGTTCAGGAAATTAATGTGGAGAAACAAAATCATCTGAACTTAAATTACCAGAATATTTAAATACATTTAAACCAGTCAATCAATTCAGCTATTAAAAACTTGCAATTTCTCTTATAATTTAAACTGTAAGAGATATTTCATGCTTTTTAACACACATTTGAACTGAAAGCGTTGTCTGCAACTGTTCAGCTTGGAAAGACGATAGAGTCAGACTTAGGAATACATAAGTAAACCATATTTTAGTGGCTGCTTGGAAGACAGCTGATAACAGTAAGGATTAGAAGAGTATCTTTTTTCCTTTTTGATCTTGCTCAGCATCTCACAAGTCAGAACCAGAGACAAAGCAAATTGGTGAAGCATCAATTCACTGAGAACTCAAGATCCTACAAAACTTCAGTACTGCAGAGAATGCTAAATCTTTATCAACTTCATGTCAACTTTACTTTCCTTTTGTATTTGACACTCTCCCTTTTTAAACTGTATATTTATGTGAAGTTTTATTATTCTTCTCAAAGTTAGTAAGTCATTAAATTTATCCCTCTGTCACTCGAGAAAACCTTGCAATTAGCTACTCTATTTTGATCCAGTAAACTACATAATAATTGAAGTGAAAAAGAGCAGTGTGTTAAAAAGCATTAAAAACTTTGTTCTAAGCAACCAAAGAGGTCAAAAAAAAGAAACTGGGGCAATTCATCCCATCTTTACCCAGACATAACAAGTTGTTAAAAATCAAATTTTAAATTTGTATAAACGTATAAATTGTGGATATGATACAGACTGCTGATTTATGATCATTTTACTAAACTGCAGTAGAGTGTTGTTTCTCTGTAGTGATTGTCATGAAGTCAGCCAGGTGGAATCATAGAATATGAGTTTCCTGATTAGGGCTATTAATCGGGTCCAATTAGGGAGCCCTGGCTGACAGTTAACAAATGGAGTGTCGGTCATTCTGACACACTGAGCTGCCTCTGAGATAGCCAATGTCAAGGACATTCCACACGTAATAAAGGGTAACTTGGTGGTGGGATACTGGTCTCTGTGGGGTTATTTCACTGTCCACTGAATAGCAATTGACTAAATAGGAATGTGAGGGGAACATGGTTTCTGTTTTGGGTGCGATGGGAAATTGCACTTAAAAAAAGGCTTGAAATTACATTCGTTTACTTTCTGTTCAAGTTCCTGTCAAAAATCATTTGCATAATTGCAAATGTTCAATCATCCATGAATTAGCACCATTGGCTGTATTAAAGAACATAATCATATTTTTAACTTCTATTGCAAAGTATTCCTCACTGTATTTAAGTGTAATAACATGGTGCATATTTATTAACGTGCCTAAAATGGCTTTATTAAATCAAAGAAAAGATTGTCAATCAAGGTGCCCAGTCTTCACTGAAAATGATTGTAAAAACTCTATCCCAAACCATTTAATAATTTCATCGATGTTCACTTGACAATTTTTCCCTAAATTACATATTTTCTGAAACAAAAATATTGAATTACTCCTAAGTAAATGAATGCAATTTAAAGCACCGTCCCAAATCAGCACAATCAGCAGAGTCTTGCATTTTCAACCTAGGAACCATGTGGGTGGGGATTGACATACAGCTAACTTGAGTCTTAAATGAGGATAAAAAATTGTAAGAAACATGATTATATGTGGTTTGAGCTCACATATAACAATAACTAACATTTATATACTGTCCTTATTTTGTTATTGATTGATGGGATCCCCATTATTGATGGGATGCGTCAGCTTTAATTGCCCTGGGGCAATCATATTACAGAGGATCTAGAGTCACACATAGGCCAAATCAGGTAAGGATGGCAGTTTCCTTCCTTAAAGGACATTAGTGAATTAAATGGGTTTTTCATACCAATCAACAATGGATTCGTGGTCATCATTAGACTCCTAATGCCAGACTTTTCTTTATTATTAAATTCAAAAAATGTCATCATCTGCCACGCAACCCCACAACTCCACAAACCAATCAGTTACTTGTTAGCTGAATCTCACTTTGCACACATCCCTTGGTGCTGGCCCATCTGCAAACAAGGTCCCCACTGCTTGAACAAAACAGCGTGTAAAAACAACTTACAGTGATTTTCAATTACTTGTCTTTACAAGTGCAGCGATCCCTTTTCCAAATCTTGGTTTTGCAAAAGTCCTATTTTCGATTCAGTCCACAATCAAAAATACAGAAAAATAAAAAGATATGACCTTTACAAGAATGAGAGAAGGTCATTATCTGCAACACATGGATAACTAGGGGTTAATTCTTTGACTGTTACCTTGACAACATGCAAACTTTTGAATCCAAGCTGATATACACGAGAATGTTCAGCATGTCATATGCCCCTTATTAGCTGTGGTTTAAAGGGTCTTTTTCTTCCATTGGTGTGACATTCTATGAGTCTCTCTCTGTCTCCAGATAGCCACTTAATTTACATCTGCAGCCAAATCTTGTTATATCACTGTACATCCAACAAACACATTTTGAAAAGATAAGATAAAAGTACCTATAGTACTTTGGGGTTCTGAAAAGTGTCCGTAACAGGGCTACTTTTAGAGGTGGGCTAAAAAATGAGTGACCACCTCTGCTTGGGACTGAGACAGCAATTTTCTCATATGATTACATTCTTTTAATCTTATCACATATTATTAGTGGCTGGAGGGCAGGAAATTCTGAAATCTCCTGAGACTTTCTGGCTTTCCATTTTAAGGTGCCGTATTTAGAAGGCACCCAGAGAGCACTTCACTTTCTGTAATTCAGGATCATCAGTGGATCACCACTCATCACCTGTATCCATCCCCAGATATGTCAGTCGAATAAGGCAAGAATACTCCATGACTTGCTGATAATTCCCAAAATGTTCTGCTGCAGGATACTCATGAAAGAAGGGATGTGCTTTTTCCCCAAAATGTGATGACCTCATCCTGAGTTGCCAAGGTGGTCTGTATGGAGGAGGCTATGGCAATTGGCGCTTGTGACAACTAGAGCCAAGACAGTATCAAAAGAGGATGATTGATTACTTGCACATCACTAAGGTACATGCCTCTGTTTGCTCAATGCCTCCTTGAAGGTGAGACAACATTGTAAGTTTGCATCTGAACAGAACTTTCAACCACGAAACTTATTGCCAGGTGGCTCCACCACATGCTTCATGTCAATTAGTATCTGTCATTTCATTGCACCTACCCATGTCATACTAGTTGTACCACCGTAGTACAATCTTAGCTGCCGCTGCTGAGGTGACACCATGATGCGCTGCTAGGAAAACAAAGAGTAAAGATTATTGAAGAATTATTGAGAATCAATTAGCTTAGTATAGCCACTCCACATCTCTCTTACAGTTGCACAATGTTTGCAAACCAAGTGCATTCTCCTTTTCAGCCAGCCAACACTATACTGATGTCATTTAAAATGTATTCATTTGGTGAGATGTCGGCATCGCTGACTGGCCAACATTTATTGCCTGTCCCTGGTTTCCCTTGAGAAGGTGGTGGGCTGCCTTCTTGAGCTGCTGCAGTCCACCTGCTGTGGGTTGTCCCACGATGTCATTAGGAAATTCCAGGATTTTGACCCAGAGACAGTGAAGGAACAGTGGTATATTTCCGAGAGAGGATGCTGAGTGCCTTGGAGGGGAACTTGAAGTGGTGGTTTTCACATATGTCTGCTGTCCTTGTCCTTCTAGATGGAAGTTGTTTGAATCATAGAATCCCTACAGTGAGGAAACAGGCCCTTCAGCCCAACATGTCCACACCGACCCTCAGAGCACCCCACCCAGACCCATCCCCCTTTAACCCACCTAATCTACACATCCCTGAACACTACGGGCAATTTAGCATGGCCAATCCACCTAACCTGCACATCTTTGGACTGTGGAAGGAAACCAGAGCACCTAGAGTAAACCCGTGAGACACGGGGAGAATGTGCAAACTCCACACAGACAGTCACCTGAGGGAGCTTTTGACCCAGGGACCTTGGCGCTGTGAGGCAGCAGTGCTAACGACTGAGCCACCGTGCCACCCTAGCTGGTGTTGTCTCAGGATCTTTTGGTGAATTTCTGCAGAGTATCTTGTAGATGGTACACACTGCTGCAATAGACCGTCGATGGTGGAGGGAGTGGGTGTTTGTGGGTGTAATACCAATCAAGCTGCAGCTTTCTCCTGTATGGTATCAAGTGTCTTGATTGTTGTTGGGGCTGCACTCATTCAGGAAAGTGGGAAGTATTCCATCACACTCCTGACTTGCACCTCATAGATATTGGACTATACGGTAAATGGAAAAGCCCTGGGGAAAATTGATGCACAGAGAGAACTGGGTGTTCAGGTCCATTGTACCCTAAAGGTGGCATTGCAAGTCGATAGAGTGGTCAAGAAAGCATACGGCATGCTTTCATTCATTGGATGGGGCATTGAGTACAAGAGTTCGCAGGTCATGTTGCAGTTGTATAGGACATTGGTTCGACCACATTTGGAATACTGCATACAGTTCTGATCGCCACATTACCAAAAGGATGTGGATGCTTTGGAGAGGGTGCAGAGGAGGTTCACCAGGATGTTGCCTGGTATGGAGGGCACTAGCTATGAAGAGAGGTTGAGTAAGACAGAGGTTGAGGGGGGACCTGATTGAGGTCTACTAAATCATGAGAGGTATGGACAAGGTGGATAACAAGGAGCTTTTTCCCAGAGTGGGGGACTCAATTACTAGCGGACATGATTTCAAGGTGACAGGGGAAAAGGTACGTGGAAAGTTCTTTACACAGAGGGTGGTGGGTGCCTGGAATGCGTTGCCAGCAGAGGTGGTAGAGGCGGGCATGATAGCGTCATTTAAGATGTATCTAGCCAGATACTTGAATGGGCAGGGAGCAGAGGGATACAGATCCTTGGAAAATAGGTGACAGGTTTAGATAGAGGATCTGGATCAGTGCAGGCTTGGAGGGCTGAAGGGCCTGTTCCTGTGCTGTAATTTTCTTTGTTCTTTGTTCTTTGTCCTTTGACAGGCTTTGGGGAGTCAGAAGGTGTGTTAATCACCACAGTACTCCTAGCCTCTGACCTGCACTTGTAGCCACTGTGTTTATGTGGTGAGTCCAGTTGAGTTTCTGGTCAATGATAACCCCCAGGATGTTGACAGTGGGGGATTCAGTGATGGTAACACTATTGAATGTCAAGGGGTGGTGGTTAGTTTGTCTCTAATTGGTGATGATCATAGCCTGGCATTTGTGTGGCACAAATGTTACTTGCCACTTGTCAGCCCAAGCCTGGATATTGTCCAAATCTTGTTGCATTTGGACATGGACTGCTTCGATATCTGAGGAGTCACAAGTGGTGCTGAATATTGTGAACCATTGATGAACAATCCCACTTCTGACCTTATGATGGAAGGAAGGTCATTGATGAAGCAACTAGAAATAGTTGGGTCTAGGACACTATCTTGAGGAAATCCCGTAGAGATGACCTGGAGTTGAGATGACCAACCTCTAACAACCATGACCAGCTTCCTCTGTGTCAGCTTTGAGTCCAACTAGTGAAGGGTTTTCCCCCTGATTTTCATTGATACCACTTTTGCCAGGCTCCTTGAAGCCACACTTGTTTGAATGCAAGCTTGACGTCAAAGGCTGTCATTCTCACCTCACTCTGGAACTCAACTATTTTGTCCACGTTTGAACCAAGATCGTAACGATGTCAGGAGCTGAGGGGCCCTAGAAGAACCCAAAATGGGCGTCACTAAGCAGGTTATTGCTGATAAGGTGCTACTTGATAGCACTGTTGATGACATATTCCATCACTTTACTGATGATCGAGAGTAGACTGATGGGGCGGTAATTGGCTGGGTTGGAGTTGCCCTGTTTTTTATGCACAGTACATAGATGGGCAATTTTACACATTGTTGGGTAGATGACAGTGTTGTAGCTGTACTTGAAAAGCTTGGCTAGGGGAGCAGAAAGTTCTAGAGCGCAAGTCTTCAGTACTGTTGCTGGAATGTTGTCAGGGCCTGTAGCTTTTTCAGCATCCAGTATGTCCAACCATTTCTTGATATCATGTGGAGTGAATTGAATTGGCTGAAGACTGGTATCTGTTATGCTGGGGACCACTGGAGGAGGCTGAGATGTGTCATCCACTGGGCACTTCTGGCTGAAAACTGTTGTGAAAGCTTCAGCCTTAGTTTTTGCACTGATGACCTTCATCATTGAGGATAAGGATATTTGCAGAGTCTCCTCCTCCAGTGAGTTGCTGAATCATGCACCACCATTCAAGATTTGATGTGGTAGGACTGCAGAGCTTAGGTCTGATCTGTTGGTTGTGGGATTGCTTAGCTTTGCCTATCACTTGCTGCTAATGCTGTTTGACATACAAACGTTGTTTGGTGGCTTCATCAAGTTGATACCTCATCTTCAGATATGCCTGGTGCTGCTCCTGGCATGCCCTTCTTCATTCTCTATTGAACCAGGATTGATCCCCTGACTTGATATAATAATTGAGTGGGGGATATGCCAGGCCATGAGGTTACAAATTGTGCTGGAGTACAATTCTGCTGCTGGTGATGGCCCACAGCACCTCATGGACACCCAGTTTTGCAATCTGACTAACAAATTCAACTGGGCCAAAATTATGTGAAATGTATGACAAACAGAGCATCTCAATGATTCACAGTTTTGAAACAAACATTCTTTTGAGGTTAAGGGTACTTCTCCATTTCAATTGTCTGTGACTTTGAGTATTTAAAAATGTTCATACATTGTTTTCAAATTGTTTTGAAATATAGCCACAATCAGATACTCTTGGGCCTTCTGCCTTGTCTCCATAAAACCATAATATCTAGGAACAGGAGTAGACCATTTGGCCTCTCAAGCTTGCTTAGCCATTCAATAGGATCATGATTTATCTCACTACCACTCTGGCTTCCTCAGCATTAGCACTGTTTCCTCAGCATCTCCATTCATCTCCCCTACTTTCTAAAACAAGGAGACAGGTGACTGGTCCATCTTCTTCTAAACTCTCAGCCAGTTACTTAGCTATGTTGTGCATGTGGCAATGAGCACATATGGCTCTTGATGATTTTCATTACCTGCTGTAACACCGCACTTGCACATTGAAATGTTCATCTTCCATTATGGTTTCACCCCAATGTCATTAACTCTCATGGTCCTGCATGGCTAATTGTGCATTAATCACCTACTATAACCATGAGCACTGCTGGCAAATCTCAATGCCCTTCTTTTGAAAGGTGAATGAATGACTGGATATGATCAGGAGATAGTTGTTAGCAGCTTTTACACCTTAATTGCTTCTAATATGCAGAAATTGTTTCACTTCAGTGCAAAAGTCTTAACAATGTTCTGGAGTAATAGCTTTTCTCTTGTTTCAATTTTGATACCTTCTTTTGAGCGTTTGGAAATCAATGTTGAGAGGGATGCTTTAACCTAACTTTAATTTTGATTTGGTCACACTTTATCAGATACCCTCATGCCTAGCCTCACCATTTTACATCCCTCATTCAGTTCCATTGTGCTCCCCTTCCTTAATTTTCAGCTCCCGCACCTTGTTGCACCCATTGTCTCTAAAATGTTGACTCAGCCATCTTCATCCCAGTTTACTGCCTCCATTCAAAGGGATATTTCCAATCCCCCTGACAAGCAAGTCCACATTCCTGTCAATCTGTTTTGGGTTACACCTAAATGCTAATACCCCATTTACATTGATCTCCTCTTAAGTTAAGGCAATGATGACCTGTCTAAGACAGGTTTGCTTTAGTAAACTAGTGTGGTTGTCTCAAATAGGCAATCATTTGGACCCAGTCAGCATTCATCCTGAACACTGTTAACATTCAAACGAAAGAAGCCTGACCACAAAAAACTATGACGTCTCATGAGCTGCTGAACACAGAAAGCCTTGAGCCCTAACCTTGGATGCATTTTGCAATTAAACAATTTATTTCTGAAGGAGCCAAGTTGCAGATTCACCAGAATTTATTCACCAGAACTCAGAGGCGGCAGTCTACCCAACCAGATACTAATCCTGTATACGTAATCATGTAGACTTTTATTCCTACTTTTTCTGGTCAGTTGAGTTTACTTTGGATATCAATATCCCAGTTCTAATAATGTGATATTCCCAATGTCCTTTATTAAAGCAAAATTCCCTAAAACAACTGCTAAAATCTTACCCATACAATGCTCACAATCATAAGTGAATCAGCCTGACGATCAAATCAAAACAGGTGATCAGTTCACCCAATACCACTCATCAGCTGGTGAACAGAATACCTCCTGAGCTGGCCAACTATGCTGTGAGAACAAGCTTTCTCTAATACCACTTTTTCCATACAAACTGTCTGAGTGTTCAAACTCTGAAACTGTACAGTCTCACAAACATGCCATCCACCACAGCTAGTTTGATTAATTAACTCATTAAGACTTGCTCATTTCTTCTTAGAAAGAGGCTTAAACTTTTGGTCTTAACAAACTTTGACCTGAAGCTTTAATTTGCTCATGCTGTTACCACATAATACTGTCCAATGAACTGAATGAAATTTACACAGCACAATTCTGTGTCAGTCACAAGTTTACCTGGAAAAAACTCCACATTGTCACAACTCATTCACTGTGACTGTTTTTAAACAAGATTCCTGTCTTTCAGAGTTACTGTGCAGTTTAGTTAGTTCTTACTGAGTTACAACTCAATCTAAACACATACATATTCCTTCAGCAAAACACAGAAACACATTATGACCAGTGACTTTTCCAATTATTAGATCATCACTGGGTTTAATTTATTTTACTCTCATTTCAGTTCATTTTCAGTTAACCCAGCAAAATTTACAGAAATAGCTACAGTAGAGTTTGTGGACAGAAGTTTTCTGCCTTTTTGGCAAACAAAATTGTACCCCGAGCATGTTCCAGTGGCTGGGGTGTTAATGAGTACTCATAACATGCAAATGAATGCAAAACAAGCCTCCGACCATGACACTGGAGAAAGCCAATGTTTGAAGGTTTCTGAGAAATCACTACCAAAAGTTTAACAAGCCAACGGAAAACCATATTTCTGCCAAACTGCACCACCCCGCTCCCCCCAATTAAGTTCCTGCACCCACCCTTCTAAATGTCCGGATAGGCTTTTAACATTCTACCCAAGGACGCTAATTTCAAAATTGAGGCATTGCCAAATTGAGAGCCAATGTAAGCCAAGAACATGCAAATAGTAAATGAATGAATTTAGGTGCATGATAGAAAATCTTATATTTAATTCTCCACATTCCTTTGTACCGTTTTAGCAGATTTGAGTCAAATTTTGTTGCTAAATGGCTGTAAACTACTAGAAATTTTACCCAAAATTACATGGAGAGGAATGCATTCAACTGATCTTTTTTCACCCCCTCCCCTTGATGACAGTTTAGATCATCTCTGAAAACAACAAATGCTGGAGATCACAGCGGGTCAGGCAGCATCCATGGAGACAGAGCAAGCTAACACTTTGAGTCTGGATGAATCTTCATCAGAGCTGAAGTGAAGTTCGAAGAGGGCAGAATTTATGGTTATGTGCCCTAAGTAACTTTGATAAAATAAACAGGAAATGTTTTATTGCTACATCTGAAAGGTGCGATGTTTAATAATTTAGAAGCAGCAAGAAGCCAAAGGTCTTACAGTGTATTTTATGTGGCAACAAACAGAAGGAAGACTGTTTCATTTCAATTAGCCTTTCTGCCATCAAAAGAATGACAAAACACACTGTAAAAAGGCTCTCCTCCAGTACTCCCCACCACAACCCCCCAGTTATAACATAAATGCTGCACCCTCCACACTTCACTTCAGCTCTGATGAAGGGCCATTTAGACTTGAAATGTTAGCTGGCTCTCTCTCCATGGATGCTGTCTGACCCTTTGTGATCTCCAGCATTTGTTGCTTTCAGTACAGATTCCAGAATCTGCAGCAATTTGCTGTTAGATCATCTCTGATCTTGATATTGTGTCCATATCCTTCTTCCTTCAGTCTGTTGGAACTTTGCCCATTTCCTTTAGTCTGAATATTTTTCGTCTGTAGTGGACATATTTATGTAATATGTGGGAGGAGGATACATTTTGTGTCAGTTCTGCCCATTTAAATCATTTAAAAAATTCTTAATTAAGCAGTATTTTAAATGTTGCATGAAGGTGGCTGACATTAAAATTGTGGGCTGCTTGACTTTCGAAATAGCATTGATTTATAATAAGGAATTTTACCAGTTTTGAATATGGTTATGTGCCCTCAGTGACCTTGATAAAATAAACAAGGCAATATTTCCTTGCTGCATCTGAAAGGTGTGATGTTTAATAATTTAGAAGCAGCAAGAAGCCGGAGATCTTACAGTGTATTTTATGTGGCAACAAACAGAAGGAAGACTGTTTCATTTCAATTAGCCTTGCTGCTAACAAAAGAATGACAAAACACACCGTAAAAAGGCTTGGCAGATTGCGCTTTCAGTTTTACCATTGTGTTTTTATTTGATGTTCAGACTCTCCTTGCCTCTATTTATCTTTGATTGTTTTCTGTGGATCATCTTACCTGGGATCAAGTGTCTCTCAGTGTTCTAACAGAGGCTCATATTCTTCAGCAGTTCTGATCTTAAAGCACTAATTGGATCAGGTGTAAACTGAACCTGTAGGGTTACGACTTTGATGTGATACTTTAGACTGGCACACCTGTAACATCCCTGTTTGGATGTAAAGTAGCAGCCGGTTCTACCTGCTGCTAAACCCTCAGCTAATAAAAACGCTAGTAATCATGTTGTATTACAAGGCTCAAATTCACGCTGTTACTTTATTGCAAGGTTGTCATTAATTTTGCATGGTGAACCTGGAATCTGACCTGACCTGTTTTTTGTTTGCTCTGTGAGGCAGGACAGCTGTTTCTCCTACTTTGCTGCAGCTCTGAGTTAGCATTGGGTCAGTTATGCATTGCACGAGAGGCAAGCCTTTGATCAATAATCCTATTAAACTAAAAATTGCTTTCTTTCTATGGATCAGTGAGGAAAGATTGTTATTTTTGGTAAATACACCAGTAGCAAAGGTCACCTGATAATGTAACACTGTTCCACCTTTGCTGTCCAATTTCACAATCCACATTCTCTTATTACAAAGATGAGAGCCCTGAAGAACTAAATAACTGCTATAATTAGGTGAACATAAAAGCAACTTTAAAGAGACAGAATCTCACTGTTGAATTACTTTCACTGTAATTTAAAAGTTAAAGAAATTGAAACTTTCTCCACACAAACCAATCAGTTGACATTAAAGATGTTAACAAGAATTTAAGTCAACAGGGAATTCAATTTCAAATATGTGGCTTTCAGAACAGGCATTACAAACGCAAAGATTTTTTTTTCAAAAGTCCTTATGCTCCTGATATTATAGCGACTCACATTTCCGCTATAGCTTTCACAAGTCTAAATGAGAAGAGTCTTTGGTTCACTACTTTATTCTCATGGTAAGTCAAACATATTGCATCTATCCAGCTCTTTCTTACATGAATTGAATGTTGTAGTCCGATTCAACCAACTCCAAGGCAAAATCCCCTTTCAACACCTCCCCCATTCCAGCTACTGATCTGCGAAGAGTTTCTTGTTTGGATATGACCTAAGCTTATCTTTCATAAGCCTCATCTTGTACTCTGATATCAGCGAGTTAACATGACTACAATGTTGATTGCATAGTCCGGTGTAAGCTTTTAGAGTAACTAGGCTACCTTCTGTTCTGATACGGGACTACTTGAAACTATATGATAACACACAATAGGAGTGATAGCTGAAAGGACTCATTGGTATCATGAGGGATGATTCCTGGTACATGAAGGTTAAATTCTGATTTTGTTGAGGTTACCCTGGTGCCACAATATAAGGAATAGTTGTATGAACTTGTGGTTGCAAACTTTATGTTATCTTACAACTAATATTATTTCATTAAATGACGTCAATCATTGTTGCACCTTGAATCTATCCCAGTCTTATTCCTGCAGTGGCTAGAAAACAGAAGGTTAGAATTCTATGTTAATTTTTCATTGACTCTGATGATGTTCAGAACAGGGACCAGGAGCAAGAAATATTGTTAATGTAACAGAATTACTTGAAAAAGAAAAAGTTTGTTTTTATTTTTAACTAGCTACAATTGGGATTACTAAGTAACTGGTTATGCTTTCTTTTTGCCAATGTTTAACTCTTGCTGTTTTAAAATATCTCTTTTGCTATAATTTGAAAGGTAAGATCTACAGTTCCTGCCATTTGTCAAGAGACTAGATTTAAAACCAGCAAAATGTTCAATTTCAGCTTTATGAAATTATGGTTGAATTTTACTTGAATATCTTTTTCCAAATGATTCTTTGACTAACAGTGGGTGTAGAGCTTGATTAAATGACAATTGTGAAAAATAATAAACTCTGAAAAATATTTAGGGATCACTGGAGCTTTACGTATTTGTTCAAATCGTTATTGCTTTGCATTTTACTGTTATTCATTATAATGGAAAGAACTGGCAGTGCGCTTATTTCCCTGTCATTTCAGAAGGAGACAATGTTCCCAATGCTGTTTCGCCATATAGTTTGGATAAGCATCCACTGGTCTTTAGCTCAGACCCTGAGAATCAAGTTAAAAGTCTGAATTCATGTGAACATTCCCCCAAATTCTGACCTATTTGCACTCACATTTGTGTGTGGATAGCAGGATACAAGGTGGCAATTTGTGATTCAGCAAACATTAGTAGTCACTTATGGAGTTGATCGGCCAGAAATTTCCCCAGTATTGTTCCATAGAAATGAATGGAAAAAAGCCCAGCAGTTTCAAAAAGAGATAGATGATCTATTCGTCCAGATTACCCATAGGCAGTGAAGATGAAAATCACACTCATGATTCTATTTATTATTCATTGAGATGGATGACGCCTGAAAATCTGATTAATAATGCCCAAAGTCACTTTAGAAACTAGCTTTCTAGCTTAAGAACATACTATAAGTGCGTCTAATTTGTAATACAAATTGGAACAGCTAGTTTATTAGCTGGGTTTCAGAATTTGTGGGCTAAACATTTAATTGTAAAACATATAATTTAAATGAATTGTTTGAAATTCATAGAAGTTATAAAGGACAACATTGTGCTAGTGCTGCCCAGGTTTCCTTTGATATGGTTTACTTGTTTTAAAAAATTATCACAAAAATAACGTTTTAGAGCCGGCATTTTTTGGGGATTTGTAATCTTGTAAAATGAGTGACAGCATTGGGGAAGCTATAATTTCAAAAGTTGAAAACCCTGCCCTAACCCACATTGCATATTTCAATTCTTGATTTTAACTGATGCAAATTGAAGGCAGTAGACAAATCTGCTTTCAAGAAGTGTGTCAGTGATTTAAATTTGCTACAAAGGTTGCATGCCTCAAGTTGTTACAGACAGTCCTGCAGGCCAAATTTTCTTGGAATGGCATGATGTAGAAACTAAATGTCTTTCAAGCATAGCTTGTGGACTAGATAGGATAGAATGTTTCACGTTAACTCCCTGCTAGCTCTAAAATAAATCTGTTTCTCTCACTGTGATTGGCAATCCCTATTAGTATCTGAATTCCTCACAGGGATCGCCACCAATAACCTCCATGCTTGTCACCCAATCTTGGGATTCAACACTTTTCCCACCACAATCTTCATGACCTACCTCCATATCCAATCTCCCCCAGGACTTCTATGATCTTCCTCATTGAGCCACCCAAGATCCATCACCCACCTGGATCTCATTTACAATATTCACTGTCAATTCCTACTCTCCATGATTTCTCCCATGGTCTCACTCCTTCTTCCTTACTGTCAGGCAGCAGCCTACCAGCAGAGGCTTTCCCACTCAACTTCCCCTTAATCTGATTGCCTCCAGTCAGGAAATTGTATGATTTTTTCCAGTTTAAGTCATTCTGTAAAGTTAATCTTGACCTCTCCATTAACCACAGATCTGATTTTCCTGGCCACTGTAATATAGCTCCTCCCTCTTAAATACTGGAGTTTTTCAGTGCATCCATCTTAAAGATCTAAATCAATAATCTTATTCATGAGAAACTCTGGGTAGAACGCTTCAGTAATGATGTCACTTAAGAAGAAAATTGTCAAGCAGGATGAGCAAGACCTGGTGAAAAATTTAACAGTGCCTTTGGCGGGTGGGGGGAGGGTGGGGAACCTGTAAGAGTTGGACACTGAGAAGGGGAACATGGGGATAAATGAAGGGGTGGGCAGCTGCATATAGACCTATAAAAGTGAAGGAGGGGTAACTGCCAGATTGTGTTGTTGGGTCAAAGAGGAATACACAGATGCATGCCATGCACATGTGATCCTCAGACATTGCAAATATGGCAAAAAATGTGCTGGCTTCAGTAATGCAGGACATGGAACACCTCCCCCGCCCCCAAATAATCATGTGGGCCCATAAAATCCAGAAAAGTTGGGTCACCCTCTTTGACATGCGTGTAGATAATTCCCTTTTTTTTAGTGTGAGAAGTAGCTAAAAAAATGAACAAACATTCATCTTAAAAAGAATGGGAATTTATATGTGTTCAAGAGCGTTCTTGTTCCAAATTCAGAAGCGTACCTTCATTTGCAAATTACCTAGCTAAATATCATAGTTTCCTGGAATAAGTTATCTTTGGATCTGCCATTGGACTTCTTTATAAATAAAGCAATTTTATTTTTAAATTAGGATACAATTTTTAAAATTTGCAACTGTGGAGTGCTGTGAATTTTTAAAAAATAATATTTTATTACTTTACAAATTATTCGCGACAGAACTGCGAAAGAATTTTCTATAACATGTTAATGGCAACTTTAAAATGCAACACGTCTATTGACTATGGAACAAACTGTCATTCAGACTAAGGATAAACTCAAACACAGTAATCCTGCCATCATTTGTATGTTTTTGTGGGATGTCACTGCATCCACTCGAAGGGACAGGGATGACCAGAGACTTCACAAAACCGCTGTTACTTTCTTTATTCTTCTGACAGTTTTGCCAAAACACTTCAGGGCATAAGCTTTGAATGTTTTAGTTTGCCGTGAAATGTTTCTATAAAAGAAAATTAGGCCACATTGAAGGGATATTGAATTTCTGTTTATTTTATTTCCAACATTCTTGAAATATAAGCTATTTCGGTTGTGAATAGGGGTGCTGTCGTTTAATGAGACCAGTAATCAAACAGAAAAAAAAGGTCTGACATCACTCACAAATCAAAATAAACAAGTGAATATAGTGGCTGAAATAAAAATCATTCCAATGTTTTTTTAAATGATGTTGTGCTCAATTGTATTAACAGAGGCTACTGTAACCCAGGCTTCCTGGCACAGCTGGACGTATTGTGGGAAAGCGAGTGATTGGCTGTAGACAGCTGCGAAATGCCAAAAGCAAAAGTCTCTTGTTTGCAATATGGTTAATCCTACTCCCTCATTTCATAACTAAAAAGCACCTGATAATTGAAATTGTTTGTGGTTCCACTGAGGGGTGCTATTCCAAATCCAGAGATGAATCTGCTGACTCAAGTCATGCCTGACTGATGACCATATAACATGACTGCTAGATAAAGAAGGAAATGGTGGTTTATTTCCCTTGCTCTAATGACATCTAAATTTTATATTTACAACACAGAAAGTTCTGGCTTTGAATGGTAGTCCTGGCTAGCAAAATTCATCTGCCATCACTCAGCATTTGCCATTTATTTTAGATCAGGATTCATGAGATGACAGTCATCTGTTTTATGTTAATGTAAAGCCTCCAAGTTTCACAATCAATTGTCAGGCTCTTTCCTATGTGGGGTTGGCAGGCATATGTATACCTATTGACAGATCCTGCTCTTGGACAACTTACAGAACTGATATTTGTTCTAAACTGCCATTTCTTTTCATTTGTTATTTGAAAAGCAGCACACAAGGTTAACTCTTACAAATTTTTTGACTGAGGTAGATATGATCTTCCTTTGAGTGGATCTTCAGTCACCTATGATCAAGTATGCATCTTTACTGTTCAATACCCAGTTAACAATACTATGACTCAGTGATGTAATGAAAGTCCCCTTTTGTGTCATGTACGGTACATTTGAGAGGCTTGAGTGGTACAGTAATAATGTCCCTACCTCTCAGCCATGAGACTGGGTTTGATACTGCTCCAGAAGTGTATAATAACATCTTTGATGAGAAAATATCTATAATATTCTAAGTTCTAGGTGCCGCAGCTTGTATCCATCTACATTTATAGAAGGCAAAGAGAAAATAAAAGTCCTGTGTAATAAAACATGAAGCTAATAAATTGGATTATCTTGGTTGAGGATAAACTGAAAGAGAACACAACTGAGTGAAAGTAATTTTGAAAGCTATTTTTTATGCTTAGTGCTGCAAAAACAATACACTTCAGTTTCCATGCACCTTACTGGGCTGATCAAGAATGATTTGCCTAAGCAAAACAGTTTTGTTCCGTTTTGTTACAGGCATGTAAAGCCTGTAATACTAGATCTAAAAACAAAAATAGAAATTGTTGGAGAAACTCAGCAGGTCTGACAGCAGCTGCGGAAGGAAAGTAGAGTTAATGTTTTGAGTCCAATGACTCTTTATTAGAACAGTCACAAGGCTCAAAGAAATAACTGGTTTTGGAATGCGGTGGGCGGAGGGGAGATTTTGAAGCTTGTGAAGTCCACATTGATACCATTGGGCTGCAGGGTTCCCAAGAGAAATATGAGTTGTTGTTCCTGCAACCTTCGGGTAGGATCATTGTGGCACTGCAGGAGGCCCAGGATGGACATGTCGTTTGAGGAATGGGAGGGGGAGTTGAAATGGTTCGCAACTGGGAGGTGCAGTTGTTTAGTGCGAACCGAGTGTAGGTGTTCTGCAAAGCAATCCCCAAGCCTCCGCTTGGTTTCCCCGATGTAGAGGAGGCCACAACAGGAACAGCGGATAGGATAAACATCCCTCACACCCCCTCCCCACAATAACAACTAAAACAGAATCCCCCTCGTCCTCACATCCCACCCCACCAACTTCCGGATCCAACACATCATCCTCCGACACTTCCGCCGTCTGCAATCCGACCCCACCACCAAAGACATTTTTCCCTCCCCACCCTTACCTGCTTTCCGGAGGGACCACTCTCTCCGTGACTCCCTTGTCCGCTCCACACTCCCCTCCAGCCCCTCCTCACCCAGCACTTTTCCCTGCCACCGCAGGAAGTGCTACATCTGCCCCTACACCTCCCCCCTCACTCCAATCCCAGGCCCCAAGAAGACTTTCCACATCAAGCAGATGTTCACCTGCACATCTGCCAATGTGGTATACTGCATCCGCTGTACCCGTTGTGGCCTCCTCTATATCGGGGAAACGAAGCAGAGGCTTGGGGACCGCTTTGCAGAACGCCTGTGCTCGGTTCGCATTAAACAACTGCACCTCCCAGTTGCGAACCATTTCAACTCTCCCTCCCATTCCGCAGATGACATGTCCATCCTGGGCCTCCTGCAGTGCCACAATGATGCTCCCTGAAGGTTGCAGGAACAGCAACTCATATTCTGCTTGGGAACCCTGCAGCCCAATGCTATCAATGTGGACTTCACAAGCTTCAAAATCTCCCCTCCCCCTACTGCATCCCAAAACCAGCCCAGCTCATCCCCGCCTCCCCAACCTGTCCTTCCTCCCACCTATCCCCTCCTCCCAACTCAAGCCCCACCCCCATCTACTACCTACTAACCTCATCCCGCCCCCTTGACCTGTCCGTCCTCCCTGGACTGACCTATCTCCTCCCTACCTCCCCACCTACACTCACCTTTACTGGCTCCATCCCCACCTCTTTGACCGGTCTGTCTCCTCTCCACCTATCTTCTCCTCTATCCATCTTCTATCCGCCTCCCCCCCTCTCCCTATTTATTTCAGAACCCCCTTCCCCTCCCCCATTTCTGAAGAAGGGTCTAGGCCCAAAATGTCAGTCTTCCTGCTCCTGTGATGCTGCTTGGTCTGATGTGTTCATCCACCTCTACTCCTTGTTATCTCAGATTCTCCAGCATCTGCAGTTCCTACTATCTCTCAAAAAAATAATTGCTTTCTTTCCACAGATGCTGCCGGATCTGCTGAGGTTCTCCAGCAATTTCTGTTTTTGTTTCTGATCTTCAGCACCTGCAGTTCTTTGTTTTATTCTAGAGGCTTCAAGGCTCCCTGGCTATCTTACTGGCTTTCTAGGGTGAGGGGAGGGTGCAGGAAAAGGCAGGTTGTGAGGGAGGGATAGTGAAAAATAAATTAAGAGAGGTTGTTACTGAGAGCTGGAAGGAAGAACAAAGACAAACGTCTGATCCTTGCTCAAATCTGCCAGGGCTGGGCCATCAAGTTGCCAATGAGCCATCAAGTTGCCAAGCAAAGTTTTCCCCTGTATTGAAATTCCACTGCTTTAAATGGACCAGTGTGCCTTATTTATCCAAATACAGAATGCTGAACACACTTTAACCTCTTGAGTGCAGCAATCCATGATTAGATAACTTCAGTAATCCAGAACATTTACTGAGCAGGCCCAGGCAACTCGTAGACTCACTACTAAAGGTGCTGCCACTAATTGCAAAATTATGAATGTGATGGCCTTCATACTTATTCCAATTGATTTACTTCTACTGAAAGCAGGTTCAACAGCCTTGGGCTGTTTCAATGTTAAGACAGCAGGAGAGGGAGTCAAGACGGATGAAGGAAGATTAAAAAAAAAGTAGGGTAATTAGGTGAAAGTTAAATTAAATTAAAGTTAAATTAAAACTCAAAACTTCTAATGTATTACTTATGTTGCTGGGAAAGGAAATTGCACGCTTTTTCTTATGTATTGAATATTTAGTAGGGAATACTTTCTTCAGCTTTTGTATCAGATAATGGTTCTAAAAGAGTTAATGCTGAAGTTACATTAACTTAACTGAATCTGATGTTGTCTCATTCTTTGGCTGAGGAACCAGGCAGTTTTGCCCTTTAGATTCAGACATATCATCTCAGGCTCCTGATAGGCCCGACTAGTTAATCCTAATTGTAACTATTGCAATAAACTAAACATTGTAATGTAAGACAAGTGCCTCTTCTTTTTAAGGCTGTCTAGTTGTTTATCATCCGCCACTGATATTTAAACATGTTCTTAAAGTCAACACGGAAGAGAAATTGCTTGTGCTATTCCTCAAACACAAGTCGCCAGTGATTGATATTCAGTGCCTAATACCACACCAGTCTGGGTCTGGTAGAACTGTTAATGCTGGACCCTGTGTTACACTGTGCCTACCTGTAAGGCTTTCCTGTGCCAGAATAGCTGCTTCCCTCCATCACCATCACTTTTTACTCTCAGTCTGTTTGCAGCAATGCTTTTGAGCAGACCCAAGGCTATTTTTTTATTATTGCTTGGCTTCTAAAAATATTATGGTGAGATTTAAATACCTTACAATATTAGAAAGGTGAAACTAGATAAAGGCGCTGCAGTGTGACATTTGTTTGTGTGTCTGAAAAGTTTATGATATCATGAGGCAGCATGAAAAAAATTGTTTACGTTCTATGCAGAAAGTGTCCTAATTGAAGAAATTAGTGAGGATGGCACATTGAATCTTCCTAATCCGCTGGTGCTGGTATTGTGCTGCGTTAGAGCTTTCAACATTGTAATAACAACAAGATCCTTATTTCAGGGACAATACTTATGGAGTACTTGAAAGTTGGTTGTAAAGTTTAAACATAGCTATGGGATTTGCCATTTAAAGGCTGTGGTGAACAAATGTTTGCTTCTTGGACAGCTGCTGAATGTTATATAACTGAATTTGGGAACTTAGTGAAGGTTGAGGAACTTAACTGTGAACTGTGAAATTAACAAATATATAGTATGGATGGGATTGTTCTTTCCTGGAGGTGTTTGTATTCATTCACTGGATCTGAGCATCAGTGGCTAGACTAGCATTTATTCTCCATCCCTAATTGCCTTTCAGGGGTGGTGGTGAGCACCTCCATTAACTGCTGCAGTCCATATGGAAGAGGTACACCCACAGGGCTGTTAAGAATGGAGTTCCAGAATTTTGACAGTAAAGAACTAGTAATACAGTTCTAAGTCAGAATGGTATGTAGCTTGGATGAAATTTGTAATTAGTGGTATTCCCAAGCGTCTGGTCCCCTTATAATTTCAGAATGTAAAGATCGTTGGATGATGCAGGTGCACAGTTCCAAAGACAAAACTAGGGTGCACCATCCTCACATGCAAATGCTGCTGGAACAAATAAGTGAAAACTCTTGACGATAGGGAAAAGTGCTAAATCTTCCTCTTCCAAAAGGATAAAAATTGTGCTGCTACTTTACACCACCAGCAAATGTGTGTGGGTCACCCAGGATATCAAGAGAAACTGGTTCCATAATAATTTTATTCCTGAGGCTTGTGCACACTGTTGTGATGTTGGGCTGACTAGAGACTGCAAATCTGAGTTTATTTAGACAGTTTTCCAGCTCACCTCCCTACAAAACAATTAGATGCTGACAATATCTTCAACACAAGCCCTGCAGCACCAAGCGCTGCAAGTCCCAGAAAGGAGTGGGCAGCGAGCCCTGGAGCAGCGCGGGGAGTTAGTCTCGGGTGGAGACCTATGCAGGGGAGGCAGTCCTGGAACTTATCTTGGAGCAGCTGAGTACCGGTTTGGAGCAGACTGGGGGCTTGGAGTGGAGCGGGGATTGCTGTTGGACTGGCGTCTGGTGCCAGTCAGACCATGTGTGGAATCCCTACACTGAGCTGCAACAATGTAATGTTTATTGGAAATTTCTAACTGACTGTAATGCCAATCCTTTAATGATGTCTTATTTCTAACTTAGTTTTAAACTCTGTAAAGTGATGCAACTGCTTTTTATTCCTCTTTTGTATCCAAGATTTGCATCTAGGTACTCGTATCGAAGAAGGCGCCATAAGAGGTGTACATTGTAAAAGCTTTTCACTGTACTTTTACAATGGAGGACACGTGACAATAAAGGATATTCTATTCTATTGCTCCACAGATTGCACATATTTGGTTGAGTCAATGGAGCAAGGAGCAGTTCATTGAAAATCTCCTGCAGGTACAGCTTTTTTTGCATTGTTTTATGAACAGTCAAAGTACAGGTGGTGTTGATGACTTTAAAAACGCCTTCAATATCAAGGATGTTATTTTGTGTTTGGCATAAGTATTGATTATTGTCACAATCCATGCATGAATTGTGGCATAGATTTTGTAATAATGATTCATTGATTCATGATTAATGCTGAGGGTGAAGGGTAAAAGCCTCCAAAACTTGTTACAGCCTTCCCTGATTTTTCATTATGTTTACTTTATTCTTTTATCAATTTTGGTTTCGCACTATGAGCTAGGAGCTGTGAGCTAATAATGACTTCTGGAGTATTGGTAACAGCATATGTTAAATGGGAAGCAGACCAAACAATTTTGAATTTAGAATAGCCTTTATTGTCACGTGTATTCGAATGAGTGCAGTGAAAAGTTTGTAATGTCGCCTCCCAGCGCCATCTTAGGTACAGGGTGTTTCACAGAATTGAAACAGGAAAGAAATAATTAACATGGGAATACAGAGTTTAAAAGTCCAGAATGAGAGTAAAACGTGTCTATAAAGTACTCATGTTATAGTCCTTTTCCAGCATGAGTCCGCCTGCCAGGCTTCAGAACACAAGGCTACAATGCCTCCACGGGCTGGCCTCTGTCCAGGACTTGCTCTGCTGCTGCTCCTGGACGCAGCCAATGCTCGCTCTGCTAGCACTCTGGGCTTTGGCCGTGACTTGCTCCGCATCCTGTTTGTCAGGTAGGGTAGGGCAGTTTAAGAAGCTGAGGGGCTGGGGGGAGAAAAACTGCTGCAAAGGGGAGAAAATTGGAAGAGAAAGGAAAAGGACTGGAGCATCTTATTCTGCCACCACCTTGAGAAACAAGGTTTTGCTTATTCATGAGGCCAGGCTTACAGGTTAATTAGTGGTTGGTTCCTGATTTCAGAAAGACTTTAGGGTCAGAGAGTTGTACAGCATAGAAACAGATCCTTTGGTCCAACTCGTCCATGCTGATCAGATATCCTAAATTAATTTAGTCCCATTTGCCAACATTTGGCCTATATCTTTCTAAACCCTTCCTATTCATGTACCCGTCCATTTGCCTTTTAAATGTAATTGTACCAGCACCCACCACTTCCTCTGGCAGTCCAGTCCATACATGCACTACCCTCTGCAAAAAAACATTGCCCTTAGGTCCCTTTTAAACCTTTCCACTCTCACCTTAAAGCTATGTCTTTGGTTTTAGACTCCCCCACCCCAGAGAAAAGACTTTGTCTATTTACCCTATCCATGGTCCTCATGATTTTATAAACCTCAATAAGCTCACACCTCAGCCTTTGATGCTACTAGGAAAATAATCCCAACTTATTCAGCCTCACTCTATAAATCAAACCCTCCAATACCGGCAACATCCTTGTAAATCATTTCAGAACCATTTCAAGTTTCACAACATTCTTGCTATAGCAGGGAGACCAGAATTGCACGTAGTGTTCCAAAAGTGGCACAACCAATGTCCTGTACAGCCACAACATGTCTTCCCAACTCCTATACTTAACGCATTGACCAATAAAGGCAAGCATACCAAAAGCCTTCTTCACAATCCTGTCTACCTGCGAATCCACTTTCAAGGAACTATGAACTTGCACTCCAAGGTGTCTTTGTTCAGCAACACTCCCCAGAACCATGTCATTAAGTGTATAACTCCTGCCCTGATTTGCCTTTGCAAAATGCAACACCTCACATTTATCTAAATTAAACACTATCTGACACTGATTGGCCCAGCTGATCAAGATCCAGTTGTACTCTGAAGTAACCTTCTTTGCTGTCCACTATAACACCAATTTTGATGTCATCTGTAAACTTAATAACTGTACCACCGATGTTCACATCCAAATCATTTACATAAAAGACAAAAAGCAGTGGACCCAGCACCGATCCTTGTGCCACACCACTGGTCACAGGCCTCCAGTCTGAAAAGCAACCCTCTGTTACCATCCTCTATCTTCTACCTTCAAACCAGTTCTGTATCCAAAAGGCTAGTTCTCCCTGATTTCCATGTGATTTAATTCTGCTAACCATTCTACCATGAGGAACTTTTTTGAATGCCTTACTGAAGTCCATATAGATCACATCCACTGCTCTGCCCTCATCAACTTTCTTTGTTGCTTCTTCAAAAAACTCAATCAAGTTAGTGAGACATGATTTCCCATGCACAAAACAATGTTGACTATCCCTAGTCAGTCCTTGCCTTTCCAAATGCACGTAACTCCTGTCCCCCAGGATTCCCTCCAACAACTTGTCCACCACTGATATCAGGCTCACCGGTCCATAGTTCCCTGGCTTTTCCTTACCACCTTTCTTAAATAGTGGCACCACATTAGAAAACCTCTAGTCTTCTGGTACCTCACCTGTGGCTATCGATGATACAAATATCTCAGCAACTTGCAACAATTTGTCACTGGGGAAGAGCATTATATTTAGACAGTTAGCAGAAGTTGGCTAATAATGAGGTGAGTACTTAGGATTCCAGCAAGTCTGAAAAAAAAATCTCATGCTCAAGCAGATGGCAGATGATGAATGATAACTGGGAACTTGTGGAGTAGATGGTCATTCTGTCAGAGTGGTTGGAGTTAGAAATGAGTGATGGAATATATTTTCAATGAAAAAGAAATCTGGCTGTTAATGCTACAGCATGAAGATTTGAAAGCTCCTTGCCTAACCTTCTACATGCAGCTTTTGGAAGCTCAGAAAATAGAAAACTAAGTTATAAGTAACTAGGTAACAAGTTACCTTTATCGGAGTAAACTATAAAGGTGACCCAAATCAACATCTTCAGAAAAATCAACCAGATTCCATCATCTTTCCCTCTGAAGAAGACATTGTGAAAAGCATTTGTTATCTGTCCAGTACTATTTTCTTTTTTATATCCCTAACAATGTTTGTTTTCTTGTATGCCTTTTGTGCAAATGGGGCTGGAGGCAAAAGGTTTTGGGTTTGTAGAATAGACCAATCAGATTACTTAATTGTTTAATTTTGCTCTACTAAAGTTAATGTATTGTCAATAAATTGTTAAATCTTTAATTTATGTTACAAACTGGTGTCGCAAATTAATGTTTTGCTAATTCTGGGATTGGTTGTACCAAAAAAATGTCTGGTTACAAACCATTGGGGTAAATTTTGAAGATATTTGAAGGTTTTACTTTTACTATGTTGTGAACAGAGCTAGAAAGGCTGATTTGGTTCAATTGTATGTCTCTGTGTCATAAGAAATTTTAATATAAGTGAAGCCAATATAAGGAAACTAATCCCTCACAATATACCAAGTGAATGCAATGTAATGTAGGCATTGACTGAGACAAGCAAAAGTTGCTAACGTGTGAGAATAATACTCCAGCTGTGCAACTAAAAACAGATTTAGGGAAATTAATGCAGTTTTACACCATATTTTTGCAGAAAGTGACAATAACAATGAAGAACTTTCTAAGGCATAGATTACCACGGAGGAGGTGATAAATCTGACTTCCAACTTCATTTGTTTCCTAAAGTAACAAAGTTTTAAAAGGCAATAAGATGTAATACACATGCAGAGGATCCAAGAGCAATTAGTGAAGGAGCAGCCAAAATGCATAAAACAAATTACATTGCGGCAAATGTTTGATGGAATTGGAAGATCCTCCACATGCAAATTATTAGCACCACAAAGCACAATCAGATGAAGCAACATACTGGACAAAACACAAGGCCCAGAACTGATGGCTCTTGCTGCTAACGATCAGCCAATTCCTTTTGTGCCCCGTCCAATTACTGGAGAAGTAAAGCAGTGTGTGCGAACCCCTGTCCCCTCAACATCATTGGCATCACTTTTGTAAATTTCAGTAAAGATAGAAAATGTAGTATTTGGATAAATATAACATCTTTTTATTTTTCTTTATAATATTTGTCACTAATTTATGTATTACATATATTTTTATATCCCGTTCACACCATTGTGCATGGTTACGCATTTAAACATTATTCTGTAATCCAGAAAATTCCAAAATCTAGAAATGTCTTCGGTCTGAAAATTCTGGACTGGAGAAGTTGCAGTTTATATCCATTTGTCAAGAATTATAAGAAATATGATAAACCAGGTTTCAATGACCTTCATTGCCCCAAAGCTGATATGACATGTGAAACTAAATAATGTCACATCTGTTCTGCCTCTTCAATTTTCAGTTCCTCTGCTGGGAATTTTTTTGCTTTGCACTATGCAGCTTTGACTAGTCCCAATTGGTTCCTGTCCTTTTCTGGATTCTGCTGCCATGAAAATGAATGATCCTCAAATTTCTTGCTTTCCATTAGTCTCCAATGGCTAGGACTTCACATATCTTTCAGGTGAGAAGGGAAAGATTTAAAAGAGACCTAAAGGCCAACTTTTTCATGCAGAGGGTGGTGCATGTATGGAATGAACTGCCAGAGGAAGTGGTGGAAGCTGACACAATAACAACATTTAAAAGGCAACTGGATGGGTACATGAATAGCGAAGATTTGCAGAAATATGAACCAAGCGCTAGCAAATGGGACTAGATTAATTTAGGGCACCTGCTTGGCACGGACGAGTTGGACTGAAGGGTCTATTTCCATGCTGTACAACTCTTTGGCTCTATGACTCTATAACACCTCCATTGCCCCTCTTGAATCTGGATCAGACTGGTCCCTCAAGCATTTTCTGTTGCTTTAGATCTTGCTGTTGACCTACTTACAACTGTTCTTTCACAGTTCCACAACCCGATCAGTCTCAATAATCTTGATCTTTGGCTTTTACTAGCGCAGCTATTCACTTCCATACTAATATATCAGATCTGCTCTGATAAATTGTCACTACATGCCATGATATGGCTGTTTCTGCATTCCTTCATGTCCTCTCATTTGTCTCTGGTCAAAATCCACCATCATATTCATTACTACTCTGCACCTCCTAAATCCATTCCTAATATACTCCAAGTCTGTACCTTATTTGTGATTACACGAAATTGACATAAGATGCTTACAATCAACATCTTTCTCTTAAGGACCTCAAATAAAACTTTGAATGGTCTCATATCAAGATTTTGCTGTTCTTTGTTTATACGAAGCAATTTCTATCCAAATATCCACCATTCTATGTTCCATCTGCATCCATTAAAGTTTGCTTTTTAGCTGCTAGTTTGGACTAAATCCACAACAAGTATTTTTTTCTGTGGGTCCTTCTCTCCTAGCCTTCTGTTCTTCAGTCTTGTTGCCTTTGATTGTTCCTCTTTCAGAAACTTTCCATAATATTTTTGCTAACCCTTCACTCCTCTGCCTTCCTTTTCTCCTGCCCCTGTTGTAGGCCTATGTTGTCGATGGAAGGCAGTCCATACTCATGTTAATGAACAATAACAACTTTTATTAAACGTAACCATATACAATAGAATAGAATAGAAATTTATTGTCACGCACACTTTAACATGAAAAATACAGTGAAAAGTTTTATAAGTCTCCCTATCATGGCACCTACATCAATAACAGAAGTCATGCAGAATTTAAATAAAAAGTGAAATTATGACAAAGTTCATCACAGTTCAGTTAACAGATTCTGGGTTTGGGGAAAGCCGATTTAGGAATGATTGAGTACCCTGAAGTCGCAACCAGGACAAAACCACCATGCCAGGCAGTTGGACACTAGGCCAAAAGGCTCTGCTGAAGAAGACTGCCATGCCTGGTCAAGACTTCTACTCATAGACGAGACTACCCGCTGGACCACTAGAATACCTGAACATTGAAAATGAAGAAGACCCTCATACAGGGATGAGATTTCCAGGCCAGGATAAGATAGCCACACCAGGCCAAGACTGCCATAAAACGATACCACTAAGCCAGGCTGAGACCACCGTTCTCCTCCTTCAGGCGTCCAGGCCGAGCTGCAGACCTGAAGTCGTGGCAAATCCTGCAGGCCCAGGCCGGGGAGTCAGCCTGGGATCTGTTCCTTTTTTTGCTCGGAGTCGCCAAGATAGGGTGGAGCCATGTTTAGCTTCTCCTGCTATTGCTGCCCCCACCGCTGCTGCCGGATGCTTCAAAGAAAGGAAAAGGAAGAAAACATTTTTAAAAAGGTGAGAGCAAAAGTAAAAAGTCGGAATAAAAGAGAAAGAAAGCCAATGGGATTGGGCAGGCCCCAGGCTCAGCCTCCCCTATTCCACCACCATCTTGAAAAAACAAAGTAATCATAGCAGAAAGCTTCTCTGGAACACTAACAATTTAGGTCCTACTTCCATGCAACCTGGTGTCATGATTACATAGTTCCTTACACACTTAGTTAACCATTTACTCATATCTTTTCCCAAGTTCTCTCTTACTACAAACCATTAATCTCAAAAATTATTTAGAATCTAACTTGGTCCCTTTCCCCCATTATCCCACTCCATCCAAGTCAGAGGCATCAACCTCCAACAGTGTTCTCGGATCTTTTGTAGCAAAAATGGGATGTACATGTTCTCACCCATTTCTTTGTCTGGTGAACTCATTGGTAGAGTGAAATGGCAACTTCTCACAACAACCCTGGCTGTGATGCTAATAATGATCTAATTACATTGAAAGTAACAGCAGCATTTAGAATATAGAACATATAACAGTACAGCACAGTACAGGCCCTTTGACCCACAATGTTATGCTGACGTATTCTCCTACTCTAAGATCAAAACTAACCTGCATACCTTTCATTTTACTATCATCCATGTGCCTATCCAAGAGTCACTGAAATGACCCTAATGTATCTGACTCTACTACCACCGCTGGCAGTGCATTCCATGCACCCATCACTCTCTGTGTGAAGAGCCTACCTCTGACATCTCCCCTATACCTTCCTTCAATCACCTTAAAATTATGCCCCCTGATGATACTCATTTCCGACTTGGGAAAATGTGTCTGGCTATTCACTCTATCTATGCCTCTCATCATCTTGTACACCTCTATCAAGTTACCTCTCATCCTTCTTTGCTCCAATAAGAAGAGCCCTAAATCCATCAACCTTTCCTCATAAGACCTGTCCTGGCAGCATCCTGGTAAATCTCCTCTGCCCACTCTCTAAAGCTTCCACATCCTTCCTATAATGAGGCGACCAGAACTGAACACAATATTCCAAGTGTGGTCCAAATAGGGTTTTATAGAGCTGCAGCATAACTTCGCAACTCTTAAACGCAATTCCCCGGCTAATGAAAGCCAACACACCATACACCTTCTTAACAACCTGATCAACTTGGGTGGCAACTTTGAAGGATCGAGATGTAGGCCCCAAGATCCCTCTGTTCCTCCACACTGCCAAGAATCCTGCCATTGATCCTGTATTTTGCATTCAAATTTGACATTCCAAAATGAATCACTTCACACTTTTCTGGGTTGAATTCCATCTGCCAAATCTTTGCCCAGCTCTGCAGCCTGTCAATGTCCCATTGCAACCTACAACAGGCCTCCACACCATCCACAACTCCTCCAACCTTCGTGTCATCTGCAAACTTACTAACCCACCCTTCCAAATCCTCATCCAAGTCATTTATAAAGATCACAAAAAGCAGTGGTCCCAGAACAGATCCCTGTGGAACACCACTACTCACTGAGGTCCAGGCTGAATATTTTCCATCTACTACCACCCTCTGTCTCCAATTGGACAGCCAATTCTGTATCCAGACAGCCAAATTTCCCTGAATCCCATGCCTCCTTACTTTCTGAATGAGCCAACCATGGGGAACCTTATCAAATGACTTTTTTAAAATCCATATACACCACATCCACTACTCGACCTTCATCAAAGTGTTTTCGCACATCCTCAAAGAATTCACTAAGGCTTATGTGGCATGACCTGTCCCTCACAAAGCCATGCAGACTATTTCTAACTAAATTATGCTTTTCCAAATAATCATAAATACTATCTCTCAGAATCCTCTCCAATAATTTGCCTACCACAGAAGTAAGACTGACTGGTCTATAATTCCCAGGATTATCCCTATTCCCTTTCTTGAACCAGGGAATAGCATTTGCCACCCTCCAATCATCTGGTACTACTCCAGTGGACAGTGAGGATGCAAAGATGTATGGTGAGGATGCAAAGATCCTTCAAAGTTGCCACCCAAGTTGATCAGGTTGTTAAGAAGGTGTATGGTGTGTTGGCTTTCATTAGCCGGGGAATTGCGTTTAAGAGTTGCGATGTTATGCTGCAGCTCTATAAAACCCTATTTGGACCACACTTGGAATATTGTGTTCATCTCCAAAGGTGCAGCAACCTCTTCCTTCACCTCTCATAGTACTTTGGCTATATCCTGTATGACCCAGGGGATTTATCTATCCTCATGTTCTTCTTAACATCAACCTGTTTGAGCATATCAGCCTGTTCCACACTGTCTTCACAAATGACAAGGCACCTCTCACTGGTGAATACTGAAACAAAGTATTCATTAAGAATCTCCTGTACCTCCTCCAACTCCAGGCAAAATTTCTCTCCACTACCCCTGATTGGCCCTACACTCACTTTGGCTATCCTCTTGTTCCTCACATAAGTATAGAACGCCTTGGGGTTTTCCTCAATCCTACCCACCAAGGCTTTTTCATGCCCCCTTATGGCTCTCCTAAGTCCATTCTTCAGTTCCCTCCTGGCTACCTTGTAACCGTCTAGTGCCCTGCCCGATCCTTGCTTCCTCAAACTAAAGTAAGCTTCCTTCTTCCACTTGATTAAATGTTCCATATGTCTTGTCAGCCAAGATTCCTTCACCTTACCATTCCTTCCTTGCCTCAGTGGGACAAACGTATCTAGTACTTGTAGCGATTGCTCCCTAAACAACCTTCACATTTCTGCTGTGCATTTCCCTGAGAACATCTGTTCCCAATTTATGCTCTGCAGTTCCTGCCTTATAGCATTGTCATTCCTCCTCCCCCAATTAAATACATTCCCAAACCGTCTACTCCTATCCCTCTCAATGACAATAGTAAAGGTCAGGGAGTTGTGATCACCATCACCAAAATACTGTCCCACTAAGAAATCAGATACCTGGCCTGGTTCGTTGCCAAGCAATATGGCCTTCCTTCTAGTCAGCCTATCTACATATTGAATCATAAATCCTTCTTGGACACACTTGACAAAATCTGCTCCATCCAAACCATTTGCACTAGGAGCTTTCAGTCGATATTAGGGAAGTTGAAGTCACCCATGACAATAACCCTATTATCTCTGCACACTTCCAAAATCTGCCTCCCAATCTGTTCCTCAGTGTCTCTGTTGCTATTGGTGGGAGGGGTGGGGGGATGGGGGTCTATAGAAAACTCCTAATAAAGTGACTGCTCCTTTCCCGTTTCTGACTTCCACCCATACCGACTCAGTAGACAAACCCTCCTCGATGATTTCCCTTTCTGCAGCTGTGATACTATCCCTGATTAGCAAAGCCACTCCCCACTTCTTTTACCTCCCTCTCTATTTCTTTTGAAACATCTAAACCCTGGAACATCCAACAACCATTCCTGCCCCTGTGACATCCAAGTCTCTGTAATGGCCACAACATCGTAGCTCCAAGTACTGATCCATGCTCTAAGTTCATCACCCCTACTCCTGACACTTCTTGCATTAAAATAGACACACTTCAACCCATCACACGGACTGCAACTTTGTCATATCAACTGTCTATCCTTCCTCACAGACTCTCTACATGCTGTATCCGCTTGTACACCAGCTACCCCATCCTCAGATCCATAGCTCTGGTTCCTATCTCCCTGCCAAACTAGTTTAAACCCTCCCAAAGAGCTCTTGCAAACCTCCCACCCAGGTTATTGGTGCCCCTCCAGTTCAGGTGCAACCCGTCCTTCTTGTACAGGTCCCACCTTCCCAGAAGGTGTCCCAACAATCCACGTATCTGAAGCCCTCCCTCCTACACCAGCTCTGTAGCCACGTGTTCAGCTGCACTCACTGTATATTCCTAGCCCCTCACGAGCCGTTGGCACCGGTGGAAATCCTGAGATTACTACTCTGCTCGCCCTACCTTTTAGCTTCCAACCTAACTCCCTATATTCACTTCTCAGTTCCTCATCTTTTTTCCTCGTTAAGTCATTGGTACTGATGTGTACCACAACTTCTGGCTGCTCACCCTCCCCCTTAAGAATCCTGTAGACTCGATCTGAGACATCCCTGACCCTGGCACCCAGGAGGCAACCTACCACCTGGGAGTCTATTTCACGACCACAGAATCTCCTGCCTGTTCCCCTAACCATTGAATCTCCTATCACTATCGCTGTCCTATTCTTCACCCTTCCCTTCTGAGCCACAGAGCCAGGCTCAGTGCCAGAGACCTGTCTGCTATGGCTTTCCCCGGTAGGTTGTCCCCCAAAACAGTATCCAAAATGGTATACTTATTATTGAGGGGAAAAGCCACAGTTCTGTACTACTGCCTGAACACTTACACAATGTCACACCAGTTTTTAATTTTTGGTGTTGTTGATTTAGCACTGAAATAGACTGTCTCTTGGCATTCATGACCTCCTGTAATACTAGCTGGGCAAAGGCCCCAGGTCCTTTAATCAACTGGGCTCTGATTTTCCCTTGCTTTCTGCCAACAGCCTTTTTGCATCTATTTTTATTTCCCATCACTATAAAGACATCTAGTGTGCACACTGTAATAGCTAGTAGATTTTTCAGCTTGTTGTGCTCTCTGCTGCAGGTCTTTCCAGCATTTTGACCACATTGCATAGATGTCCTTTTCAGTGGCCCGGTAATGAGGTTAACCTTGAAGTCCTTTGCCTGCAGCAATGTATTGCCACTGGGTTTCTCTTCGGGCTTTCTCCCCCAGATTCCAGAACATCTCCATCTTTCACCCGTCGTATTCTTCTGCCACTGGGTTTCTCTTCAGATGCTCTCTTGCCACTTGTCTCTGATTCCGTGTGTCTGATCACCATTTGCCATCATGTACTGTGATCAGATTTGTGTTGTTGATAGAATGTCGGCCACATCCATGTCAATGAATGTTAACAGCCTTTATTAAATTTAAATATGTATAAGAGATGGTGAGTCAGGTCATCTATGGAACTTACACATCAGGTCCCAGTTCCAAAAATCTGATGTCTCTGTGGACTTACGGTATTATCACTAGACTATTAATCCAAGTCCCAGATAATGTTCTAGGGACCCAGGTTCAAATCTCACGACAGCAGATAGTGGAATTTGAATTCAATTTAGGGCAGCACGGTGGTCAGTGGTTAGCACTACTGTCTCACAGCACCAGGGACCCAGGTTCAATTCCACCCTTGGGTGAACGTGTGAAGTTTGCAAATTCTCCCCGTGTCTGCATGGGTTTCCTCCAGGTGCCCTGGTTTCTTCCCACAGTCCAAAGATGGGCAGGCTAGGTGGATTGGCCACGCTAAATTGCCCGTAGAGTTCAGGGATGCATAGATTAGGTGGGTTATAGGGGGATGGGTCTGGGTGGGATGCTCTGAGGGTTGGTGTGGACTTGTTGGGCCGAAGGGCCTATTTCCACACTGTAGGGATTCTATTTGTAAAATAGCTCTTTATGCTCAGTAGCTGTAATTAGAGTGAAGGACAAGTTAACCTTTTAGTCCAAAACTTGACACATCTTTTGTAATTCTCTCTAAGCTCCGCTGAAGTACCAGATGCTGACTCCTACAAGCAGCAAACACAATTGCCCTGTCCTGTTCCTCTCCCTTGCCTCCACACTACCAATGATACTTCCTATGGGAAAAAAAATCTTAAATTTACTTGACATGGCAATTTCTATCTCTATTTGAGCCTCCAATATGGCAATGTCACGATATAAATTAAAGCAAAATTAATTTCTGGGCAAATAGGTAAAAATCCTAAAATGGCACTGCAAATGTCTGAGGAAGCATGCATGTCTTTTGTTGGCCACTGACAGGTGTGTACTGTATGTGGGTTAGAGTCATGGTGAATAAAACACAAAATAATGTTAATATTTGCAATTGACATACCTCATAGAACAATCCATGCTTATTTGAATAGTTGCAATCCAATAACCAATTAGGAAGATACAACAATCTTCTAATAGTTCAATGATCCAAATACTGTAGGCAGACTTACTAATTTGATGTTGAATAAAAAGACACAAAATATCCTACAGAGTGCAATAATTCAACAGCTTAATCCCACTGTTGACTATCAACACACTGTGCAGCACACAAGCTGTGAGCAGAACTGCCTCGGTAGGTTTTATTTCATCTCTTTCGGCTCAGAAGCTAAATCACACTTCTGTGCCAAATGATAATGCACTTATAAAAAATGCCTTGTTGAAATTGCCTCTGTCATTTCAGAACAGATACTTTGGCAATGAGCCTAAATGATAGAGCTAGCTGCCTACCAAGGCTAATGTTAGTTTAGAAAACAAATGTAATTAAATTACACAAACAAAATATAATGAAGATTCATTAATTACAAAAGTCATGGGGATCCATGCAACTTAGGTAAAAGAGCAAACAACATATGCGCCTTAAACCACCTGCAAGTTAAGTGAAAGCAAACACGCACAGCTGAGAAACAACTCCATTGAGTCTTCACAGACTATTCAAATGTATATTTTAATTCAGACTTATGTTATTTTCAAGTATAATGCCTACAAAATTATAATTTATTTTCAAATTAATCCGAATGTGAATGAAATTCAATAATCTACTTTTCTTAATAGGTTGAGGTTAAAAACACGGAATTGAATTCGATACCGATGCTTAAATTAGGTTCTGGATTAACAACTGGGTTAAGTTTGGGTTTAGGGTTAAGAACAGTAATTTAGAATTAATTCTGAAATGTCTTTGGTATTGTATTTGATTTATCCAAATCAAAGACCAGACTGGCTTTCAGATGTAGTCTGCATACTGTATCCTTAATCATGATTTCTATTGCAATATGACTTCTTTTGACTTATAGAGTCACACAGACAGTTTTGAGAATGCATCGTACTCATTTTCAATTTGTGTAATCATGTTTTTCCTGAAATTGTTTCTATGTTTCCATAATAAACTGCTTTCAGACGCACTTATGAACAGCTGGCTATGCAAACTTTGGCAGCATGATTTTGAAAATGCACATTGCTTTACGTTAAGCAGATTGGGGTGGAGCAGAAGCTTTGTTTATAAAAGCTGATAAAAGGCTTGCACATAAACGTGATGCTTGCATGAGTCGAAGAATCTATACCGCTTTTCTTTCCAAATAACCAGCGCAAGGTTATTTTTGTTCTTTTCTGAATTGGTTCTGTTTTTTAAAAGTTGTAAACTATGAGTTCAGTGCCAAGCACATAGCTTGTGCATGATACCTATCATCTAGTAAGAGAGCAGCTTATGGTCAGGTAGGAATATGGCAACTTTACTATTAAGGCTGGAAAAGCAGGAACAAAGATGAGATGAGAAATGTGGTAAAATTTTGTAGGAAAAGAGGAGATTGAATTATGCACTTATCAGGGACGGGCAAATTGTCTGTTAGACAAATCAAGATATGAATCATAGAATCATAGAATCCCTACAAAGGACCATAAAAGAGTTAATTCCAGTGTCATTTGAAAATAGAGTCTACATTTAATGTGTACTTTTCACAAAGCTGACATTAATACCAATTTTAAAGTTTCCAACAACTCTTTGACAAACCTCAGCTAATTGAAGGAGATCAACAATTATTCAGTAATAAACCTGTATTTGTCTCAATGAACCAATTGGACACTTAGTACCATCCTCCTATCAGGTAGTTGCAGCAGGGATTCAACATTCTTATTTTTCACCTGCTGTATAGAGACACCTTCAATCAATGGTCTACCATCCTAACTCTCTTCATTATCCTGAAGATATTAACAGTCATCTGTGAGGTTGGACTTACACATAGACCGAACTGGACGGGCGTAGTAGGCCACAGTCAGGTAGAATAGAATAGAATCTCTACAGTGTGGAAGCAGGCCATTCAGCTCACTGAATCCAAACTGACCCTCCAAACAGCATCTCATCCAAACCTACTTCCCTACCCTATTAGTGTAATCCTGCATTTCCCATGACTAATCCACCTAAACTACACATCTCTGGACACTGTAGGCAATTTAACGTGGTCAATCCACCTAACCTGCACATCTTTGGGCTGTGAGAGGAAACCAGAGCACCTGGAGGAAACCAATGTAGACACAGGGAGAATGTGCAAACTCCACACAGACAGTCGCTTGAGGGTGGAATTGAACACAGGTCGTTAATCTACACAGGATGATTTGAACTCATGAAAGTTTTGTTATACTGGAAAAGTTTCTGATAGCTCTTATGGGCTTGCATATGGCAATTTTTTAAGTTTTGGACTCAAATGGTTTTGATAAGGAATATAGGATTTTTCTGGGATTGGGAATGGGCAGGGTTCTGGAATTGGAAAAGTTGAGATATAGGTGCTGACAGATTTTCTGAAGTAGAATCTTGGCAACTGGACATTCAATTTTTTGATACAAAAATTGGTTGAGAATGTGATTTTGAGTGTTAAATCGAATGGCAGAAACACTGTTCAGGGACAAAATTGAGATTCAGATGAACCCACTATTAGGCAATTACAGAACTGGTTTTGGTCAGTTACTTGATGAACTAGAGCTCATCTTCTGTCCAAAGAGAGTTTAAAAATGGCATCTGAAATAGGTTCTGTTGAAAGTTTTACCAAAAAACATCCATCCATTTTCCCTATACAGATTGTGATGCATCTGTTACAACTGAGAAGGAGATATAATCCACATTATATATTGTGAACAATGGCGAATGGCTTTTTTTTCACAGAGTCATAGAGTAATACAGCATGGAAACAGGCCCTTCAGCCCAAACTTGTCCATGCTGACCATCGTGCCCACTTAGCTAGTTCCAATTGCCTGCATTTGGTCCATATCCCTCTAAACCCTTCCCATCCATGTATCCATCCAAATGTTCTTTAAATGTTGCTTTTGTCTCTTAGCTCTTTCTTCCTCAGATTTGTAGAGTTCAATGAGATTTTTGGAAAGTCTGCAACTCAACATCTCTGAATCCTATAATTTTTTGCTAAGTGCCAGTTGTATTGAGTTTTCCAGAAGGTGTTAGGCTACAGTTCTATATGGTTTTCCGCCATATCTTACCAAACATGCCCCATATGTCACTTATCTCACCCAAATTCTGGATTCATCTTACCACGCACTGTTCCTTAACAACTTGTCACTGCCAGAGCATTCTCAAATTGACCAGCATTTCAAGCACCAGCACCATCTTTAAAAAAAATATATTGTGTACCTAGAGGAGCACTGTCAGTCCAGCTCTACCCTGCATAGAAGCCACGAGCCTGGTCCAATGTTGCCAACTTGTATATATAGCTGTCTGGAGGAATGTAAAATGCTGTAGGAAGGTCAATGACCTTATCCACTCCTGCCACCAACTCTGCTTCCTCATGCTCACTCCGTCTCTGCTACTGTAACCGCATCTCACCTAGGCTCGAGCTCTATCTCCTCTCACCTCAACCCCTGATATCACTAACCTTGCATGACCTCTGCACTGCCTACTCACTTGCTTGGAATAACTCCCCTCCTGCAGCAAAAGTAACAGCTGTGGCCAACTCTTTCATCTCCTTTTTTATCTGCCTCTTTCTGATTGCAGGATGAAAGCAGCCCATAATAGGGCAAAAAGACTAAAGACAAGTGGTGAGGTGCCCAATATTCAGCTCCTCAGCCTTTCTATGGAAATCATCTTAACTCTGACCACCTTGAGCAGCTGACTGACCATGTCCAAGCACAGGAGTACAATTGGTGGCTCCCTTAACTAAACATTCTTTCCTTTGACTTGACTGAGGCCTGCTGACAACCAGAACAAGTTGTCTGGCTTTGTCTTTGTACTAAAGCAAGACAAGGCAGATATAAAGTAAGACGGGTACTTCTGGCTGAGGGTAAATGTGCAAAAAAGAGAAGACAAAACAATGCAAGGCCGGGATGCTGAGCATCCAGGTTGGCTCAAAGTGAGCACACATTATGATACAAAGCAAAGAGTTCAGAGATGCAGCCTGATATAGTTCATGAGCTTGGTATGCGTACTGAATTCAGTGTCCTCACTGCAGCAATGGCATGATAGTTCCTGGTGAAGCTCAAGGTGCACCTTGGGTGCTACTGCTTGATGTCCAACATGGAGGATTGTTGGAGCAAGTGTGAGCAGATGCTGCCAGGTACCGCATTGATTTCCATTTTGAGAATTCCGAATGTCTAGATTGTACATTGCATTTGGTAAGCTAAGAAGTTGACTATTAATCAGGTGAATTGTGCAGGTAGTAATGCATTTAACAAGCAATATTTCCCTTAATTGGCAACTCACTGCCATCTAGCGAGAAATTTGCCTCATCACTTGGTATTTGAATAAAAATTGCAAGGAGTTGCTCCTGATATCAAGATTGGCATCTCCATGGTGATGTGAATCATTTGTCCTTTACGTCTATGTAGAAATGCTAATGAGCTGTCTTCTAGATCCACAACTCTATTCTACCTAGGAATAAATACAAATAATTAAGAATAAAATGTAATCATTTACAAAACCTAATGTTCCAAAGTTGATGCAATTCAGGAATTCCTGATACTATTCCCAGTCCCCTGAATTTCTGCTTGAAAAAGAGAAGGCTCCTGCTCCCTGTATTCCTGACCTGACAGGCTCCATCCCAACAAAAAGTATCTGCTAGCCTGCAATTTTCATGGAGTTGAGACAGCTTCTCATGAGCTCATGCTTTTTTTTTGCCTCTGGGAGGCCGAATGAATCATAATCTGGATGAAGGATCCTTTTGAAAGAAGAAATCATGTCCCAACACCAACGTGGCCCCTAACTGTTTGGTTTCTAGTTAGCTTTATGCAAACACAGCAGTTTTGCATGCAGGACCTGGTAAACTATAAATCAGTTTGGTTTATTTGAAGAATCAAACTAATATAGTATATATTACAGGATGACACAACATACAAACCAATGCTCGGGATTCAGCAACTATTAATCATTACATCAGATTTGGCTGTTGGCCAATGGTGCATTACATTCAGGTTCCCTTTTTGTTAATCTTTCAATGTGATGTTACATCATCCCCCTTTTCCCCTAAGATACTAGTAACTACTGTAAGAGTAAAAATACCAACATAGTAGGATGGCTGCAAAACTTATTTCTACTACAGATAAATTTTTGTTCCTTATTTCAAAATTAAATACTCTATATAACATATAGGTGGCTTTCTAATCTGGAGATGGTATAACAAGATCGAAACTCCTCTAGTTGGTTTTCATAGGTGACATAGGTGCACCGTAATCCTGTGTATTATTGGAGTGTTGATTAAAATTGTGGAAGACAACAATAAACAGTTTTAAATTCAACTCTGGAAGTATTGAAGAGATAATTGAAATCTTGGGTGTTATACAGTTTTACAACTCCCTGAATGGCTTTTGTTTCTCCTTAACATCATCCACTTTGGTGATATGATCACACCAGGTGCAGACTGACTGCACATAGTTCTGCAGGTAGTCTGATTTCCTGGGTGGACTGTATGATCCATATCTTTTGACCTATATTCAGACTAGGATGTCTGCACCCATTTATGGGCCATGTGCCGTCTTCATTCGCCCTTGTTTTTTGAGAAGTTCTTCTTTCATTCCTGAGAATTCAGAAAGGTGATAGCTTGGCAAAGCTGTCTCACTCTCCCTTTTAACAATGATTTCCACTGTTAATTGTAAGCCCATATCTAATGGATTCCCCCTTGTGATAAAGATGCATTGCATATTATTATCACTTGAGAATTTGGAGTTTAATGATAAAATATTTGTGTGGGTTCAGTTTTCTAAAGTAAACCTTTTTTATGAAGTCAGAAAGTCTCTTGAAGCAATGACTTAAATACATCATTTCAATAAATGTTTGTGACTTAAGTTAAGTACCTCACTGGGTTCCTGTGAAGTGTTCCTAAATTAGAATTTATATGGGATACAGATCAAAGGCTCCTACACATTAGATATATAAAATCATGGGGATTTTTTTGTAATACACTGTGTTGTTTTATTAATCAATGTTGGCATATTGTATAAATATGTTCAATAACAAATTAACACTGTAACCAAGTGCCAAAAATAAACTTAAGATCTATCAAGCATGGGGCTGGATGAACACAGCAGGTCAAGCAGCATCATAGGAGCAGGAAAACTTGACGTTTCGGGCCTAAACCCTTCATCAGAAATGGGGGAGGGGAAGAGGGTTCTGAAATAAATAGGGAGAGAGGGGGAGGCGGATAGAGGATGGATAGAGGAGAGGATAGGTGGAGAGGAGGCAGACAAGTCAACGGCACCTCCCAGTCGCGACCGCTTTGCAGAACACCTGCGCTCAGTTCGCAACAAACAACTGCACCTCCCAGTCGCGACCGCTTTGCAGAACACCTGCGCTCAGTTCGCAACAAACAACTGCACCTCCCAGTCGCAAACCATTTCAACTCCCCCTCCCATTCCTCAGATGACATGTCCATCCTGGGTCTCCTGCAATGCCACAGTGATGCCACCCGAAGGCTGCAGGAACAGCAAATCATATTCAGCCTGGGAACCCTGCAGCTCAATGGCATCAATGTGGATTTCACAAGCTTCAAAATCTCCCCTCCCCCAACCACATCCCAAAACCAGCCCAGCTCATCTCCGCCTCCCTAACCTGTTTTTCCTCTCACCTCAAGCCACACCCCCATCTCCTATCTACTAACATCATCCCGCCCCCTTGACCTGTCCGTCCTCCCTGGACTGACCTATCTCCTCCCTACCCCCCTACCTACACTCACCTTTACTGGCTCCATCCCTGCCTCTTCGACTTGTCTGCCTCCTCTCCACCTATCCTCTCCTCTATCCATCCTCTACCCGCCTCCCCCTCTCTCCCTATTTATTTCAGAACCCTCTTCCCCTCCCCCATTTCTGATGAAGGGTTTAGGCCCGAAACGTCAAGTTTTCCTGCTCCTATGATGCTGCTTGACCTGCTGTGTTCATCCAGCCCCATGCTTGTTATCTCGGATTCTCCAGCATCTGCAGTACCTTTTATCTCTTAAGATCTATCAAGCCAAGTTTCACTCTGGCATATGGCCAGTATCGCCATCAACTGGCATCATAGCACACTTAATTGTGGCATGGTAATTTGGAGATGTTGTTTTGTTTCTGTACTCTTCATGATTAACAGCTTAATGGTGGGCACTATTTACTCAGCAAGATCATTGGATTATTGATTGCTTGGTAAGGCTGTCATGATTTGATACTTTAATGCTTGGAGTATTATATGTAAGATAGATGAGGGCATGGATTGACATGTAGAATTGCAATGTTGCCATGACAAAGATGTGTTTGAGGAAGCAGCAGGGCTGGTAACTCAATATTCCGAGGTATAGGACAGGAGAAGGATGTAAAAGAGGGGGTGGTGTCCCATTATTAATTAAGGAGTTAGTTACTGCAGTATGGGGGGATGATATCTTGGCAGAGTCTTCAAATAAGGCTTTGTGGATAGAGCTTAGGAATAGAAGGACAGCAGTCACACTGCTGGGTGTATTGAAGGTGTCCAAACAGTCAATCGGTACATTATATATGATATGAATGAAATGTTCTTCCTTAAGACCATTCGATGTTATGCTGTTCTAAAAGTAACAATGGCTATGTATGGTGCTAGGAGTTATCTTGGCAAGTTAACTTTGTGTTGAGCAGTAGGCATGTCTTACATCTTTCACAGAACCATACAGTAGATAAGAGGCCCTTTGGCTCATCAATTCTCTACCATCAAACAAATGTTTTTGCCTGGATCAGGACAGATTGCAAACGTGGAATAGATAGAGCCTAAGAAGACAATTTGCTTTACATTCACCTGACATTGAAGACAATTCTTTCATGACCAGCTACTGTGCAAGTATTAAATATTAATTTCAGTCATAGTCCCCTTTGTCTTTGCCCATCTCTGCAGTCTGATCAGTAATGTCAACACATCCAGGTATATTTCTTTAGTTTTTTAGTGCTGGAAGAAGTCCTGAGTAAGGGGTAATCCAAAATCTAATCTTTGGAAACAGTATGCTCCATTTAGTGTCTTGAAAGTAATGATTTCTTGAGATGCCTTCACTAAAAGATAGACCAATATCCAACTTCATTCGTGTGAACTTGGGTTTCTTTCCTTTCAATGTATTGAATTCTTTTTTCAATTATTAATAATTTGATTTGATTAACTAAATGAGGTATTAAATTATATTTTGTTTAATTAGTGTGAGCTGCAAAACAATTTCTGTATGGTCAAAAGCCATAAGATCCAAATCAAAAGTAAGGTCGCATGTATGTAGTTTCTTGGGTACTTTCATAGCTCAAAGTAATGTAAATGTAAGCCAACACAAGTGAGAATACTTGGCTACAAATGCTTTAGTTTTGAGGTCTGTGTGTGTGTGTGTGTGTGTGTATGAGACAGTGAGAGAGAGAGTTTGGGCATGTGAGTGTTTGTTTGAGTGCCTGTGTGCACATTTAGGTGTGTGCATCCGTGACCACATAATTTTAATATTTTGGTAATATAAACTGACAAAATTTTGACTGCTATAACTGGAATAGTATGAAAGATTTGCAACATGAAAATCAACTAAGTGTATTGTTGGGCTACGTATCACAATATACCTTTTCAGAAGCACTAATAGAGAACATTCAGAACTGAAAGCACGAAGAATCTTTCAAGTGAAGGGAAATTGGCCTAGAAATAGTGCTGTAATTAGTACAACCAAAGTGTTTAAATAAAGTGTATAAATGGTAAGCATAGCAGAGAGTGAAAAGGATGCAGAGCCTGCAGACAGAAATCATCCATGCTCTCTCTCTCCATCTTTATCTCCACACAGAGATAAAGAAAGAATGCCCAAGAAAGCTTAAAATGAAGAATTCATACCATAAAATGCTTAAGTTCACCTGACCAACGATGTATTAAAAGACAATCATAACCATGCAATTAACAGCATATCAATTCCAAAATCAGGCCTGTGAGGAAAATAACTTTCCAGCTTGTGGTCTGAACATTTGATGTTCAGAATTTTGTTTGTACTGTATGTATTCTTATTACATCCATAGTACATGTGTTCAATGATTTAACTTGTTTGCCTTAATTAGAGTCAAAGACTCATAGAGATATACAGCACGGAAACAGACATTCCAGTCCAACTCGTCCATGTAACCAGATACCCTAATTAAATCTTAATCCCATTTGCTAGCATTTGGCCTATATCCCTCTAAAGACCTTACTATTCACATACCCATTCAGATATCTTTTAAATGTTGTTATTGTATCAGCTTCCACCACTTCATCTGGTAGCTCATTCCTTACACACACCATTCCCTGCATAAAATGGTTGCCCCTTACAGGGGCCTTTTAAATCTTTCCCCACTCTCCTAAACCTATGTCCTTAATTTTGCACTTACCCACCTCAAGGTAAAGACCTCATCTATTTACCCTACCCATGATTCCTCATGATTTTGAAAACCTCTAAAAGGTCACCCCTCAGCCTCCGAAGCTCCATAGAAAATAACATCAGCCTACTCAGCCTCTCCCTATAGCTCAAACCTTCTAACCCTGGCAACATCCTTGTAAATCATTTCTGAACAATTTCAAGTTTCACAACATCCTTCCTATAGCAGGGAAACCAAAATTGCAGTGTTCCAGCAGTAGCCTAACCAATGTCCTCTTGAGCTGCAACATGACCCCCCAACTCCTTTACTCAATGCACTGACCAATAAAGGCAAGCATACAAAATTCCTTCTTTGCTATCCTATCTACCTGCAAATCTACTTTCAAGGGATTATGAACCTGTACTCCAAGGTCTCTTTGTTCAGCAAATCTCCCCAAGACCTTACAATTAAGTGTATAAGTCCTGCCATGATTTGCTTTCCAAAATGCAGCACCTCACATTTATCTAAATTAAATTCCATCTGCCATGCCTCAGCCCATTGGCACATCTGATCAAGATCCTGTTGTACTCGGAGGTAACCTTCTTTGCTATTCACTGCACCTTTAATTTTGGTGTCATCTGGAAACTTACTAACAGTACCTCCTATGTTCACATCCAAATCATTTACATAAATGATGAAAATCAATGGATCCAGCAATGATCCTTATGGCACACCACTGGTCAGAAGCCTCCATTCTGAAAAGCTACCCTCCACTACCACCCTCTGTCTTCTACCTTCAAGCCAGTTCTGTATCCAAATGGCCAGTTCTCCCTCTATTCCACGTGATCTAACCTTACTAACCAGCCTACCATAAGGAAACTTGTCGAACACCTTAGTGAAGTCCATATTGATCATGTCTACTACTCTGCCCTCATCAATCCTCTGTTACTTCTACAAAAAATTCAAACTAGTGAGGCACAATTTCCTTTGCCATTTGACTGTCCATCCTTCTTTGCCTTTCCAAATACATGTAAATCCTGTCCCCCAGGATTTCCTGCAACAGCCTGCCCACCACCAATATCAGATTCATCAGCCTATAATTCCCTATCTTTTTCTTACTACCTTTCTTAAATAGCGGCACCACATTAGCCAACATCCAATCTTCTGGCACCTCGCCTGTGGCTATCAGTGATACAAATATCTCAGCAAGGTGCCCCCAATCTCTTCCCTAACTCCCCACAGATTTCAAGGGTGCAACTGATCAAGTCCCGGGGATTTATCCACCATTATGCATTTTAAGACATCCAGCACCTCCTTCCCTTTAATACAGACATTTTTCAAGAGTTCACTATTTATTTTCCCACATTCTCTATTTTGCATATGACTTTCCACAGTAAACACTGATGCAAAATACTCATTTAGTATCTCTCCCATCTCCTATGGTTCCACATATGGGTGGCCTTGCTGATCTTTTAGGGACCCTATTCTCTCCCTAGTTACCCTTTTGTCCTTAATTTATTCATAGAATCTCTTTGGATTCTCCTTAACCCTATTTGCCAAAGTTATCTCATGTCCCCTTTTTGCTCTCCTGATTTTCCTCTTAAGTATGCTCCCACTGCTTTTATACTCTTCTAGGGAATCACTCGATATTTGCTTTCTATACCAGACATATGCTTCCTTTTTATTCTTGATCAAAACCTCAATTAATCTTGTCTTTCAACACTCCCTACACCTGCCAGCATAGCCCTTTACCCTAACAGAACATACTGTCTCTGGACTCTCAATATCTTATTTTTGAAGGATTCCCATTTTCCAGCCATCCCTTTACATGCAAACATCTGCCTCCAATCAACATTTGAAAGTTCTTGCCTAATACCATCAAAATTAGCCTTCCTCCAGTTCAGAACTTTAACTTTTAGATCCAGTCTATCCTTTTCTATCGCTATTTTAAAACTAATACAGTCGGTTCTGCTTTAATGTGTGTCTCTTCAACACGAATTGGCTCGAACATGATTGAAGAATTTAGACCGCTACTTGTATAAAGCAAGCTCTCCTTACCTGTATTGGCTATAATGTGATTCTGGCCCCATTAGTTTAAATGGCGCAGCTATTGTGGCACTTTCTTATAACACAAGATCACATGAGAATGGAACTATCACATTATATGAGAATTAACTGAAGAATTATGGTCACTGGGTCCAAATTGCTCCCCCACTAACACCACAGTCACATTTTTTTTTTTTTTTTCTGATGAAGGGTTTAGGCCCGAAACGTCAAGTTTTCCTGCTCCTATGATGCTGCTTGACCTGCTGTGTTCATCCAGCCCCATGCTTGTTATCTCGGATTCTCCAGCATCTGCAGTACCTTTTATCTCTCACCACAGTCACCTGCCCTGTCTTACTTCCCAAGAGTAGGTCAAGCTTTGCACCTTCTCTACTAGCAACTGAATCAGAAGATTCTCTTGTACACACTTAATAAATTCCTCTCCATCAACCCCCTTAACTCTATGGAAGTCCCAGTCTATGTTTGGAAAGTTAAAATCCCCTACCATTAACCCCCCTGTTATTCATACAGAAAACTGAGATCTCCTTACAAATTTGTTTCTCACTTTCCCACTGACGATTGGGAGATCTATATCCCAATAAGGCAATCATCCCTTTCTTATTTCTCAGTTCCACTCAAATAACTTCCCTGGACTTATTCCCAGGAATATCCTCCTTAAGTACAGCCATATTGTCATCCCTAATCAAAAATGCCTCTCCCCCTCCTCTCTTGCCCTGCTTTTGATCCTTCCTATAGCATGTATACCATGGAATATTAAGATGCCAGTTGTGTCCATCCCTGAGCCATGTGCCTATAATTGCTAAGATATCCAGTTCCATGTTCCTAACCATGCCCTGATTTCATCTGCCTTCCCTGTCAGGCCTCTTGCATTGAAATAAATGCAGTTTAATTTATCAGTCTGACCTCGTTCTCTACTCTGTTCCTGCCTGCCCTGTATATTTGACTTACTTCTTTTCCCATATGCACTAGTCTCAGACTGATCACTTTCCTCAGTATCTCCCTGGGTCCCACCCCGGCCCCTTACTAGTTTAAATCTTCTCAAGCAGCTCTAGCAAACCTCCCCTCCAGTATATTAGTCCTCTTCCAATTGAAATGCAATCCATCCTTCTGATACATGTCACTTCTATCCCAGAAGAGATTCCAATGATCAAAAAATGTGAATTCTTCTCCCCCTCACTAGCTCCTCAGCCACGTATTCATCTGCTCTATTCCTACCCTGACTAGCTTGTGGCACTGGGAGTAATCCAGATATTACTACCCATGAAGACCTACTTTTTAAATTCCTGCCTAACTTCCCATATTCTCAGCTCAGAATCTCTATCTTTCCAATCCCTAAGTCTACATGTTCTATGTTTTAATGTGTACAAACACAGCTCCCCTTTGAGAATCTTCTGCACCCTTTCTGAGATATCTTTGATCCTGGCTCTAGGGAAGCAACATACCATTTTGATGTCTTGCTGTTGGCCGCAGAATCATCTGTCTGTGCCTCTAACTAGAGAGTCCCCTGTCACAATTGATCGCTTGGAACCAGGCATACCCCTTGTTACAATATAGCCAGTCTCAGTACCAGAAATCTGGCTGTCAGTGCTACATTCCCCTGAGAATTCACCACCCCCTACATTTTCCAAAACATCATACTTGTCTGAGATGGGATAGCCACATGAGACTCCTGCACTACCTTCCTCCGTCTCCTACCTTTCTTGGAGGTCACCTATTTACCTGATTCTGTCTGTGTTTTCTGTTGCAGAAGGAAACCTGGTGTGAATCACTTTTGTCCTGAGTAGCAGTCAGTTAGGTAAATTGGTCATTTTGGTGTTCCCACTGAGATTTTATACATTTAACTATTTTGCAGTCACTTATGAAATAGAGGTACAATTGTCAGCACACTGTTCCCACTTAATTCATGACAATGCATAACTTTGCATTTAGATTCTATGGTGGATTTTTTAGTCTTGTAGTTGTTTTAATATTTTTAGATGTATACATTGGAATGATATCAAACCACTGGAAGGTAACGCAACATACTCTATGATAAACAAATAAATGAGTTCACTGGTGCTGTGTTATCTTGGTAAAAATCTATGGAGCGGTAAACTAAAAGGGACAAGCTGTTTTAAAAGGAAAAATCTAATAAAATGACTGGCATATAAAACAGTAAATCAAGAACTAGGAGGAAGTATGAAGAGCATTACTTTTAAAGACACCAATTAAGAATTGGGCAGACACTACCTAGCCAATCCAAGATTGATCATGAAACACACATGCATTGTCTACACACTAGTAAGCCAATTGGAGTTCAGAGTTTCTCTATTATGCACAGGGGATAGTCTCTATCAAGGGTTAATAAATTATGATTCTTAGTAGGTTGATGCACAAGAATACCAAAGGCAGAGGAGAACTTCAGTCAGCAGAACAGAACATGGAACTTTCGCCCAGTCAACCACTGTTGCAAAATGAATCCTGAAATGTGTCAACTGAATATCACTGTTTTTATTAAGCGTCCATTAAGTTTTTTTTGTATTTATTACAATAAATCTAAAATCTGTAAATCTTGGAAAAACTTATTTCTACCTTGATCTTGTAAGTAATTAGGACTAGTAAACATATACATGGCTGTATCAAACTCAGGTTATAATTGAAAGTACCTTAGATATTACAATTAAAGTTAAAGTGCACCCTAAACACTTACAGCCAAATATTGGAATGATGTGTGGGCGTTGCTTTAAAGTGATGCCTTGGCCCAAGCAAATCCTGACTCTTCCATCTTTTAACGGTAAGTATATATTAAAATTGCACAAGTTGGCGTGCTGATGCAGTTAACTAATAATGCAGTTACACTCCACGTCATCCAAATCACTCTTTAGATTCTATATGTGCACATTATACTTTGTAAAATGTTACATCAATGAAATTACATAATTTCTGACATGTGTATAGCATTTTGTTTGAAGTTCTCTGTAGTACTGTACATACTCTGATTCAATGTGATTATCTTTGGGCATTTCTTCTTTGACGAATGCATTGGTGATCTTGTATGATTTCATACTGTTGAGTTCCATGTACTTCAGTAACCCAGATCCATGGTTCACTCATGTTCACATAGTAGAATACTTGTATTTTCAAGATTGCTTTCTTGAATTTCAATGTCAATGTATCAATGCAATGAATTGGCTGCCATAGTACACAGTTAGTTTGGTACCGTAGCTTGTATCATTGATTCTTATTGGTCCAAATGTATCGAGGCAAAAGTCTGTAACTGCTTGATTTTATCTCTACGTTATGCCACATTCATAATATAGAAATCCTGTTTGTTTGCCATTTAATAATTGCTTCACTCTGGATCTTCATCCTCGTTGTATATGTATGTTTGTATTTATGAGAGTTTCTGGCACACCTATTGTTGCTATCAGAATGCTACACAGACCTATTATTGGGTAATCTCTTATTGTAACCTTTGATTGCATCTCCAAAACCAGATTGCCCTTTGCACCCATACCTTCCTAAGTTTTTGGAGTATAGAGCAGTTTTGTGGCAAATGCAGGTGACCATACTTCCCATAAGGTTTCCTCGGTTTCTGCATCCGGCTTATCATGCAACTGTGGTAGTTGCTCACAAAACTTGCAACTGTCGTAATCCACCTATAATAGCAACATATTTCTGTCATCTTTCAATTGTGTCTTTCCTTTTCAAATTTTTTTTTGTGGAAAGCTTAGATTCATATTAAAGCAATAACTAGCCCCAGATCCATTCAGACAGCTCAGCTGTGGAGGTGCTGGAGTTGGACTGGGGTGGACAAGGTCAAAAACCATATGATTCCAGGTTATAGTCCAATAGGTTTATTTGAAAACACAAGCTTTCGGAGTCTCTCTCCTTCAGGTGTTCAAGAGAGAGGAAGCAAAAAGACAGAATTTATAAGTAAAAAATCTGTTAAATATTTAATCAGTTAGAAAGGAATGTAGGTTTCAATTCGTTAATATGCAAATCCCCAAATTTCTGCCCAGAGATAAGTAAAGGTTTTGTCAAAGAAGAGGTGACATCTCAGGTCAAACAGTGCATGTTAGGTGTGCGGCCCTGTTTAGACCGCACCTGATGAAGGGACTATGCTCCGAAAGCTTGTGATTTCAAATAAACCTGTCGGATTATTAATCTGGTGTCGTGTGATTTTTGGTTATGTCTCCAACGATATTTGTCTTCAGTGGCTGCATAATCAAAAGCAGCATTTGCTTCTTTCATCAATATTTTTTCTAGGTTGCTTTGCAATTAATAAAAAGAAGAAATTCTATCAGCTGGGTTTCACAATGTAACTCTAGAGACAAGCAACTTGATATGTGTTAATTTGACTCCAATGTCATCACCATGCTGTTTGCATTTTCTTTACAACTGACTCATTGACTTCTTTCTTTATTTGGGGCTTTTGTTTTTGTCTTCTACATTAAAAAGCTGTGAGTACAACAATGTGACAAGCAATCATTTCACAATGAGTGCACTGTTGATCATTCTAAATTTTGTGTTTGAACAGATGGATGCTAATAGCAGGAATCTTCTAGAGTTTTTACTTTGTCTTTATGGAATTTATTTAAGAGTTCCACAAGTGAATTTGTTTTATTCATTAATAAAACATTTTTTTTCTGGAGAGGAAATAAATAATTCTTTTTCACTGTACTGCTAACCAAAATAGCAAAGGGAATTCTGCTCTGAAACAAATGCATTCAAGGAATGTTTACAGTATATAATTAGACAGAAAACCAGAGACAGAATTGTAAACACTGAATGTTCTTTATGCTTAGCATAGATGGACAATGTTTAAAATGAACCAAGATCAGATACAATACAAGATCCATTTTCATTGTACATCTTTCACTTAATCTTATAAATGACTACTTTACATAAGCTGTCAATTTTCATTCCTTCACAGATTTACTATGGAACTTGTAGACTGGCTTTGTACTGCATATGTGTGACCTGTTAGAAGCACAAGTGCAATGTTTGTAAACACTACTGAAAAATGCTGATAAAGTAACATGTTCACTTGCAGTTAAGGAATAATTGGCCTCTCTACATTTATAATATGAAAGAGAATATTGGGAAAAATAGCAGATCAGTTAATATTTGCAAAGTGAGAAAATTGGTCACACTGTTGAGTACATGACAAATTTTGTCTTATTTTCTTTATAGATGTTGACTAATCTTGCTTTGTCAACCACTATTTTGTTCACATTTGGGTGAGTACAGATAAGGGAATACACTTGTTTATTATCATCTTCTTGATCCTGGACCAGTGTACAAACTATGACTTGCCGTACCTGTATACCACTGTATACCAGTCTTTTGAACAAAACCAGCCATCCCTTGACTGGTCTTATCAATGCCACAATGGATATAACTGACTCTGCATTGATTGGTTGGGAGTGGCATTGTGGGGTGGGGCTTGGAGGCCATGGTGCCGAGTTACCTTCTAGTTCTGCTAGGTCTGACTTTTGGCGATGGAGAATTTCCCGCTGATTCCCTTAGTTTTGCTTGGGTTACTTGGTGCTGCACTCCATCAAATGTTGCCTTGAATTGAAGGCATATTGGCTCAGGAATTCAGCTTTGTTGTCTATGTTGACTTGGTGCTATAATGAGATCAGGAGCTGAGTGGTCCAGTGGAACTCTAGCAGATAATCAGTGAACAAGTCATTGCTGGGTCAGAGCTGCATGATAGCATTGTCAGCAACACCCATCACTGCTGATGATTGAAGGTAGACTGATGGGGCAGTAATTAGTGGATTTGATTTATCCTGCTTTAATGGACAGTACATGACTAACCAATTTTTGCTGGGTTATTGCCAGTGTTGTGGTTTGGTCAGGGTACATCCGAAGCACATGTCTGCAAGACAACAGCCTGGATGCTGTTCAGACCCAGCTATGCAGCGGGCTCAGCTGTTTCTCGATATTACCTGCAGTAAATCTAATTAGTTGAAGCCAGGCATTTCTGGTGATGGAAGCTTCAGGAAGAAGCTCTGATGGATCATTCGCTCGACATTTCTGGATCAAGAGGTTGCAAATGCCTGAGCCTTACTTTTTATGCTGAGCTGCTTGGCTGCCCTATCATTAAGGAGGATAATACTTGTTCAACTTTCACCTTCAGTTAGATTTTTTTCAATTGTCCATTATTATTTATGAGGACATGTGGCAGGACTGCAGAACTTTGATTTCATCCATTGACTGTAGAAGGTCACATACCTACAAAGCTGTCAGCCTTATAACTTGGCTCTATGTGCCTCGCCAAATCTCGAGCTGTTCACCAAGGGTACACACGTCATCCAAATGGAGTAAATAAAATCATTGACATTCTATCCTCTCTCTTGCTGAAGGAAGTGGCATATTATAGAAGATAGTAGAACAGAGCTGGCAGAGATAGGACTTCTGCATTATCTGAACCAAACAAAGAAATGGTTCTCTCTATCAAGGAGCTAGCTGTTATGGAACCTTTGGCAAATGGCATAGTAGAGAATATTGAGGATGATGACAATTTCCTGCCTTATGTCCTTATTCAACTTTTGACTTACCCTTATCCTACTAGTTAGCATGACAAACAAGCCCATGTCAAGGTAACCATGGACTGCTTCCCACCAACCCCACTTCCCTCACACTTACCTTCCCCTTATGATTTACTGCTTTCAGATACACAGAAGTTGCTATCTATTCAATCATGCCACTTCAGGAGAAAGTACCAATAAATAGGCCTGCCACCAGTTCAGGTACTGACAATGCATGTACCTTGGAAGTTTATATACAGTTCTTAGAGTCACAAAGGTTTTACGGCACAGAAGATGTCAATTTGGCTCATTATGCTTGTACCAGCTCTTCAAATGAGCAACATTACCTAGTAAAAATCACCTGTTTTTTCCCTGTATCCTTGCACGTTATTTTTATCCAAACACTTGTGCAATGGCCTATTGAATGTCTCAACTGAACCTGCGTCCATCACACTTCTGGGCAGTGCATTCCATACCTTAAATATTCACTATGCAGAAACATCTTTTTTTCTCACATTACATCTTCTCCTTTTGCACATCATTTTAAATGCATACCATCTTATTCTTGTTTCTTTTACAAGTGGGAAAGCTTCTCCCTAGCCACTTATCTAGTTTACTTGATTTAGTAAATCTTTCAAATATTTCCTCTGAGTCTTCTTTTCTCCAAAGAGATCAGTATCAACTTCTTCAATCTATCCTCATAAATGAACTTTCTCATCGCTGGACCCATTCTTGTCAATATCTTCTGCATTCTTGTCAATACATTCACAATCTTCTCTTAATGTGATGACAGAAAACCATACACGTTGTTCCAGCTGAGGTCAAACAAATGACTTATACAAATTCAACATTGTGTCCTTGTTCTTGTATTCTGTGTCCATTTAACATAGCCATGGATACTGTATTTTTTTTTTAAATTGCTCACTTCACCTGTCCTGCCACTTTCTATGATATGTGCACATATACACCCAGGCCTCATTAGAATTCTACCCTCTATTTTATGTTATTATTCAATGTTCTTCCTACCACAATAGGGGAGGCAATGGCCTAATGGTATTATCATTGGACTGTTAATTCAGAGGTAATGTCCCAGGGACCCGGGTTCAAATCCCACCATGGCAGATGGTGGAGCTTGAATTCAATAAATATTCAATTAAGAATCTAATGACGACCATGAATCCATTGTTGATTGTCAGGAAAAACCCATCTGGTTCACTAATGTCAATTAGGGAAGGAAACTGCCGTCCTTACCTGGTCTGGTCTGCATATGACTCCATACCCACAGCGATGTGGTTGAATCTTAAATGCCCTTTGAGCAATTAGGGATGGGCAACAAATGCTGCCTAGCTAGCAATGCCCTCATCCTGTGAATGAATAAAGAAAAAAAAACTCATACCCCCCGCATTGAACCTTATCTGTCATCCATCAGCCCATTCCACAAACATGTCTATGTTCTTTTGAAGTTCTACACTGTTCTCCTCATGGTTTCCAATTCTTCCAAGTTTCATGTCACTTGCAAATTTTGAAATTGTCTCCACATGCGAAGATCAATATCCAGGTCATTAATATATATCTGGAAAAGCTAGCTCCCAATGCAGACTTCAGGAATTCCACCTCAAATCCTCTTCTAGCACCACCCCCCCCCCCAAAAAAAAATAACTGACCATTACTCTCTGTTTCCTATCACTCAGCTAACTTTTTTTCCACATTGTCACTGGCCCTGTTATTCGATAGCCTATAACCTTCCTTACAAGTGTGTTGTGTGGCACTATATCAAATACCTTCTAAAAGCCCATGTACACCACAGTAGAACCGACACTAAGTCCTTTGGTTACCTCCTTAAACTCCACCAAATTAGTCAAGAATTGTTTCCCTTTAAAAATCCATGCTGACTCTTTCTAATCCACCTTTTTCCATGTGACTTTTAATTCTATTCCACAAAATTCTTTCAAGACTGAGGATAAACTGACACGTCTGTAATTGTTTAGCTTATCATCACAACTTTTCTTGAACAAGGTCATAATATTTGCAATACTCCAGTCTTTGAGCATGTTCCCAGTTGGAAGTAGCACGTGGTGGATCATCTCAATATGAGAAAACTACAACCAGGGCAAAAGGCTGATTCATTTGGCAGTTCCCTGGAAATGTAAGATCACCGTTACATTCTGCTGCAGAGGACTCAAATAATGACATCTATTGGGTTGTATACAGTACAGTGCTGATTCAAATGTACTTCAATATCCTGGTTTCATTTGGTGTCCTATCAGATGACTTCTGTCATGGGAAAGTAACATGGAGGAGCCCAACAGTTGGTCGAGGGCATAGCATAGAGTTGTTCTCACTCTGTAACCCCCACACCAACTCCCTATTCATTGTAGACCTAAAGGCACGATGATTGCAACCTTCATGTTTAGTTCAACCTTTGTGCAGACAGGTCAACACATTCTCTACATTCTCTGCAGGATTGCAGCGATAGATGCTGCACCACTCCAGGAAGCTAATACAAATAGTCAAAAAAATTTTAAAAACACTCCGGACTACTTTAAGTCAGCATGTGATAGAACTATATTGTCAAAAATGAACTTGCCTGCAATTTGGCTGCCCGCAAGGAACCATAATATAAGGTTTATCTTGCTGACTCATGCCTAAATCTGATGTCCTGGCATTGCATCATTTTGTTAGGTTGCACAATGCCAAGTCAGCACTGCTTCACAGGCTTCAGGCATTCATTTGGGATGTCTACTCCACTCAATTGAACAGGCCTCATCATGTGGTACATCACAGAAGCCACTTACAATATTGGATGTCCTGGAAAGCAGCACAATGCTTCCCCACCATTGCTGAACTGCATTTCATAATTCTAATCTAATTTGAGCATTTAATTTGAATTTTATGAATGATGCAAACAAAATAGAATTCTTCTCTGCTTTGCTTTCGTATTATATCAAAACAGTTTATTTTTTCTATAAAATAAAACACAATACCTTTTACCATGTTGGCAGAATATTATGAAAGAAGAATGACAGCGGTGATCTTATTTTAATTAACTGCTACCTTCCCATCTTCATCCTCAGTACCTCAGCATTATAAATTTACAGGTCATATCAACATAGGCATTGTTATATTGTTATAGCAATTATAAAGAGTTAATAACCAATTGCCATGCAAATGTACACCCAGAGTGCCATATTTTATGCTACACTGAAGCCAGGTGCTGATGAAAAATGCACTTGTAAACTCTGTTCCAGAGGTTGATTCTTATCTGGCTTTGTAAGGCACTCGGTTTCAGCAGCTACTACGAAGGTTGACCAAAAGAAGTAAACAGGATGGATCACCAGCATTGGCCTAGACACTGGAAATGACATCCCTGTTGACTTTGGCAAATGCATCCTTGGCAACATCTGGGAGCTTACACCAAACTTGTCTTCCAGACAAGTCAATCAACATCCTGGCAGACAAGGGCCCAAACACCAATATGACCATCTGTAGGTATGTCCAGTCTCACCAGCATGATATAACCACCAGAAGTGAAGGCACAGTGCTATGTACAGTTGGGAATGAGTTGTTATGGAAGGCTTTAAAATTGACTTTGGACTCCTTAAAATCTCAAGTCATTGGACAAAACATAGACAAGAAAACATCATGCTGATTACCGATCCCTGGCCTCCTACAAATTCCCCTAACTTATGAATTAGTTCACATCCTTGTTGGACATGAATTGAAAGAAACCAAAAGACACAGGTTGCACTCTGGTTGGGAAGCTTAAATTCCATCACCAAAAGTGGCTCAGCAGCATCAGTACCAACAAATCTGACTGAGCCCTAAAGGATCTAACTTAGAATGAAATCTAGAACAGACAGCAGGGAGATCAACAAGAGGGCAAAAGTTTGTTGACCTTGATTGCACCAACTACCTGTCACGCGTTGGTAGGAATAACCACTGCATACTCCTTGTAGAAATTAAGCCCTGTCTTCATATTGAAGTTAATCCCCATTTTGTGTTTAACACTACCACCTTATAAAATTTGATAGATGATGAACACATCTAGCAACTCAACACTCAAACCTAGCCTCAAAGCATGAAACACTACAGGCTATCAGCAGCAGTAAAAATTATGTTGAACCAGTTCAGCCATCCAACCAATCTATAACGTTATGATACAGTTAATCCCCCATTTTATCATTAACTCTTCATTCGTGACTTCATTGCAGAATAAGCCCAAACAACCTTGGACAAAAGAGCTGAACTCTAGAGATGAACACCTCCGATGAGGATACAGCGACTGTACTTGACACAAACACATTATTTGACTGAGTCATCCATCAAGATATCATAGCAAAACTGGACACAATGGAAATTGGGGGATTACCCTCCATTGGCTTGAGTCATATCTAGCACAAATGAAGGTAGTTGTGGTTGTTGGAAATCTGCCATCTCAGGTCTCTGTCGGATTTCCTTAGGGTAATGTCCATTGTATGCAAGTTTCTGCTGCTTCTTCAATGACCTTTTCTCCATCAAAATGTCAGAAGTAAGGATGCTCACTGATAATTTCACAATATTTGCTACCATTTTCAACTCCTCAGATACTGAATCAATTCATGACCATATACAGCAAGATGTTGATTTGATTTTGATTTGATTTGATTTATTATTGTCATATCAACAGAGATACAGCAACAAGTCTTGTATTGCATGCTATACAATCAGATTGTACCAAAGTGCAGCAGTGTAGCAGAACCGTGTTACAGCTGTGGAGGAGGTGCAGAGAGTGAGAGATCAACACTAACCCTAACATTTGAGAGGTCCGTTCAAAGTCTGATTACTGCGAGGAAGAAGGTGTTCTTGAATCCATTTGCACATGTATTCAAACTTTTAGTTCTTCCACCTGACGGAAGAGAGTATAACTGGATGGGAGGCATCCAGACTTGGGCTGTTAATGGCAGATAGTGTTTATGCCATAGAAGCACTATGCAATGAACAATTCCAAAAAGATGGTCAATAGCATTAGCATTGCAACATCCCGGGAGTTACAACTGACCAAAAATTGAACTGTACCGGCCATATATATACTGTGCCCAGAAGAGAAATAGAAGAATTCTGCAATGACTAACTCACCTCCTGTCTCCCAATGCCTATACATCATCTAAAAGATGTCGGAAAGAACGAAAGAATACTCTCCATGTGTAGATCATAGCAATCTTTGGAATAGCGACTTCCAGAGACACAAAAAAGTTGAGAACTTTACTTAGTCTAATCTCGTACATGGGATCATTCATACTTCACATGTCAGAACACACAGCAAATTTATGAGAGCTGATGAGAAAAGATGTTGAATAATGGATTTGGGCGGCACAGTGCTCAGTGGCTCAGTGGTTAGCACTGCTGCTTCACAGTGCCAGGGACCTGGGCTCGATTCCAGCCTTGGGCAACTGTCTGTATGGAGTTTGCATGTTCTCCCTGTCTCTGCGTAGGTTTCCTCCAGGTGCTCTGGTTTCCTCTCACAGTCCAAAGATGTGCAGGGTAGGTGGATTGGCTATGCTAAATTGCCCATAGTGCCCAGGGATGTTTGGGTTAGACATGGGAAATGCAGGGATAGGGGAATGGGTCTGGGTGGGATGCTCTTTGGAAGGGCGGTGTAGACCTGTTGAGTCAAATGGCCTGTTTCCATACTGTAGGGATTCTATGAACTACGAACTAAAACAGATCTATCAGATTCATAGGGTGTAATCTGTCACTCTGCAAGTAGGTATTTCTACCAAACAACTGGCAGCATCCCTGGAATGAGGCAGAATATTGAAGAATTCATATCCTAAGCTCTAACATCAGCCAAGACAAATTATGTCAATATCCACCAGAGCAGACCCACGGGTAAAATCTGTGTAGGTCACCAACAATATAGCAGAAATTACACATGAGGCTTCATAGTTACATTTTCTACTTTGAAATATAAGCCAGGAAGAGGGGTAGTGCTAGAAAATGCCCAATTTCAATTCTCAACATTGGGAAAACACGTGATAAAAATCTAAGTAATCTCATGAATGAAAGATCACTGGAAATTAGAAAGGAGACCAGTAAATTCATAGATTGTTACTACCTCAATGGGGAAACCATGAACCAAGATAACCAAATTTAATGAATAATACACAAATGAAGAAACTAGTGACAATATTACACTTCTTGTAATATTTATTTTAAAATTACTTCGAACAAATGTAAATGAAACACGAATTAATAGACGATGATACATTAAATGGAAAGATGGAATTCATTCCAAGTAGTTGTCACCAAAAAGATATGTCATATGTCTCTTACAGCCTCAAGCACCTCCATCATACTCTGCAGATATCTGGTACTTTGTAGCTACTCAGCTTCACAATATGTTATTCTTTATTCACTCAAGGTAGATCAGGAGTCCAATTGGGTGATAGCATTCACCTCCAAGTTTCACAGTCATAATTGTAATCAGTCAGACACATTTTTAAAACCTTCTCTCCACCTTGGATCACAATAGTTCTGATGATTACGCTTTCCAAAGTTTCTTTCCATCCAGCAAACTAGTAATAACACAGTTCATAGCTTGAGATAGCAAGAACCGCAGATACTGGAAGTCAGAGTCAATACAGTGTGGAGCTGGAGGAACATAAAAGTCAGGCAGCATCAGAGGAGCAGGAAAGTCGGTATTTTGGGTTAGGACCCTACATCAAGACTCTTTATGAAGGGTCCCGATCTGAATCATAGATTTTCCTACTCTTCTGATGCTGCCTGATCTGTTGTGCTCCTGCAGTTCATAGTTTGGTCAGTTTTGGGAAAAGACCCAGCTTTTTAGCGTATCAAAGCCGTTCAGACAACTTTCCATGTTTTAGAACTTTAGAACATAAAGCCTCAAAAAAAAACTCTGCTGATTTCTTTTCTGTGAATAAACACCCCTTCCTGCAGCCCTCCTATTTTTCTCAACAGTAGTACCTTCTTTGTATCAGGTCACATAGCTGTTTTAATTAAACATACTTCCTGTTAGCGAGCATAAGGAATTCCTGGCTACATGGTTCCATATTTTTTATTATGTAAATAGAATACAATTTCCCCCTTTACAATTGATGGAATCTCTTAAAAGTTTTTTCCAAATATTTATGAAGCCAATTACAGGTTTCACAGACATCTTAAAAAAGATCCTACAAATTTTCTTCAGTGTACTGATTCGAAGTCAAAAATCATCACAAAACTGCTTTCTCTTGATCTGGGAATAGCCTAATAACACTGTCTGGAATATGGCAGTATTGGACTATCAGAAATTACATCATATTAGATAATTGCATTCTGCTAGCCAGTTCCAGAATTATCCAAAGTGATGCAGAAAGAATTTCTCCAGAAGACATGTGAAAGCCGCAGGGTATAAGCTCAGAGCCAAATCTGTGTTTTACCTGTGTGCTAGAGAAACATCTACAAAGACATCAAAATAATGGTGTCTATGTACATGTAATGTGTACCAAATAATACAGCAGTGAAAGGAGATAATAGCTGCTGATGTAGCACAGGCTATGACAACCATTGGAGCCAAATTATTCACACATAATCAAGAATAGTATCTCACTGTCGCACATTATTGTTCAAAGTTCTCTTTTATCTGAAACGCATCTGCAGAGTTACGACAGTCATCACAGCACTATGAGAACTGCTTGCTCAGCAAGGGATCAGCAAAGAAATAATAATAGGTGGTAATGGAACACAATTAACCTCCATAAAATTTAAGGAATTTGCTGAACAGTATGTAGTCAATAGCATCACTATATTATCTAAAGAGAGACATGCATTTATAGAAAAATGGATGAGCAAGAGAACCTTAATAAAATGCTCAGAGTAGAAGAAAGACCCAAATCTTGTTTTCTTGCCATCCAATAGATACCCCTCAGATTGATATGAAATCATCTTCAGAGATGAATGAAAGAAAGTATAAAATAACTCTGCCAAGCAAGGTACTCCCCCTCGAGTGAGCAGTAGGGCATAAGACTATAACTCACTGATGCATTTGTGAAAAGAGATTAACACTTCATCAAGCGTATCAAATCACGACCTGAATTGTTGAAAATACAAACAGTAAGTCTACATTATCCAATCACGAAACACTTGAACTCAGTGATAGTTGTTGATGGTGTTGAGACTCCAATATCGTACATCATTGGCACTGAAACCAGTGAGAAGTAACATAGTCCGAAATCGACTTGCAGTTATAGAGTCATAGAAGCACAGAGAAGTACAGCACAGAGACAGACCCTTTGGTCTAACTTGTCTATGCTGACCAGACATCCTAAATAAATCCAGGCCCATTTCCCAACATTTGGCCCATATTCCTTTAAACCCCTTGTATTTATATATCCATCCAGGCGCCTTTTAAATGTTGCAATTGTACCAGCCTCCACCACTACCTCTAGTAGCTCATTCCATACACACACCACCCTCTGTGTGAAAAAGTTACCTACTTAGGTCCCTTTAAGATCTTTCCCCTCTCACATTAAACCTATGCCTTCTAGTTTTGGATACCCCCCACCCCAGGGAAAAGACCTTGTCTACTTACCCTATCCATGATTTTAAACTGGTAAAGCAGGAAAGATCATTAACAACACACCACAACATCAGTAACTAGTAAAACAACATTAACAGTATCACCAGTAACCAGTGAAACATCAATAGTGTCATCTGCAAATTGTCCAACTTAAGTACCGTCAAGTGCAAAACCTACAACACGAGGAGCAATGTGTATAATTTCACTCACACTGCCTGCCAACTAATCACTGAGACCAAGGAATGCCAAATGTACAAGATGGAGGCACAATATCCTATCATCTTCCATACTGTGAATAATGTTTTGAGGAAACCATCTGTAGTAGATTCTAAAGTTGTTCAGATTAATTATTAATGTGAATGGTTATTCTTCTTTAGTTAGTTATAATACAAAAAAGTTAATGACTGAAGAATTAATGAGGTGTTATAGATTGTGAAAGGATGAGAAAAGTTATATGTTATATTATTCAGAAAGACTTAAGGACTAATTATAATATGAAGTCAGGTACTGAACAATAATGTATCAGTCCACCAGTCACAGAGAGCTGAAAGAGTTATAGAGCAGTCAAGCACGAACATTTAAATTTAAATTTGTGATTATTTCAAATTGCTGGAAACCAGAGCTGGGGAAGAAACGAGTCGGACAGGGCCACACATTGTCCTGTTGTATCTATTTGGAATCATTTGACGTTCAAGTACCTGCTAAATTGAGGTAAATATCTGATTGAAATGACAAGCCGATCAGTTAAAGCATGACTGAGAGTGATTCAACAAGCAGTTTAAAACCAATAGAGGGTTTTGGGTGACATCATGAAGTATAATAAGAAAGCTCAAGTGGTTAAAGGAGAACTGCTACTATTTTCATCTCTATCACCTCATAGATAAACAGCACAAGGACGTGTTTATGATGTGACACTTTTCAACACAATTCCTACTGTTGTGCTGAGAGTTTAGCAAACAACCAAAAAAGGCTTGTTAAATAGTTTGCATAAAGCTTGCATCAAGTGAACTCAATGATTTGGTTGCAAAACTTTAAACAGAGCATAATGACACTGTTGAATTAAAACTAAAGTTGAAAGTTACTATACTATCTGTAGATGAATAATTCAGATTGATAGGGGAGTCTTGTGCTGTAGTGAGTTGCATCCTTGTCACATAGGCAAAAGCTTATGGCTTGATTCCCGGTCAGGACTTGATGGCACCAGAAGTTGTGTTCAGATGTGTGGGGGTACACATTTGGGTTGATTGAACATGAGCCAAGACGTTCTGGTCCAGAGGTAGGGATGCTACCACTGTACCACAGGAGCACCACCCAAAAGGTGTGTTCATGATGTGGCTAAAGAGGTTGACTGTCAACCTCCAAACCTTCTCAAGTGCCTATGACAAGTGGGTAAGAGCAGTAGAGGCTCTGGTCTATCAGAAACATCAGATTGCAGCAGCACAACAACTTCCTTATATTACGAGACTCAAGGTGCAGGGTCCTGCCACAAGTTGTACTCCAAGGCCAACATCATTCTCATTTTGCAAAACTAGCAGACAAAATAATTCAGGCAGACACTGTTTTGTAGATTTAGGATTGAGTTTCATTCAGCTTCTTAAAAATCAACTCTAGTTCATCTAAAATTTGATGCAGATGAAAGGAAATTTCTTTCAGTGATTAAAATCGTTTGATCAGAAGGTACCTCACTATAGTAGCATTCAGGGACTGGACTTGAATAAATCAAATTAACTTTTAAATGGGAAAATTCATGTAATGAAAGAATCTCTGAAAGTTGCTGCTATCCTGACAACAAAAACCCCAAATGACTGATGCAACTTCAGAATAACTATTTTAGACCATGCAGGTTAACAGAACATATTTATCAATTATTTAGCGAACAAAAAGCATTAAGGCAAACAATAGGTCCTATGTGACCATTCCTTAAAGGGTCAGGCACCCATTTTCAACTGAGGCAACTTTTTTGCTTGTTTAAAAGTATCTGGAAGTACTCTGGAGTATTGAGTATTTCTGCAAGTGCTGTAATCAGTTCCCACATTTGGCAGGGACACACACACACACACACACACACACACGCACACACACACACACTCACACACACACACAAGTGAATAGCAAAAAAGATTTTACAACTCAAAAGAAGTCTCATTGTTTTTTACAGGGCTGGCACAAGAGGCGACCTTTGGTCCAATAGAAAAGGGCAGTGTTGGAAACGTTCAACATTACCTGTGCAGAGACAGTCTGAGGTCAGTGACTGTTTGTCAGAACTAATGTATCTGAAGCACTAATTCTTGTAATATTTTCTGTTTACATTTCAGATTTCCAGCATCTGGAAAGTTTGCTCTCCTATTGTATTCTCCATACTAAGCATTTGTAAGTTTGTGGGTAGCTAAAATTTAAAATGAGAAAATATTTATCACACAATGCAAAGTATAATTTCTCTTTATTAAAGCTTAAAGGGGCTAAAAGGGTCTGGAAACAGAAGTACCATGATTTTTCTCCACAGCCCTACAGATATGAGGGGAGAACCTGCAGTTCTCCTTGATCTTTAGTACAACAGCTAGGTAGACCACATATTATGGAGAGGACTACAGTTTTATATTCCCGAATTTTATTGAATACAAATGTGCATCTGCCAATTTCTAGCCAGATCCTCAATGCTGCTTGAATATAACATGAATTGACTGGCATTCCAGCAATTAATAATCATAGTGTACATATTCTCTCATGTACGCTGTACTATCAAAATTCTTGTTATATTGGGCTCTGGGTGGTTGAGGTAAAGTACTGCCATCAATTCTATCTATTCTGAGTTGAAGGGCCTTTCTAATTACTTATGGTAGGGGATGTACTATTAGTGAGTCTTACAAAGCAAAAAGTAGACAATTGCATGATAGTAAGAGTACAAGTTCCCTTGACTATTTATACATTACATTACAAAGGCTAATAGGAGATTTAGATCATACATTTGTTTCCATTGGACCCTCATGTTAACCTGACTAAATCTCCATCCAAAGACTTTAAAGTATCATCTGATTGAGTGGAGCCAAATGTAATTTCAGCATCAACTTTTCCAGAACCATTACTTTAAGCAACATCATCCCCCATGTAACCCCCACCCCACCTCCCGTTGTTAACATTTGGACGTTCATGTATAAAATTATATTTATCATTACCTCAAGGCATTGTGCCGTTGTGGTGAGGGATGTGATTCTTCTAACTTTTAAAACTGGGTAAAGTCTAGCAATAGTGAATCAATTGCTGGTTTCACAATTAGCCAGCTGATTGGAAACTAAAATCAGATACTATGTGATGCAAGTTGCTGATTCACAATTGCCTATATTTTGACTGTCACTGAAGATTGAAATTACTATATAGCATTTATTTCCCCACACATATTTTATTCATTCACAAGATGTAGGTGTCGCTTGCTAGGCCAGAATTTGTTGTGCATTCCTAATAGACAGCCACATATCCATGGGTTTGGAGTATGTGCAGGTCAGATCACGTAAGAATGGCAGATTTCCTTTTCTAAAGGATATTAGTCAAACAGATCTTTTAAAACAACAAACGATAATGGTTACATCTCCACTATTAGACTAGTTTTATATTCCAGAATTTTATTGAATTCAGATTTTACCATTTGCCACAGTAGAATTCAAATCCATGTCTCCAAAATCTGATCTGATGTTTTGGATTGCTAGTCTAGTGGTATTACCACTATGCCTCTGCCTCACCACCATCCCTACTGGAGATTTCAGAAACATATTTGCTAACAAAGTAAATGTAAGACTACTGACAATCCCCATCATTGATGATCAGGTGGTAGAGTAACTTTGATCTAGGACTAAAATCTAGCCATCTGGATTGCAGTCCTCTGCCATTAGCTTCATAAAAATGGCATCTTGGTGTCACATTCAGAATTGTGATTCATTGATTAGAGTGAAGAAGCTGCATTTACATGATTGATAGGAAGTAACCTCACCATAGAAAGTTAATTGTTTTGTCAAGTGTAAATATCTTCTTAACAGATTTATAAATTTTAAATAACAAGCATGGGGCTGGATGAACACAGCAGGTCAAGCAGCATCATAGGAGCAGGAAAACTTGACGTTTCGGGCCTAAACCCTTCATCAGTTTTTCTGATGCTTGTTTAATTAAGTTGATTGACGAGATAACAGAGAGGGTTGGTGGATGTAAGATGGCCAATGTTGTATAGATGGACTTTGAAAGGTGTTTAATGTAAACATTATCCAGCCCACACAAAACCACGTAGTCTCCTGGGTGAGATGATAAAACACTGAAAGCGCAAGTCAGTTTTGGGAATAAAATGTTGAAAATTCCTCTTTGATTCCCCCAGGTGATCAAAACTCATCAAGTAGATCACTCTAGCCCAGATTATTTATCGTACATGGTGATGCCTATTGCAGCCAAAATGGTTTCAGCACTCACTTCAATGAATTAAGTGAATCAACAACACCACACAAGCCAGCAGCATATTACAGGGGTCCACTATTCCCTAAGAAAAGAACTACCTCCTGACATAGCATCATAGAATGGCTACAACACTAAATGAAGCTATTCAGCCCATCAAACCTCTACTGACTCTTGGCAAGTATACAATTTTGTAGAATGGCTACAACACAGAAAGGGGCTGTTCAGGGACCGTGCCATCTATCTTCTTTCTGGGCTTATACAACCTTAAAATTGTGTTTCTAGTTCTCCCCAAGCCTATTCAATTGGATCAAACTGTCAAGTGGAAAACAATCTATTCCCCTCATCATCTTCTAAATCTCAATCAGATCACTCCAGGTTTGTGATTTTTGAAGATGTAAAGTCCCAACTCTTTAGCATATTTTGACAACAAAGATGCTTAAAACTAGGAATTAGTGTAATGATCACTTTCTGCACCTTTTCCAAAGCCTCATAAAAAGAGGTAGTATTGCATCTGAGACTTGCAGGTCTCATAAAAGGATAACAATTTCCTGGTTATTAAGAACTTATTTGATATAAGATCATTTAGGATATTCTGACAAGACAGTGGAAGCAATAGGAATGCAGAAAATAGAGTGACACAGACAAGAAAGAGAGGAACAGGGAACAACATCATGAGCTTCAGCTTAGGCCACAAAATATGTGAACAATGCAACTGAGTGATTTAAAATTATCTGACTTTTTTTCAAACTTTCAGTCTACAGAAATTCTTTGATTAAAAGATGCTCAAGTTCATCAGAAGTAATATCTAATTGTTTCTTAAACAGCATTGCCCAACACACTGGCCTCCTGGGCTCATAAACATATCAGAATCCGACAGATAGGACATGATAATGATTGTGCCTCTAATTTTTGTTTCCTTTCTGTTCACCTTTGCCTGGTTTTACAGTTGAGATCTGCAGATCACCCAATGAAGGATTGCTGTTTATATAGTAAAACTTTGCCAAGTTTAGAACTAAAACAATTAAATATTGAAATCTTGTTATTTCATCTACTAATGAAGTAAATCGTCTTACAACACGTCAGAGATGCAGCCCTTTTGAAATAAACTGTGTGATGTGCATGCAATCTTGTATTGGAAAAAACATCTTTCAAGAAGCTCATACATATCAACTTTCAAACAGGTAAGCAGATAAATGAACATATGAACAGAAACCCAGAGACCAGCAAATAGAGACAGTGTATTAGTGAGCCCATTCAGGCCTCAGCACTGCACAGTTATAATGACAAAGATGGATGGAGTAGAGCGTTCAGGCAGACAGACAGGGTTAGATTAGTAATAGTGTATTCAGACATCTGTTTCAGATTGAGGTAGTCCATCATTTGGGCACAGCTCAGCAGCAAATTCCTTCAGTCCTCACTAAAAAAATATTTTAGTTACTTTCTCTTGAGCACAAATTCCTGTCAGAGCTCTTTAGTCATAATAACTAGGAGCAATATTGAAATAAAATCCCATCAAATGAAGTTAAGCCAATTGCAGTCACCAGTTCAATACCTCTTAGTTGAACTAGATTGAATTTGCATCAGAAACATATTAACATGAATGTCATTGATTTCGACTACACGAACAATGGAACAGATAGCTTTAATCTGCAGTGAAACTCATTGAGATAATTGAGCTATGATACCATTGTGAATCTGTAGTCCCACATCCTATCATTAAGTTTCCAATGTATAGTTTAACCAGATGTTTCCTTTTAAGCTTTTCTCGG
>JAHRHZ010000013.1:4152752-4168344 GCA_024137785.1 Ginglymostoma cirratum
CTTCATCAGTTTTTCTGATGAAGGGTTTAGGCCCGAAACGTCAAGTTTTCCTGCTCCTATGATGCTGCTTGACCTGCTGTGTTCATCCAGCCCCATGCTTGTTATCTCAGATTCTCCAGCATCTGCAGTACCTTTTATCTCTGATATAAATTTTAAACATGGTTTGTCAACCATTTTGGCATTGAAAATTAAAAGTGTGTAGTCTCATTCCTTTTGATATTACAATTACTTCTCTTTTCTCTCTCCTTTAATGTTTCTTTTCCTCTTTTTAGTTTTCTTTCTGTGTTCAATTTGGTATTGAATTTACCTAATTTATTCACCTTCCTTCAATCTGATTGCTTGACAAATGACTGTGGTTGTTCATCTTGTTCACTCAGAGCCTGAATGCCCTGTTTCTTTAGCTGTATCAATGTTAACACACACTTAAAGTTGTCACATAAGTTCAGGCCTTACACTTTGTCAGGAAATCTAATTCCAGAAACTGTTAGATGTCCATTTCCAGTACAATTTGGTCCTTTGTTTCTCGGGCTACTCTAGGTTCAAAATCAAAGACATAAGAAATTGGAGCTGGAGTCAATTCATTCTGCCTCTGGAAAATATTCCATTATTCACTAAGACAACAACTTCTCTTTTATGTGAAGTCTAATTTTCTGAATTATGCCTTTATTTCTTGATTCCCTCAGACTTCCAAAACTCCTTCAATCTCTGACTTGAAAATATTCAATGACTGAGCATTCACGATTCTCTGGGACAAGGAATCCCAAAGTTTCACAAACTTTCAAGTGAAGAAATTTCTGCTTCTATGAGACATATATTCTAAGGCTATGTAGGATTAGAAGGTACGGCTATGGATTCGAGTCACTAAAATACCCAACAAATGAAAGATGTAGTACAGCTTGGAGATTTCAATTGACCACTTTAGATATACAAATAAGGGTCAGGCAGAAAAGGTGGGAGGCCTCAAAGAGACTTTTATTGTTGCAATCATTTTTTTTTTTAAATTTAGTAAATGACATACAACACTACAAAAGATAATATCTTGGATTTGATGTTCACTAATGAACCATAACTGATTCATGAAGTCAGGTTGGGAAGCACTTAGCAGATTCAAACTACTCTATTGTAGGGATTAAAACAAGAGATAAACCAATGATTAATATGCTGGTGCTGCAAATTGAAAAAACGTGCTTTCCAAAATTAAAGATACACTTATGGATCTAGTGATGGTCAAACTGGAGATATATGATGATGACATTCATATAGTTTCATAGATGTTTGCTTCAGTTTTTATGGTCCAAAAGAAATATTTTTAGACTTATGAGATGGCAGGGAAAGGCATAAAAAAAGAAACAAACTAAATAAGACGAAGTATTTCATTGCATCCCTGACTTCTGTCTTATTATCAGTAGAGAAGTGTTTTGGTGATCAGGCTGTGAGTCACTCACAAGATATCTAGACTGTGATCTGTTCTTGTACACATTGTGTTTAAATGGCTATTTCAGTTGAGTTTTTCCTGCTAATGTGCTTCTAGAATATTGATGGTGCAGGGTCAACCATTGGAATGTCATTGAATAGTAAGAAGAGGTGATTAGCCTCTTTCTTGTTGAAGACAGATCATCGTTACCCTCTGCAAGTTCCGATCCAAAGCAGGCACCTTCCTCACTTTGAAATGCATCACCATTCCTTCACAATTGTTGGGTCAAAATTTTACAAATTCTTCATTAACAGCATATAAACTACAATAGTTTAGAAAAGCAACTCACCACCACATTGCCAACTGCTATAAGAGATGGGCAATAAATGTTACCCACGTCAGTGACACCCATTTTCATGGATGGATTTTAAAAAAGTACATAATTTTCTTTGAGGTAATCAAGCAAGCTATCTGTACTTCAGTTTTATGTGCTTTACAAGTGGCAAATCCAACATTCTTAGCTATAAGCACGTGAAGTATCTGTTCAATTTTCATGTTATGTGTTTAGGAACATGTAGCGCCAGAACATCAAAGACAACAGAATTCTAGGTGCATGCTAAACAGTCAAGTCAACATAGACTAAATCACATGTTATCTTCGTTCTGCTCCCTTGATTCTGGCAGAAGGTAATTTATCTTTGAGAACTGAAGGAAGCAACAGAGTTTGAATGATTTCCTGGTGAATAGTTTCAAAAGTTCAATAAAAAGGAGATACAATACTTTACTGGAAAAAGGCATTTGAGGTGCCTCACTTTGTATCGTAAATAGTCAAATTAACCCTGAATACTGTAGAGCAAGGAAATAATTTTGTTGTTGGACGATTGTGTAAAATGATCCTATTCAGATCAGATGCCTGACATATATTTCTCCCAAACTTAAATTTACATTGTCTGTGGATAGCTAATGAATCTTCACCTGGTTTATATTACTGTCCAAATTCTTGAATATACCCATTGCTTTCAACTTTACTATGAAGTAAATGGAATACTCTTTCTGCTGATGTTCAGAGGGCAGCATAATTATAAAAGAGAGGAAGTATGTAGAACCTACTTGCCCCTAATTAACACTTCATTAGGCTCCTTCAAGAGCTGTTTCAGAGATAAAAGGTACAGCAGATGCTGGAGAATCCGAGATAACAAGCATGGGGCTGGATGAACACAGCAGGTCAAGCAGCATCATAGGAGCAGGAAAACTTGACGTTTCGGGCCTACTGTTAATGGGTTAGAGAGAGAGTGAGAATGGAATTTGCAAAGTTGAATTTGCTGAACCTGAAGTTTGGTGCATGTTAGAGCATGGCTCTCAGGTTGAATAGAGTAGAAATTTTAAAGTCGCTTATGTTGAATATTTCAGAATCGAGACAACTTGCATCAGAACATGTGTATTACATTCTGTTTTTCTCCATTTATTCATTTTTATGTTCGGTGAACTGCTTTCCCTCCATGATATTTAAGGCAGGAACATTTTGTCATTTTGAACATTCTCAGCAGGAGGTGCAATGGCTTTAGTCACTGATGAACCTTTAATGTTGATGCCATCTATTCCAAACACTCCAAAGACACAATTATGCCCTTCCTCAGCCAGTTCTGGGCTAATATCCTTCTGCCTTGTTTGACCTTGCTCTGCTAAGGAAGAGGAAAATGACCAGTGAGTGTCAAGCAATGTGCATGGATGATAGGTGGATAGCAAGAGGTATGTGGAACCTGTAGAAGAGATGATTGTAAGGCTGATAGCATTGGTGAATGGACTGGAAGTTAGTAATTCAATAAGTAGGAGATGCACTTTGTGTTCACAGACCTTGACAGCTCATGTGAGATCATTGATTATTTTCTGACTCTTCAGCCCGGTCCTTATGGCCAGATGTGTGAAATATACTTAGAAGATAGATATACATAGAGAGTCATAGAGTGATACAGGATAGAAACAGGCCCTTCAGCTGACCAACAAATGCCAAACTACACAAATCCCATTTACCTGCAATAGAATCATAGAGTCATACAGATAGCTCATTGACTACATGGTCACTTTCCCTTTCAGGGTACGCTGGATTTCCTTGCTCCTGTTGAAACATAACCTTTCTCCTGCTTCTGACTCCTCCTGGACTAAGTACTCCAACACCACTTTCAAAGAGCCTCAGAGACTTCCTTTGTCCTGTGCCTCATTTCCATTCCTCCTTCTTCCAAAAAAACGCTTGCTGACATAGATTCACTGGCAACTCTAGCTTGAGAGTGTTTTCCAATGAGAGAAACAGATTACCTTTCAGAAGTGCAGGGTCACTGTACGATATGCTAACCATATATGCCTCCTTGTCAGCGCTGAGAGTGCAGACAGTCAGTTGCTTTTTTCAGGCTGGGCTGAATGCTACAATTACCTGAAAAGCACAAGGGGGTAGTGCAAAGTTTGCTTGCTGCCTATCCCAAAGGGCTTGAGTGTGAAGTAATCACATATCATGATCCATATACTCACAATTGACCCCAATTGAAAATATCAGCAGGATGTTTTTAGTCTGTAAAGGAGTCAAACATCTTCTTTTGGAAAAGAAATTAAATGCTAATAGCAGAAAGAAGGTTAAACTAATTATTCTAGAAAATAACTAATGGGTTTGAGGGCTTCTGAGACTTGTCTGATTGCCTGTGAGAGGTTAAAGGATTCTTTTGAGATTTGATTCCTATGATAAATACAAGTAAGTGCTTTTCTGACTTTGCTAAGAGGTAGGGAGAAAGGATAACTGCTACATGGGAATGGTTCCACAAAAAAATAGAATGAGCAAGAATTATATTTTGCCATTATAGGTATATACCACTTTAAGAATTACAGTCACTGAGAGGGAAAAAATGGCTGATGTAGGTATTTCCAATTTGTTTTGTGGTACACCATTCTGTATTGGCAAGGATTTTACAGTTCTGTATTGGTTATTATAGAAGACCATAGCAGTTGTTCATTAACAATTTTCCAGTTGTTTTACTCATTTGTTATGTACATATCCTCGATCACATTAGGAATTATTTAGTTGTTATGATTCACTTGTGTTGTGGACAAGGATGTTTATGGAAAATAAATTTATACATAGTCAATGAGATCATAAGATATAAGAGGAGAATTAGGCCGTTCAGGCCATTGATTCTGCTGCACAATTCGAACATGACTGTTTTGTTTCTCAATGTCGTTCTCCTGTCTTCTCCCTGTAACTCTTGATCCCCTTGCTAATCAAAAACCTATCCTACTCTGCCATAAACACACTCAATGATTTGGCCTCCACACCCTTCTGTGGCAATGAGTTCCACAGATAAACCACGCTCCAGCTGAAGAAATTCCTTCCCATCTCAACTCTAAAGAGTGGTCTCATCACTCTGAGGCTGGGCCCTCAAGTCCTCATCTCTCCTACTTGTGGAAACATCTTCTCCATGCTCACTCTATTCAGGCCTCTCAATATTCTGTAAGCTTTAGTCCTTCTGCAGCCTCCTCATTCCTCAACAAAACCTTTTCCTCCATCTATCTTTGTGTCATCTGCAAACTTTGCAACAATGCGCTCAGGTCTTTTGACCAAATCATTAATGTGTAACATGAATAGTCATGGTCCCAGCACTGAGCTCTACAGACCACAAGTCACTGGTTGACAATCTGAAAAGAAATTATTTCCACCTGCCACAAACATTCCCACTTTCCAGAATAAGGAGCTGTAGTCAGATAAATGAAAATCATTTAGCAATCTTTATTTTGTTTGTGAGACTTTTCTTGAATTTGACACACTGAAAAGATTAGGTTCACTGTTCCTGGCCCTGCAGGAAGCCGCTCTGTGATTCTGTGGTCACAAAGTCAATGAAGTGAGTAACTATCTGATTGGGAATCAGCCTTGCTGTTGAAAGAAGTGATGTTCTATAATGATTGTCACAGATCAACTTTTTCCCTTTCTGTTTATAAATATGAGTTATGGAGGTGTCCTCATTGTCTCAGGGCACAGCAAACTAGGCAAAAGAGACAAATTTCCTAAATATGTAAATCTCTGTATTATTGAATGCTTCAGATGGGCGGCTGTCATCTCCCAGTGGCTTGCCCATCGAAAATTGCTTTATGCCCCTTATGATTTCTGCCTGAGAAGGATTTAGAAAGTGAGGAGAGTGGGTAAAGAAGCGACAGATCAAATATGACGAGGTGCATGATGAGGTCATGCACTTTGGTAGGAAGAATAGAGGCATAGACTGTTTTCAAAATGGGGAGAAAATTAAGAAATCTGAGGCACAAAGGGACTTGGGAGTCCTTGTCCAGGATTCTCTTAAGGTTAACTTGCAGGTTGAGTCGGTAGTTAGGAAGGCAAATACAATGTTGGTAATTATTTCGAGAGGACTAGAATATAAAAGAAGGCATCTACTTCTGAAACTTTATAAGTCTCTGGTCAGAACACATTTAGAATATCGTGAGAAATTTTAGGTCCCTTATGTCAGGAAGGATGTGCTGACCCTGGAGTGGGACCAGAGGAGGTTCACGAGAATGATCCCAAGAATGAAAGGCTTAACATATGAGGAACGTATGAGGATTCTGGGTCTATATTAGATAGAGTTTAGAAGGATGAGGGAGGATCTAATTGAAACTTACAGAATACTGAAATGCCTGGATAGAGTGGATATTGGGAAGATGATTCCATTAGCAGAAGAGACTAGAACCGAAAGGCACAGCATTAGAGTAAAGGGAAGGCCTTTTAGGTTGGGGATGAAGAAGAACTTCTTCAGCCATAGAGTAGTGAGTCTATGGAATTCGTTGCCACAGAAGGCTGTGGAGGCCAGGTCATTGAGTATACTTAAGCCAGAGATAGATAGATTCTTGATTGTTAAGGAGATCAAAGATTACAAGGAAAAGGCAGGAAAATGGGGTTGAGAAACTTATCATCCATGATTGAATGATAGAGTAGACTTGTTGGGCCAAATGTCCAAATTTCTGCTCCTATGTCTTATGTTCTTATGATTAAGTATAAGTTTGTCTAGAATGTGTTACGGTTGATCTGATTCAGTGGTGTCATTGAACTCTGCAGATTATTTGGGAGATTAATTTTATGAGATTGCTAAAGTGCTCTGGCCAATGACGGAGACTCACATGATCACTTTTTAAAAGCTGGTTGCCATCTGCTGAGAAAATGAATGTCACACCGTTGGCTTTAAAGCTAAAGGCTGATCATAGACTAAGGTTTTGGAGTAGATTTGTAGCTCGGGCTGTGGGTGTTGAGGTTGGTTGGCTCACTGAGCTGGTTTCTTGTATCACAGATGTTTCATTACCATGTTGGGTAACATCATTAGTGCAGCCTCTGATGAAGCGTCGGTGTGTTTTCCCGCCTGGTTTTTAAACTCTGGAGTCCGTTGAGCTGGATTGCCTCACTTCCGGTTTTCCTTCGTAATGGAGTGTATATGGGGTCGAGTTCAATGTGTTTATTAATAGCATGCTTCGTGGAGTGCCAGGAACAAGAGCAAGACCACAGTAAAAGCATCTCCACAGACAACATGCTCAAACTACTGGACCAAGCCTCACCACCCACTTCACTTTCAACGGTCTAACATATGAACAAATCAACGGGACACCCATGGTATCACCTATCTCTGGACTCATAGCAGAGGCAGTGATGCAAAGACTAGAAAGGACATCTCTTCCGCCAAGCCAACCAAAACTATGGATATGCTACGTGGACGACACCTTTGTCATCATTAAACGGACCAAACTAGAGGAGACACAAAAACTTATAAACAACACCCTCACCGGAATAAAATTCACCAGAGAGGAGGAGAAGAACAAACTGCTCCCATTCCTGGATGTCATGGCAGAGCACAAGACAAATGGGGAACTCCAAACAAAAGTACACAGAAAAACCACACACATGGACCAGGTACTGAACTTCAACAGTAACCATCCCAACACACACAAATGAAGCTGCGTGCGAACACTATTTAAATGGGCAACAACACACTGCAGCAACACAGAACTACGCCAAGAGGATGAAGATTACCTCTTCCAGGTTTTCAAGGATAATGGATATCAAAAAAAAATGGGTTAGAAGATGCCTACACGAACAACGTCAGGAAGATACCACACGCCCCAACACACTCATCACACTACCCTACCACAGGAACACATTGGAACTACCCACAAGACTCTTACGACCGCTGGGCATCAGAGTGGCACACAAGCCCACATCAACCCTATGACAACTGCTCACCCGAACTAAAGGCCCACTCCCCATCAAGGACAGGACCAGTGTCATCTATAAGATCCCCAACAGAGATTGTGAGAAACACTACATCGGACAAACAGGAAGTAAACTAACGACAAGGGTACACGAACACTAACTGGCTACAAAAAGACACGACCAATACTCACTCATCTCAATCCATATGGATAAGGAGAACCAGCAATTTGCCTGGAACAACACCAAAATCCTGGGACAACCTAAGCAGGGACAGGCACGGGAATTCCTAGAAGCCTGGCACACCATTAAGAAAGCCATGAAGAAACACATAGAACTCGACCTCATATACACTCCACTGCGAAGGAAAACCGGAAGTGAGGCAATCCAGCTCAACGGACTCTAGAGTTTAAAAACCAGGCAGGAAAACACACTGACGCTTCATCGGAGGCCTCACTGAGGATGTTACCCAGCGTGGTAACGAAACGTCTGTGGAACAACAAACTAGCTCGGCGAGCCAACCAACTTCAACTGTTCATAGGCCTTCATATAAAACGTTCAAACAGCTTTAATCAACAGTCGCTTGAAGCTCAAATGTCTTGTGTTCCCAAGATCAGTTCTTCATCGCTCTTAATTTGGCCTGCAGCATATATTTTGCATGATGGTATCTGGCATTCCTTGCCAGTGATTTTACGTCAGATATGTGAAATCTAAGAAGCACTACATCTAGAAATTTGGCTATGGTTTGGCTGGTGTTGTCAAACCAGTTTTGTTGCTTCCATTTAATGAATCCTTGGACCTCAGGTGCCAGGTCTATCAATTTCTGTGGTTAATTTGTGTTCCAGCACTTGTATCATGTCCATGGCCTTACAATCAACTGCATTAAGCATCCTTGTTTGAGTCTGTGCTGGAGTCCTGAGATTTAATCTTCAAAGATGCAACACTCTTGACAAGCCAATAGTTGACCAGCATTCTGCATCTCCAAGATAGTGGGTAAAGTGCATGCCCTTGATCATAGTGGGTAGCACGGTGGCTCAGTGGTTAGCACTGCTGCCTCACCGTGCCAGGGACCCAGGTTTGATTCTAGCCTCAGGTGACTGTCTGTGTGGAGTTTGCACATTCTCCCTGTGTCTGTGTGGGTTTCCTCTGGGTGCTCCAGTTTCCTCCCACAATCCAAAGATGTGCAGGTTAGGTGGATTGGCCATGCTAAATTGCCCGTAGTGTTCAGGGATGTGTAGATTAGGCGGGTTATAAGGGGATGGGTGTGGGTGGGATGCTCCAAGGTTCGGTGTGGACTTGTTGGGCCAAAGGGCCTGTTTCCACACTGTAGGGATTCTAGATTCTGTCAGACAATTACATAGTCTAACATTTGCCACTGTTTGGATCTGGGGTATGTCCATGTTGTGTACAGATTGTTGGAACGCTTTGTGTTGGTTAGGTAAAACATATTGGATTTAGAAAGAGCTGGCCATTGGAATTTGCTCTGCCAATACCATGGTGCCCTGGTAATCATCTGTAGGTATTACAATTTGTGTACACTCAGACTTTGAAATCACCAAGAATAATGAGCTTACTCTGGTGGGGTTCTCCTCTCATTATTTTGCTGTGGTTATCATAGAATGTCTCTTTGACCAGATGTGTACCTGCCATTGTTTGAGCATAGATGCTAATGAGCATTATATACTGGCTACTGACAGGACTTGTAATAAAAAACTATGAGTTAATCCCTGATTCCTGTTGGAAGTCAGTCAAGCTTACCTGTCAGTACAGATTGAATCGCAAGTCCTACACTTAAATCACAGAATCCCTACAGTGTGGAAGCAGGCCATTCAGCCCATTGAGTCCACACCAACCGTCCAAAGACCATCCCACCCAGACTTCTCAACCTTCTCAAGCTGAAACTCTTCAGCAAGTCTTGCGTTACCCAAACTGTCTATATTTACATTGTACCTGCCAACAGTTCTGCTGTCTGGTCTTGATTTATTGTCTAGAAGTGTCATGACACTGTGAAGCAAACTCCATACGATAATGAGTAATTTTGTTTTTCACATTGCAATTCTGACCAGCCAAGAGTGACAACCCAGCAGGTGTATGGAAAACTGGTTGTGTTTTGGGTTCCTTTACATCCCCATTCTGAGATTGGGGTTAGCAGTGTTCTATCTAAAAGAGTCTGCCCTGTCACTGCAGGAGGGTGTGAACTCCACATCTGCCTCAATCTGGGGAGAATGGTTTTCACCCTGATGCCCCCTATATGGAGGATTATAACCTGAAGAATGCCAGTAGTATCATTTCCTGTCCCTGTAATCACTTCCCCATTGTTATGAGGCTTGGTGTATCTGTTTTTGTTGATGACTTGCTGAACAACCTGCAATTGGGTATCTTGAAGAGGTGGGGTTTGTGTGGAACCTTTCCTGCTCCCTTAAACAGGGCTGCTAATACCACGCTGGTGCGTACATAACACTAGTGTAACTGACAACAGCGTTCAGTCTGTGTCAGTTGCTACATGTAGTGGCATGCATTGCATGAGTGTAGTACTAACTTCACTATTATTAATTGTCGGGCCAAAAGCAACTTTCACAGTCTCACCTCTTCTGTGCAAAATAAATTATCCATTTTCTTTGATATATGAATTACTAACTTATAGGCTACTCAATTTTACCTGATGGTGGAAGACTCTCAATTTCGATGACATTCTTGTATGACATTTCCTGCACTTTTTCAAATGTTTTAATATCATTTTCTAGCGTGGAAACCATTAATATGTATACTCTCCAAACATGGATGAACCCTCTGGACACAGGCTAATAAATGGGGTCTACATTGCCCTTGAACAAATCAAAACTACTTTGTCTCCAAATCCATATCAGCATGGAGTCCTCGCTCCTTCTTCCTACAGCCTCAGCAGTATCCACCTCTGTCAGCACTGGAGTCCAAGCTTCTTGCTTGTCAGCCCTCTTGTCAGTCCTGCAAGCTGCCATCCTCATTTGGGAGCCAATTGACTACCACCCACAAAATGCTACCTAGATTCACATTGCCCACACGTACAATGTCAGGTTCAGTCTTTGGTTTTGACACTAATACTACTCACCTATTGAGAAAACCCAATCCATACATTTGGTATTGCTTCTAGAAATGAGCCCCAGTACTTTGTTCACATTCTTTATGGCTACCTCAATTTTATTTGACATGAAAATGATCTATATATCTATTAATTATGTAATCCTATGTGTACTGCATGTAATTTATTACCTGTCAATAAATATGGTCCTTTTATACACCCTTCCAAAGTGAATAACCTCAAACTATGCAATATTGCATTTCACTTGTCATTTATCTGCCTTTTTTTGTAATTCATTCATGGGAAGTATTATTACTTGTCGGACCAACATTTAATACCTATCCCTAGTTGCTCTTGAGAAGATAATAGTGAGCTGTTGTCTTCAACTGCTAGAAACCATTTGTGATTTTTCAGTATTTTGGTAACGACCCTCAAGTTATTTGATATATTAACTGATCTCCACTTTTTGCCTGAGCCCTGAAAAATTTGCATCATATAAAAATTTTAATAGGACTCCTCCAATTCCTGAATCAAATTCATTTATACGTTTGGTGAAAAGTGATGGTCCCAGTACACCAATAATGCAACCCCAAGGATTTGATTTGCTGCATTCCCATTCGCTTGTGTGGGTGGAAGCTTACCAGCAAGGGAAGGATGCTGAGAAGAGATTTTCTACTCCACGCATAGACACTTTCTAACAGTGATCAAAACAAGAATCCATGTCCAATTTGTACTATTTAACCTTGGGGCAATAAAAACAATTGTAGCACATTTATGCTACTTTGGCTAGAAATGACTTCCCAGCGGTCCCCAGTTTACAAATAGGTTCCGTTTCTGAGTATGGCTCAAGTTGATTGTATGCAAGTCGGATCACAGTACAGTACAACATATATTATCTGTTCCTAAATACAAGTGAACTTTTGCATGTTGGATCCTTAAAATTAGTAGTAATACGGGATCTTGTTCATAAGCACAAGCATTTGTAAGTTAGAAGTTCATAGGTCGGGGACCACCTATACAGATAGTTTGATAAAATGAACAGAGAAAGCTTACACATAAGTGTTTAAGTACAACTGTTGAGACTGCAGTTATCACTAATTTAAGAACAAAACATTGCTTAATGCATGTTCAAATGATTTAACCAATTATACATCACATCCTTTCAAGGTTAGAAACTAGGACAGATACAGTAAAGAAATGATTTCTGTTCCAGCACATCATCATAAAAACTAAAATTGGACAGTTTGTCAAGTAAGGTGCCTTGGGAAATCCATGCACTGAATATTTTTATTGAGTATGATCTCCAGTACAATTTTTTTACAACTTGTTTAATAAATCACAATCAATGAAATCAGTAACATCAATAATGTCTTCTCAACAGGACAATTCCTAATAGTTTTTTCCTCACTTTGTTTTCCCTCAATAACTCTTGCTGTACCACCCAGCCATTCCTTGATAAATTTCCGGGACTTGTCCGGTGTTTCTAGTGACCAGTTTCTGATGCTGGGTACGAAATGGATGTACATTATGTTGACATAGTTTCTGCTTCACATTCCTACTCAGCATATGCCCCAGGTAGTCTTAATGTGAGAAATAATTGAAGAAAAATTGATTTTCTACAATTCATGTTATATGTAGAGTGAGATGGTAACAGTAATTTGGAACAGTCCATGACAGATAGGCAGTTTTGGCATTGCATGGACAATGGGCTATTGCAGTAATGTTCCAGAGAATCTCTGTATTAGTACAAGGAATTATTTAGGGAAATAGCTGATTTAAATTCAGGAAAGTCCCATTCCACACTGTAGACAGTTATGTGGATTATATGAAAAAAACTCATTGTAGTATTACATGTCGAAATTAGTCAATTAAGAATGTAAACAGCTCCAGAAACAGGAGCATGCAGGCCTCCAGCCATCTGCTTTGTGTTTTCCTCCCAGTTTTCACTGTAGGCATTGATTTTTGTTCACTCAGCCAGATGATTGTCTTCTTAGAATCAGTCAAGAGTCCCGTTGTGGTAGTGAGTTGGGAATGTCAACAGATTGCCTTTCCTTCCGGAGGGGATTCGGGGCTCTAGGCTCAGCAGGGATGAGCAACTGCAGCAGCTGGTGCATCCCAGGACCCCACTTCCATCTTCACTTTTTATTTAGCTACAGATGTGATGTGCAGCCCATCTTGTCATTATTAGCAAATGCACCCTGGCTATAACCCTTCTTCCGTGGCTTGATTATAATTGTGGTGAAGACAATGTTCCTACACCAATGACCTCTGTAGCTTCATAAACAAACTGAATACTTAAATAAAATGAAAGATGTGCAGCCAATTACACAATGTTACCATTCCTTTTAATAGAATATATTAAACAAAGTCATATGAATTATTAAATTTAACCAGCATCCAAGATCTGGTCAAAAATTGCCCCTGTCTAGCTTTACATGAGCAAGAACTTGTGCTCATTTTGGATTATGACACTTATATGAATTTCAAAAACAGATGATGACTGGACAGAAGCAGAGTTCATTCACTGTTCTCTGTGATTTAGACTGGGTTCACATTGAACTTTTGTCTTTGGATCGAATATATCTAGGTTGTGATACACTTTCACCAATGAGCAATCCAACATTAGTTATATCCATGACTATTTGAAATATTGAATAATTTCATTGTATTTGATATGAAAATAAACTAATCAACAGTCCTTGTTGAAATATTGAAATCCTTGCGTTGTCAATACATATTTAGCTTTGAAGCTATATTTTCTAAAATATAGTGTGATGACATTCCTGCTGAGAAAATTGCTGGTGTATCAGAGAGTGAACTGACTGTTAGCCACAGGCCTTGGAAGCTGTGTTCCAATTGAGTCCAGACTGATGGGATGAAAGGCTCCTCTGTCTCATGATTGTGTGATTGTCGTGTAAAATGAGTTTAGGCAGATTCAACCGAGTGTCTGGTAATCATGGATTTATAGCAAAAACTGATCCTAATACAGCACTAATTGACAGAAGATTGTCAACCTCACTCTCAGTTAACAATTTTACAATCTAGTCATAATGATGCTAATGTCACATGACTTTGGGTGACATGCCGTCATAACTATTAACACTTTAGTTGTAAGACTTTATATTTACGCAGTTGTTTTATTACTAGAAATATGTTGTATAAGTAGAATTGCCAACTTAGAATTTTTTGAGTATACAAAATTAATTAACTTTTCAGGACCCAATTTTCCTTTTCCTCCTTATTTACCTATCAATGTGATGTGCATCCTATTAAATGGGGAATAAAAGTGAACTGTAAACTAGCTTAATTCTTTACATCAGTGTCTAGGAAACTTAACTACATCACTGCAACAACATACAAAAAGTTACATTTGCATCATTTTCTCTGTTAGGCAGGAAATTTAGTCAAGAAAATCTTCTCTTAACTTTGACATTAACATTTTACTTGCATAATGACAAAATGAAAAGGTTAAAACAATTGAAAGGGACTCCACAGAAATTGGCTGCATTTTCCAAGAATTGGGTGATGCAAACAGACAATTTTGAAACACAAGCCCAAAAGAGTGAGAGTAAATATCACCTTTGTTATGTTTTAAAGTCAGTGTCAGCTTAGTTGAAACTTATAAAAATGGCAGCTTTGCTCAGTTGGGCACAAAGAAAAAGAATATTATAATTATGTGTGACCTTTCAGTTTGTAATTAGAGTGACTTTGTCCTTTCAAGAATCACAGCAAGCTCACACCACACAGGAGTTCAGAAATGGCAGGCTCACAAATTCAAGATTTTGATGCTGTTAACTGTTAGCCGGTTTTACATAAATCCTGTGAGCTATTTTCATTTCTTTTGTGGTAATGATGGTGAACTTCAAAATAATTTCACAAAACTTTTAGTATCTGTTAAGCATGACACATGGAAGGGAAAAAACCCAGCATTCCAGAATGCCATATTTAATCAATTATCTTAAGTACATGAAGATGATATTTTCCAACAACGTTTCACATATTGAATCTAGTTCTTAATTACTGAGGTAAAACCAAATTTGCAAGGTATATTTCTCAGATCAGAGATTTTCAAATTTAGTTTCAACTGATCCTAGGGCCTTCTACCTGGATTCTGAGGTTGTCATACTTCTTCATAAATTAACTGTATTTTAATAGTTGTTTGGCAGTACAGAACTAGAGTATTTCTGAAAAAAATGCATTTTGTTGAAGCTTTTCATCTTGTAATCATTAGGACAATTTACAAGAAACATTGATGCAATGGAAAAACAACCTAATGTATAGTATATGAGAAGAGAGTGCTGATTGCTTGGCAAGTATACTCTGATTGGTGGAGGTGCTGCCACAAAGAAGATGCCAGTTAGGTGATTACTGGTAGTTAACTGCCGTGCTTTTTGTTTAGACTTAAACAAAACAGGCTGACTCAAATTGAAAGATCACGTATAATTATAGCTTGTCAAGACATTGCCCTGAGAAATGAACCTGAGAATGGACGTCAACATTTTTCCTGAGTTGGCACAGGTTCAATGTGTATTTAAGTTCTTACTTACATGAATATATGTAGTTTCCAGTACACAAAAGTATAGATCACTGTAAGCCTGACCAACAATCTTAAATTGGTCTTCAGCATAATTCTTAGCACATTTGGGATTATACAGAACGTTTTATGCAATCAAAGAATCATTTCTAATGTTAGGCATTGTGGCTTGAGTTTTACAAGCATGGTTGGTAGGGTACGGTCAGTACGTTGATTGTAGCAAACATCTGATGGGTTAGAGATAGTAGGAACTGCAGATGCTGGAGAATCTGAGATAACAAGGCGTAAAGCTGGATGAACACAGCACGCCAAGCAGCATCAGAGGAGCAGGAAGGCTGACGTTTTGGGCCTAGGCCCTTCTTCA
>JAHRHZ010000013.1:4173344-4193328 GCA_024137785.1 Ginglymostoma cirratum
GCTTGTTATCTCGGATTCTCCAGCATCTGCAGTACCTTTTATCTCATTTACCCTTACTCTTTGCTTTCTACTGGTCAACCAATCCTCTATCCATGCCAGTACATTACCTGTAATACTGTGCAACTTTATCTCATGTATCAGCCTTTGGTTTGGCATCTTGTTCAAATGCCTTCTAGAAATCCAGATAAACCACATCCACAGGTTCCCCATTGTCCACCATACAAGTAATGTCCTCAAAGAATTCCACCAAATTAGTTAAACATGACCTAACCTTCATGAACCCATGCTGGGTGTTCCCAATGGGACAATTTACATCCAGATGTCTTGCTATTTCTTCCTTAATGATAGATCCAAGCATTTTCCCCACTACCGAAGTTAAGCTAACTGACCTATAGTCACCTGCTTTTTGTCTACTTCCTTTTTCAAACAGTGGCGTCACATTGGCTGTTTTCCAATCTGCGGGAACCACCCCAGAGTCCAGTGAATTTTGGTAAATAATTACTAGTGCATTTGCTATTTCCCCCATCACCTCTTTTAGTACCCTGGGATGCATTTCATCAGGGCCAGGAGACTTGTCTACCTTTAGCCCCATTAGCTTGTTCAGCACTGCCTCCTTACTGATAATGATTGTTTCTAAGTCCTCACCTACTATAACCTTCTTTCCATTAGTTTTCGACATGTTATTTGTGTCTTCCACTGTGAAGACCGACATGAAATAACTGTTTAATGTCTCGGCTATTTCCTCATTCCCAGTTATTAAATTGGCCTTCTCATCCTCTAAAGGATCAATGTTTACCTTCACCACTCTTTTATGATTTACATAGTTATAGAAACTTTTGCTGCCTGTTTTTATATTCTGAGCTATCTTACTCTCATAATCTATCTTACTTTTCTTTATAACTTTTTTTGTGGCTTTCTGTTGGCCTTTAAAGATTTCCCAATCTGCTAGTTTCCCACTACACTTTGCTTTTTTGTCTGTTTTTTTTTTCAATCTGATACTTTCCTTTACTTCCTTAGACATCCATGGCTGGATCTCCCTTTTCCTACAGTTCTTCCTGGAATGTACTTCTGCTGAGCACGGTGAAAAATTGTTTTGAAAGTCTTCCACTGTTCCTCAATTGACCCACCATAAAGTTTTTGCTCCCATTCTGCCTCAGCTGACTCCTTCCTCATTCCTTCATAGTCTCCTTCATTAAGCACAGGACATAGGTACTGGAGTTAAATTTCTCACGCTCCATCTGTATTTTAAATTCGACCATACTGTGATCGCTCCTTCCAAGAGGATCCCTAACTGTGAGATCATTAATTATTCCTGTCTCATTACACAGGGCTAGATCTAGGATAGCTTGCTCCCTCGTAGGTTCCATTACATATTGTTCAAGGAAATTATCGCGGATGCATTCTAAGAACCCCTCCTCAAGGCTGCCATGACTGACCTGGTTTGACCAATTGATATGTAGATTAAAATCCCCCATGATAATTGCTGTATCATTTTAACATGCATTAGCTATTTCTATGTTTATTGCCTGCCCCGCCATGATGTTGTTATTTGGTGGCCTATAGACCACACCTATCAGTGACTTCTTCTCCCTGCTATTCCTAATTTCCACAGGCAGTTGTGGAAAGTCAGTCAGGGAGGCGAACCAGATAAATGCCCAGTGAGCCAACAGTCAAGGCTATCTGTCCAAGTCAGTCAAGGGAGTGATTCAATGTTGTGTGTGAAAAGCTTAGACACTGAGCTACACTGTGGAGTATAAATCCTGGTGCCAAGCTCTCTTGACCACATTATGCATGAATCAATCCCACTAATGGTTGTGACGCACAAGCAAAGTATTGCGACCTGGAAATTTTCACAGTGATTTCCAAATTACAAGCATCTTAAAAGGTCCTAGAGCCTTCATATGGTTTGAAAGCCGCACACTTTTTACCTTGAACAACAAAACATCATGCCATGTTAAGAATGGCTAAGTTCTGTATCTTCATTCTTGTAATTGTTGCAAGAAAGATATTCAGTTTTGTATCTTCTGAGAGATCTGTGGCTCTTCCTCAGATGTGGAGATATCTTTCACGGTTGCTCAGTTGTTAGTACTGCTGCCTCACAGCGCCATGGGCCTGGGTTCAATCCCACCCTTGGGCGAGCGTTTGTGTGGAGTTTGCACATTCTCTCTGTATCTGCGTGTGTTTCCTCTGGGTGTTCTGGTTTCCTCCCAAAGTCCAAAGGTGTGCAGTAGGTGGATTGGCCATGCTAAATTGCCCATCGTGTTCAGGGATTTGCAGATTATATGGGTTATAGGGGGGTGTGTCTGGGTGGGATACCCTGAAGATTGGTGTGAACTTGTTGGGCTGAAGGGCTTGTTTCCTCACTGTAGGGATTCTATGGATCTTTCAGAGCTGACCCTTAGGCTGCTCAAACCATGCAGATGCCAGTTGTACCTGCAGGAGTGAAAGTCGTGATTGTTTATGAAAGTGGGTCCAAGTTCAGTCAGGTTAAGAATACATTCACTGTGGTAGTAATAGAAGGGCAGCATCCCAAAGGACAATTATTCCTATTTCATTGCTGAGACATAGCAGTTTCATCATCATGTCATGAGTGGTCATGGTCCTCACTGTTCAGGACTAAGATCCTCTCCTTATAGGGGATGAGGAGCTAAACGTTTGGAACCTACCACAAGTCTTAGCTCTTTCCATCCTATTGCAGGGCATAATCCCCTGGAATGAGACAAAAGGACGGACTGATTGAGATGAAACTGGCTGCTACAGCTGTTAATACAGGTGCAGGTGGAGGAAACATCGTGTTATGTGCTGTATGAGTGAGTAGGTAGCGCGGAGGGCCTGCTGTATTTGTAGGATGCAGCAATTTGGTGAGTCAGAATGACTGAAGGAAGATGTCGCAATGCAACAGTGAGAATACCGGACTATAAGCCTTGGTAGAAGGTCAGGGCACTAGCAGAAATACACTGAGTGTAAGGTTACAGAAGTATAGTGGTGGCACTTACACTCAGGGAGCAAAGAAGATAATTCAACTTCTTTTAGCATTGCTGGGTATCCCTTCAAGTCTTGAAAATCACACTGATATGGGTCAGTCCTCAGTACCTCCGTCCCAGTTCATGGGGTCTAGTGATGTGATTTCCTCTGCGAGAAGAGGACAATTCTGCTCTGCACCACCCCATCCAGGTCCCTATTTGTTATGTGAGGCGCCAATTTGCCTCTGTCTGACACATCTGGGGCAATTCATATGAACTGTGTGTGACATTTTCAGATAGCTGGTGCACAACTATATTTTAAATATGGTGCTGCCACTAGGAAACCTGGGAAGTCTCTTTGCTCATTAGGACAAGGTCATATTTGTTTGAAAAGCTTGCTCATTGTAATCGTATATTCTATTTAACGATTTAGGTTGTCAGCTCTTGAAGGAGTCCAGTTGTAAATTAATTTACACCAACTTTAGACATTGACCCATTATAAATTTATAAACAGTAAGAAATTGCTTCCTCTTTAACACTCTGTTACCAAGCTTGTGAATGCTTTCTGCAGATTTCAAGTATGTTCAATCTTTAGATGTTGTTAAGTGTAGGTTCACTCTTTATCAGAACCAAGTGAATGATAAACTGGATTATAAGGAATGTGGGGTTCTATCATAGTCCTGTAATTTGCTCTGTCAAAATATCACCTCCATATGGTGAAGGTTGAAAGAGCATACTCATAAGATCCAAATGTTTATTTGTTTGTACAGAACTTGAATATTGCTAGAAAAAGACACATTTTTGTTGAAGGTTTTCATCTTGAAATAATAATTATCCATTTGCAAAAAATAGCTTTGTACAGGGAAAACATATTGTATGAGATGAAAGTGCTAATTGGTTGTTAGTAGACTCTGATAGAGATGTTGTCACGGAGAATACACCGATGTTAAAAATATTATGCATGTGATTTAACTTGGTCTGTTGACATAAGTTGGATTACTGTTACTTGTCTAATTTTACATCCTTCCATTATCACAGAGAGGTTCCTGGTCATTTTGCTGTTTGATTGACAGCTTTAGGTGTTTATACATTCTTTGATATGTGACTATGAATTCCAATCCTTGTTTTTATGAGGAATTAAAGGAAATTAAATGCATTATTTTTGAGAATATATTTTTTAAAATGTGAATTCTTCAATAGACACCTAAGAACTTTGTTTAATCTCAGCATAGATCCTTTAGTCTGTGGATATTGGGTGAGTTGACATGATAGGTGTAAAGAAAGGAAATAGTGGAAAGGATGTGAGTTAGCACTAAGTTGGTACAAGGACTATAAATGGCCATAGCGGGTAGGTAGAAGGCATAGATTTATATGAGGAACAATGAGGTTGGGTGGAGAAACAAAGATTTACATGTAGGGTATTAGAAGCCATGGGATCTGGATTGAGGGGCACCGGTTGACATAAATGTTATTAGAACAAGTGGAAGCTGATGCGAAGTGAAAGAAAAGGTAGCATGGATGGAACATGGGAAATGTGTGGGATGTATGTGATAGGAGAACATTGGGAGGCTTTTTTCTTATTTTGTTGTTTTTTTTCTCACTCATTTAATAAACTGCTGATGTGCTAAAGCAGGCATTCCTTCCACGACACCTCAGTAATTGGAATACCCTACACCTTCTCTGGGGTCACCCTCTAAACAACTGCTGTTTATTCACTCATGATTCCATTCTCTTCCTTGATCACTGTCTCATGCTGAACTTAGACCATTGGCAATCTCAGCATTCTATCTAACCCTGAGACCAACATTCAATTCCTTTCCGACTCATGGACCTCCTCCAGCCTAGCAACATTTTTCATTAACTCTGAGTTCTTTCAATTATTGTCTGTTACCTCATCTTTAACCCATACTGGTGGCTGTGTAAGTTGCTATAGTAAAATAATTAACCTTGCCAATGAGACAGAGATAAGAATCATTGTCAGCGTTTAATCTATCAAGATGTTGATAGAATAAATGTATGGCCAAAATAGTGACAGGGGGATTTCAATTTAAGTGAACATGAGGTCATCTACTTTGGACTTTAAAAGAATAGAACAGATGGTTATTTTAAAGATCTATTCAAATACCTAGAATATTCATTACCAGCACAAAAGGTGGCATTGGATGTGCCAGTTTGTAAAATCTATTTTGCATTATTCAAGTTTATACATGGTTTTGAAATATTCAAATGAATAATGAATTAATATTACAAGTGAATGTTTTGCCTTTCAGGTGATAAATGGAGAAAATCTATGGGACTTTTAATATCAATCATGTCAGTAAAAAATATTCTGACTCCCTCAACCCATAACATACACACTAAAGAAGAACGAAGTTTAGATTGTTTACGCTTAATTATTTGTGTAAATATGTCTACCTATTTAATGAAAATTCTTGAATCTAGTATATCTCGCACTTTAAATATGACTATAACACAAGAAATATGGCATACCTTTCTGGTTGACTCAAATAAGCAGGTGTACCCTTCAAATATCAATAATCAAAGCTGCTTGTGGTTATTTTTGCTTCTTCATACTACTTACAATATAGCACTACAAATAACATATATACAAGACAAATAAATATTAAAAGTTCAAAAATTCTGAGAAAAAATCAAGGCAGACTTGCTAAGAATTACCTAAAACATCTGGTGCTTTGTCTTGGAGTTGTGATTTCCTCTTCCTCATTCATTTCTGCATTTTTGATGTTTGACTAAAGGATGGACACAGGACAAATTTAAGAAGTGTAAAGATACTGTTATAGGAAGACGACAGAATTAATCTTTTAGAAAGAACAGATCCAGCAGGATGAAGAACCATCTTTATCCAAGAGTATCTTTTGATCTTGTACTGCTACTTAATATTGCTTTTATATGATCTCCAAGTAGGAGTTTCCACCAGCTGACTTTTTTGGGTTTTGTCATCAATGCAACCTTACATGTGTGGATGTTTTCACTGCCACTGATCTGTGTCACCAATGGTCAAAATACTTATTTTATTTTTGGTAAAGCATATTAACTCATTTTTTTAATCAATGTATTCTTCTTCTGATTTACATTTGCTTACTTCATGATTAACATTGAAATGATATCAGAATAAATCCTACAGCTATAAGCAGGACAAATATACAGATGCATTTTGTTACATTGTGAAAGTATTAGGACTGTGTGACTTCAATCAAGAAATCCAATATCTGGTGATATTTTATAACAATCATTCGCAAGAAATATTGAATAACAATCACATTTTCCCCATTGTTCTGAAGGATGGATGTGGTAATGAGTTCGAGCTGCAGATGTCTTTCTATAATACATTGAAAGTATTGCCTACAACAGTATCTAACTTTCTAAAGGACTGGAGCCAGCCCTTCCTTTTAATAGCTTAAAGCATCCTCCAAAGGATCCTTGATTAATTGGGGTGAGTCACCCCAAGGTCAACTTTCACAAGCTTTCATTATTTTGTTCATTTACATCAATTAGAATTAGAGTGGGCCTTGGGCTACCCATGACTTCCACCAAGCTTCAAGCCTGCTACTGTTTAAGGTGTAAATATAGCTCAGAATTGTTTGTAGGAATGCAAGTGAATAGACTTTCAAATGGCTGAACATTTCTGACCCAAACAACAGTTTCAGAACTCATATTAGTTTTTCATATAACCCAAACCAGAAATTGAAACATATCTTCCAAGTATTTATATTACAAGATCTGCAGCAGAGTGCAGATTTTCACAATTGAAAAAACAAAGACTGGAGTGTTTGTCACGTATCATAGGGCATTCAAGCCACACTTTATTGTGTATAATATCTAATAATAGAAACTCTGAATCAAACTTTCTTTTCTATTTATAAAGTGATTTGGGAATGTGGCATGATTGCATTAACATCCATTCAGAACACCTGAGTTTAGTAAACTACTGTCTTAAGCTTCATTATCTCAAAGCATTTCCATCTGACTATTAAATAGAATAACTGATTGCATTATCAGAATATTTTGTTCTCCGAGAGAATGAAAAGCATACTGACTCACTTATCTTTGCAGAGCTGTAGCTCTTTGTGATTTGTCATTGAGTGACATTGACACGATACACAAAGAAAAGTATGATTCAGGTTTGGCAATAATCCCATTTAAATGAGGGGCCACAGTGGTCGATATAAAGAGGAATTAAAAATAGAGCCTAAAAATTGTGACATCCCTAATGATTCAGTAAGTAAATATACCATTCAGTGGAAAAGTTAGAAATACAGAATTGGAAAACAAAAATCTGCTTCAATTACAGATCTATACAGAATTAGATATTCTAGGAATAGGAGCATGACAATTGCCCTCCCCATCCTTTGGGTTGGTGGATTTCCCACTCCTGATCACTATCCCTTGTTCATTATGTATTGTGATATGAATAAGAAGTGGATTAGATTTACCTCCGATTAGTCCATGAGTAATTAGTATGGATGAATTTTTTTTTGCTTACATACACAGCCACATACATGCTGGTTGCAGTGCAAGAAGGATACTGTTGTATAGAAAGAAGTGGGAATTTCAGGGGTGGAGGGATGGAAGTAAAAGAAATGACCAATGTTAAAGTACATAACACATTCCCAAAACCTCAACACAACAGAGCTTCAATAGCTCAAACGTTTTTGAGCACACAACACAAAACCTATTGAAGTATTTTTCCTGACTAAATTCTTCAGCGCTTATACACAATGTTGACTTGATTCAATAGGTAGATTTTTGTGCCTTTGAGTCAAAAGATCATAGGTTCAAGGTCTTCTCAAGGACTTCAGTGTCCATTCAAAGTTGGCAGTCCAATGCAGTATTGCAAATGAAATGTTAAAACAAGATTTACTGTAAAAAATGTTGCAATTCCTAATTAACATGCTCAAAAATACATTTTTGCAGATTTCAAAATATGAGAATTGTTACATTATATTGAAGCAAGTCTTTGTAACCATTAAGTTTTCTCCTGCAATGGCAATGTTATCTCTACATCTCTGCCACTTAGTCACTGGCAATAAGAGAAGGATTAAAATGTATTAACCATGGACCACAAATGATTTGGCAAAATGTTTAGTGCACGAAAGGTTGAATTGCAGTGTGTAGCTTTTTCAAGCTTATTCTATGTCAGGTACATGTTCTGTTTTCTAAAACCAGAAAAGGCCATTACCTGTGCAAATTGGTGACTAACGGCTATTTCACATGTTACTATAAAGCTGATTCTGCAGCCGTCAAACCAGCTATCTTTAAAGATATTGCTGGTGGCTTCCAGTCAAACAGTAAGAAAATTTGATATTTATCTGTATTTAGAGCTGGGAAGGTGCAGAGTTCCTCCTGAAAACTAAAGATCATTGACAACCAACTCTTACCCAGCTCTCAATCCCAGCCATCCCTCCCCACCACCCATGACCTAATCTCTGATTCACAGTAACTCTATTGCTGGTATCCCCATTGACCAATCTTTGCACTCTCTGTGACTGGGAAATGACCTATTGAGATGTGACTGGGAACAGAAATATATTGGTTGCATCTTCAGAATGTTCGAGAACAAATTTTGCAAGAATTTTTTTACTTTGGCTGCTGTTGAGTGATGGCCAAGCTAGTGTTAGAACAACACCTCCCCCATCACACCATTCCCACCCCAGCACCCCCCACCACTGCCCCAGGCACCTGCATTTTAAGTTTAATTGTATTTTTATAGTTTTTTTATTTTTTTAAATTTATATTATAATCTGAAGTATAAGTAATCGACAGAAAAGTTTAGAAATTATTGCTCTGAGTAAATATTAGCAAGTCCTTTGCCACCTCTGAGGTTTCACATGCAAAGAGAACTCATTGTAAAATCATCAGTGTACTAAGAAAGAAGAAGACCAGAGGACATAAGAAGAAATGAGTGAAAAGCAAATTTAGGACAGTCATTAAGAATAATTGCACCACTCAAAGAATGGTAAATGTTTTGGTTAATCAAAATTCAATTATATGCCACTGTTATAATTTGGGCTTCCTCTCATAGCTGTTGCCCAGTGTTCATTGCAAACAGACATTTTCCAGAAGCATACCAAAGGCCATATGAACTGTAACCTGTACAGTTATGTATGCCTCAAGTGGAACAGTAATTACTCTTCACTTATGTTGCAATCAAAGTCAGCTGGGATTCCTAACCTGTTCTTCAACCCATTGTGAAAGACAGTAAATACCACAACATTATATTCAGGCACAAACAAATACATTTGTTTTCAAATAAAACATTACATAGAAATAGGAAGATACATCATGATGCATAAATTATAATATAATTTCACTCAATTGTTTCAAAATCAGACAAACTGTCGGCTGAATCTTTTGTTTATTTGGCTATGTCTGAGTTGCATTCAGTTTTTCAGAGGGTCTTTTGCTGTCAGGTCGAGTGAGTTCTCTCACAAACTGTAGGGATTCTGGCTTGTGATCAGTAATTTGTTGATTTTTAGGTGGTTCGAATCACCCCCGGATCCCTGGTTCTGACACCGGACTTAATTTAGGAATGTGAGGTGAAGAATGCAGTAGACAGGTGTTTCAGGGCAAAGAATCTCTGCATTTGTTAAATGCAAAGGTGTGTATATCACAAGAAATAAAAAAAAGCAAAAAACAGGGAAGTAAAACCAAGGTGAATAAAATACAGAAGTTAAAAAGGCAAATTCAAAACAGTGAAACTGACACTATCAGTTATTAACTTAACACAGGCTAATTACGATGAGAAACTAAACAGTAGTTTCAAACACGTACATTTTAATCAGACTTCCGGACCTTGGGGTTCTCTACACTGCTACCAACCCACCTTCCCTTCCCTGCTGGCTAGGTTGGATACTTTGGGTCTCGAGGAAATAGGCTCACCACTGGGGATAAACACGATTTTTGAAATACAGCTGGCTGTTCCCACTTGCTTCACTGAAGACTTCAGACGGTGTTCAGTCTGGTTTGAAAACTTGGGTTTTCTTACTTCGTGGTGGTTTTTTGAGCCTAAGGATGTGTCTGAAACCCTGTCGGTCATGTCGGTGGTTTTCCGAGTTCGTCGATCGTCAGTTCTGCTGGTCGTGGTTGGTTGCCGTTGGTTCCTCTTGAACAGCCCTGTGTCGGTAGGTTTCAGGGAGATAGCTGTGCAGATAGTTCTCGGGGACAGTAGCTAAATGGGATCCTTTTTCTGTTGGTACCTGCAAGGATGGCTGCCTCTCTCTCCCATATCAGGGCAGGCAGTTACACAGACCGTGTGCTCCATTATCATCTCGCAAATCTGTGTTATCCATTGTGTTTCTGTCGAACTCTTTGTGGTGAATTGGCTTTCTGATAGTTTAGAGTAGGTATAAATGTGTTTTGATTAAGCGGAATGTCTAGTATTTCTGCAAATTAATATTAATTGAAGTTGAATGCCTTAGTACCTCTGAAGAGGCCAAGATGCCTAAAGTTGTTGCCTTAGGTCTGGTTCATTGTTCCTTTAGGGCTGAGGCCTGAATAGGATTTCCAACTAAACCATGATTCCAGACCGCTAGCCCCGTGATTGTGTATTTCAGAGCATAGTCCAGCTGCCTTTTGAAAAAAAATCCAGGGTTTTGGTCCAGTATTCTAAATGTCAGGGATTTTTGTTCTCTCCTATAAACCTTGCCACATTAATTACCTGCCCCATCCATTTGGCATCTTCACATCTGATTTTGGCCATATCTCATCACGTGCCACTTTCAGAACATCTCTCCACTCAATGGATATCCAGCAAAAGGCTGTATTACGTTGCACTGCACAATCTTTAGAAGGCCTCTATGCATCCAGACCAGCACTGGCATTCTGAAGCTGCCCTGTTCATCGACAGACAGGACATGTTGGAGAATGGGAAAATGGCACTGCACTTCTCTGATAGGGATCTGGAGGTCCTGGTCAAGGGGGTGCTCCAGAAGAGGCCTCAACTCTTCCTAGAGGATGGGCAGAGGGGACCATGCTGCCAGACACTGATGGTCTGCTCCCAGCTCCCCACACAGTCTGTGCCTTCTTCAGAATGCAGAGGAATGGCCAACAGTGCAGTAAGCAGGTCAATGATCTTCTCGAATTCATCAAGATAAGTGCTACACTCTTCTCTTCACAGCCTTACACCCACCCTATCTCTGTTACTGCACGAACCTCCCACCGAGACTCATGCCCTGCCAATCTCATTATTGCCAGCAACATCTTCCTTCACCAGGTCTCATCCACCCCTTCTTCTCACACCTTTAACCATGTATGCCTTCTGTGTAGCCTCCTCATTCCCTCTGGGGTTACCTAACCAAATCTCCAGAGCTAACAGGTTCCACTGTGAAGCTAGTGACCTCCACCAAAGTTATGGAACCAGGGACTACACTGGAATGAGAAGGACAGGAGGGAATAAACATATTGAGAGCACTTTGGTGTCACAGATTAGATTTGATTTGATTTATTACAGTCATGTTTACCTAAGCGCGGTGAAAATCTTTCTTTGCGTGCAGTACAGCCGGATGTGCTTAGACAGAGTGAGGCACACAGGTTACACTGCACAAGAGGTGCATGAAACAAGCATTAACAAGATCGATCAATATTATTTGAAGTTAGAGAGTCCATTCATCAATCTAATAATGGCAGGGAAGAAGCTGTTCTTGAACCTGCTGGTGTGTGTGTTCCAGATTCTGTATCTTCTGCCTGACAGAAGTGGTTGTAGGAGAGCATTACTGGGGTGAGAGGAGTCTTTGATGATACTGGCAGCCTTTCCATGGCAACAAGAACAGGAATGATATTAGAATTGATTGCAAACGATTTTACAGCATTGCGTACATTTCTGTGCTTTATGTTACATTTGGTTGTTTGTCTTTCTGTATAGAACCAAATGGCTTTGTGATAATATCATTTTTTGGTGGAAGAAAGAGATCCATGGGTACAGGTCTGTGCACAGAACCCACTACATTATCTGGAAGCAAGTGCAACAAAGTGTATACTCAACATTGGGTCACGCTGACACCGCTGGCCCTCCTCATATAATATCTTGATGGCTCTTTCCAATAAGGTTAGTTGTCAGTGTGTTGTTCAACAATGTCTGTGGCAGTAAGGTGCAAGGAAATGGCTAAGAAATAAGGACACTGCCACTCTATGGCCTACACAGTACATGGGTCTCTGTGACATGTCCTTTCATTTTTAAAAGCTCCAACATTGATGGGTGCTGTAGCCCCCTCCCTCATGGGTCAAGTCACTTCACCACTCTGAGCACGGTCACCGCCATTTTCTTCCCTTTTGCACGCTCAAAATTTCCAGCATGATGAAATGTCACAGCGAATACTACTGCTCTAGATTGCAAACTGAATGTCTTGGTAAGATCCAAACATCCAAATTCCCTTCATTGTAGCCCTTCCCATAAATTGCATTCACTTCACAACTCCACAGGGCCCCACCTCACTCATCTACATCTGCCTACATGCTTACCTTCCATCCCCTCCCCTCACCACCTCTGGCATAAAAGATGACCAGGTCAGGTATGGTTATTCACTGCAACCTCCCTTGAAGCCAGTTTGCTCCTAATCATGAACAAACCTTGCTTCGAATTGAAACCCTTCCCAGACATGTGTTACAGTACCCACACCCTACTTCCTACCTGCAGCAATGGCCACCAATACTCTGCACTTGCACCCCCCAAGAAAAATCCCTTTAATCTTTGTTTATGTGGAGAGAAGAGACAGACTAACATTGGTTCATTCCATTTGGTGACCTGACCAGACAGCCCTAGACCAGAAGTGCAGACCCCTGATTGGTGGCAGTACATTTCCTCACCTTTGTTACCCTATATCTTTCACCCACAATGGACTGGCCATTGTTGAGGCACAGTACTGACAATGACCTACTCCCCAGACTACAAAGGCATGAACCACTGAACAAAAATACCTTGATTGGATGCCTAACCATGAAACTCAGTCAGGACCACTTACCTCAGACTTTAAGACAGGGCTACTTGCTTCCTGTGAATGTAGTGTTTTTAAGCTGCCAGCACATAGTGTAATTTTGAGATCAATGTAGCACACACTGGTGCATTGCAAAGATGTCTGTCCCCCACCTTGACTAGCAAGGAATGTTACCTGGTTGTGTGACTGTGCAAATCCACTCTGTAAAGGAGGGTAAAACAATGGATGGTATGAGAAAGTAGATGTGCACTAAGTCAGTGATCACTAAGAGAACATCCGAGCTGTTCTGAAATACAGCCTGGTCTAATCTGTGAGCTGTGTCCCTGTCTATCCATGCAAAAGGTCCTTTCTGCAACCTTCCACTTATTGTTCCTGTGCACCCGAAATTCAAATCTGTACTTTCAGAGTAGCCTGCCAGTGTGGTGTCATGATGGTTCTAAGAGGTTTGGAAATCTCGCATTTCAATGTCCAGCAAATGGGGTTGCATGTAGCTGGTGCCCATAGTCCAAACCTTGAGCTATAGTTTGATGGAACACATCATGGAGGAAGTTCAGACCAAGTGGCAAGTTGAATCTATGAGGTACCTGCTCTGGATTCCATGCTGGGTTTTCTAAATGTCTAGCTTGTTTGATGATTTTGGTAAAATAGAAAGCTAAATATCAATGAAGTGGGTTCAGCCATCAGCGAGGCATTTAACAAGCAATAATCCTCCCCTAATCAGCAACTTTCTTAGCACTGCCTAGTGATAGTCTCATCACATTGCTTGTAAAAACAAAAAAGGTGGTGCGAGATGCTCCTGACATTGAGAATGGCCTCTCAAGACTTTTAAGATCCCCATAAGACCATAACAAATCAGAACAGGAGAAGGCCTTTTGGCCCCTTGAGTCTGCTCCACCATTCAAGAAGATCATGGATGATTCAACACTCCTTATGACTACTTTCCTGCCTTTCCCATGACCTTTGATGCCCCTACTGACCAAGGATCTATCTGTCTCAGCCTGTAGTATACACAAGGACTCTGCCCCAAAGGCAAGGAGTTCCAACGACTCAACTCTCTGAGGGAAGAAATTCCTTCTCATCTCAGTTTTGACTTTGCGCCACTGAATTCTGAGACTGTGCCGTGTGGTCCTAGCCTCTCTCATGAGGGAAAACATCTTCTCAGCATTTACCCTGTCGAGTCCTTTAAGACTCCTACATGTTTCAGTGAGATTTTTTTCATTCTTCTAAATTCCAATGGGTAGAGTCCCAACCTATTTACCATATGCTCATAAGACAGTCCCTCCATACTGGGTATCATCCTAAAGAACATTCTCTGAACTTCCCCCAGTGAAACAATATCTTTTCTTAAATAAGTGCACCAAAATTGCTCCCAAAGTTCTCCAAAGAGTGCTCCAGATGTGGTCTGATTCTGCCACAAGTCACAGCCTATATTGCTCAGACCCCAAGATTCTACCCTATGATTTGAAACCCTTGGCTATAATCTTCAAATCTAAAGCTTGGCTGGTTTTCGTGCTGCAAATATTTGTGCATCAACAAAGTGGTGTGTCTCTGCTCCTGTGCTGTCTGTCATTTTCAAGCATGCAACAGGTTGGGTACATAGTGGGTGCTCTGGAACCATCCAAATTGTTATGGCGCTGAGCATCTAATGCAATTTTCTGCTCAACCTGCTATTTCCAGGATCACAGGTTGCATTAACACCCTTTTTTTTACGATATCTGTCATGTGTCCGACTCACTGGGGAATCTGCTCACCTTTCCCCTATGTTATGATACTTCATGAAATTGTTTAGGCGAGGTGCCGTTAGCTTCTTTTTTAGTATTAGTATTACAGGTTTAGTGAAAGCACGGTGTACTGAGTCTTTGACAGAATTCATAAAGGAATTCTTTTCATTAGAAGGAAGTGGATTTAAAAGATCATGGTAAGAAAACTTGTTCCCAGTCAGTTGTTACTGTGCCTCATTCTAATGATTGATATGGAGACAGACTAAAGACAGCAGAGACATGAAGCTGTGTGCAGCGGAGGGAGGAGGAGGAAGACATACCATCCTTTATAGGACATTTCTCCTGTCTGTATCTCAGTCAAGAGCAGTGTCTCAGGTAGTTGGGCTTCAGTAGAATGCGGTGATTGAATAGTATCATCACCTTGGATCAGACCTGCAACCCCAGAGCACAGCAAGGCTGATGACACCACTCTTCATTCTGGTTACTGTTGGCCTCTACTCTTATTGTGGTGGAATCTATCAGGCTGGAGCTAGCACCAACATAGCTCAATTTACTGTACAACACTGTTGTACAGAAAGTTAGTGAAGCCCTGTATATTGGGTGTGAGGGTGCAGCTGTGAAGAGGATGCAGAGATGCTTCATTCTGATAAGGACAGTTTGAGTGAGTGGGCAAATGAATGGCAGATAAAGTATAAAGTGGATAAATGTGAGTTTATCCACTCAAAATTAAGAAGACAGATTACCATCAGAATTTGCATAGTTTAACAAAGGGGGAGGTGCAACGAGACCTGGGTGTCATTGTATACCAGTCACTGAAAGTACGCATGCAGGTATAGTAGGCAGTGAGGAAGTTGAACGGTATGTTGGCCTTCATTGCATGAGGATTTGAGTACAGGAGCAGAGATCCCTTGCTGTCCTGAAAAACAACAAATACTGGTGATCACGGCGGGTCAAACAGCATCCATGGAGAGAGAACAAACTAACATTTCGAGTCTAGATGACTTTTCATCAGAGTTGAAGCTGCAATTGTGCAGGGCCTTGGTGAGACCATACTTGGAATATTGTGTGCGGTTTTGGTTTCCTTGTTTGAAAAAAGTATGTTCCGGCTATGGAGAGAGGGCAACAAAGGTTTACCTGACTGATGTATGAAGAAATACTGGATCCGTTAGGACTATATTTCCTGGAATTTAGAAGAATGAGGGGAATCTCATAGAAACCTATAAAATTCTAATAGGACTAGATAGGATAAATGCAGGAAAGATCTTCCCAATGACTATGGAGTCAGAACCAGGGATCACAGTTTACTGATATGGGATAGGGTCATATAAGACTGAGATGGGGAGAAATTTCTTCACCCTGAAAATGATGAGCTTGTGGAGTTCACTGCCACAGAAAACAGGTGAGGTTACAACATTGAATGTTTCAAGAAGGAATTAGATATGGTTCTTCTTGCCAAAGTGACCAAGTGTCATGGGAACAAAACTGGAACAGTATCCTGATTTGGATAATCAGCCATGATCACATTGAATGGCAAAGCAGGCTCAAAGGGCTAAATGGCTTATTAATATTTCCTATGTTTCTATATTTTCTATGTTATGCTAGAAAAGGACTTCATATGTTCTCCCTAAGCAAAGAGAAGAAGGAGCATGCAAATGCCTTTGCTCAGGTAGCAAGGTCACTTTTGGTGTAGAAAACATTCAAATGTATGCATGTGTCTCTTTGGGAATCTTATTGGTAAAAGATCTCAAATGTAAATGGTTCCATTCCCTAAATGTGAAGTTGGAATTTGATCTTGTACCATTCTAGCAAATGCATTTGTGTGCCAGTGAGATCTTCAGGTAAAAGCTTCATGAAGACTGAAAAGTCAGAGTCTGATGATTTAGTCAGACCCTAATGCTGCTTTAATGCTGGTCTTAAGTTGTGTCATGAGGTGAGCACGCATCATCAAACTTATAAGAGAACCCCAGCATTGAGGAACAGCCAGAACAGAAGAGGATAAAGGGTAATCTCATTATATTAGAAAAAAAAGCAAGAATTCTCCTCCTCTTGCCTCACAAGGAAACATAGGATTCCTTGCTCTCAGGCTTCTTAGTTCTAAATGTATCCTTTGATAGTGAACATCCCTGTGGGCTTCTAATGGTGGTGTCCTGCATTATTCACTTGTTTCCGAATACTGGTGGCATACCATCATGCCACTGTGTTCAGGCAGGAGTCAGGTTTCACGTACAAGATCTGGGCTTTAACATAACTTGGTCTTGTGTTAGCAGATTTGGGTGAGAATGAAGTTTGCCATATAAGCCCCATGCTCTCCCTTTGTTCCCATTTAAAAATAAAGCTTACATCTTCAACTGGTGGTTAAGTGTTTATGCACCAACACACCCACTGTTCCTAACCCAGCCAACAACTTGCTGAACAAGTTTCCATATTCTGGATCATTTATTGATCAAAAGCCTGCGCGTAATTTGCAGGCATCTGAATTTTGGTCAAGGTAACTGTGCTTCCAATTTAACAAATTTTTTAACTTATAATATTGATTTTTTTTTGCTGTTATCAAAGCCATAATGGGAATGTTAACAGTAATAATTTTATCAAAGGGTTGAACTTTAACAGACTTGTCTGTGTGTTGTCTTTACTGATCTTTTTTATCTTCATTTGAGAATTGTAAAAATTGTGAGAACTATTTTCTCTTTGATTATTTCTGAATGTTCATGGAAATAATTTGCTTCTAATCCCTGTTAACTATTGGCTAGATTAGCTGTGATACATCCCAGGAACATAATTTCAACCCATTCCTAGCTAAAATCAAATAAGGCATTTCAAACCAAATGGTGGTGTGAAGCTGATAGCACAGTTTGTGGTCTTTGCTCATAGGAAACAGACTTGAGAGCCATTAGCATTAAGAAAACGTCAATGTTCCATATGTTATCCTGAAAAATAGACAACAGCAGTGGAAAATGTAGTGCACTCATTTATTTCATTCTGTTCCCTCACACCAAAGAGTACACAATGGATCTTCTTAAGTGCAGTCAGAACAAGCTAAATTATTCCTAGATTTTCTATATAAGAATCTCATCATACAAGTGCATACAATTTGTCTCATGGTACTTTTTTTTTCCAATGAAGCCAAGAGCACTAGTGGAAAAGAATTATCAATTTTCCATCAACAATTTTGAAATTAGTCACTTTGACAATTAATTCTAAAGTCAGTGATAACAAATTAATAGCTGGTAGCGTGTCAAGAAAATAACATTGCATGGATATCTGTTGTCAACTCTACTCACCATCAGGTACGTGAATGTATGACTTCCTTTATCCTGCAATGAGTGCAGTGAACTACTACTAATCAAATATTAAAACAAGATGCTTTAGCATCCTTGTTAGAAAATGGAGGGCAGATAATTAAAGGAGCAAAATTATAGCAATATCTAGGAATTAGGATGTTTGCAGAAATTTTACAATTTTATGCATGTGTGTCTGTGATTCTGTATCAACGCAAGTAGTATGCTACACAATTTTGTTTATCATTCTTAAGATCTTCCATATAATACACCATGTTTAGAACAGCAAATGCACAAGGGCTGGATTATTGTAATGATGATTTGGTAACTAATTGATTATGGCTCATGAATAATCAATCACTAATGTTCATAATCATTACACCCGTAGCAGCTCATTTAAAAAATCTGTTGTAGACATCTGGTCAGTATCTGACTGAGATAGATGAAGGCAAATGCAATGTTCATTGTTGGCATGATTTGGAAGTGTTTGCCACACAGTCACGTGCATTATAATTTTTTTAGAAGACTGGTACATTGCACTACAAGCTAGTGTTCAATAATATTTAGCTTGCTACAGGCATAATGGGGAATATCATTACTCATGGGATGCAAGATGTCAGTGTGCAGTATCAAGGAATGATAATTCATATGTGAATTGCTGCTTAGTGGTTGGCAGTCGTGCCCAGGAAGCTGGAATCATTCTTTAAAGAAGCAATTGAGGTTTTATGCAAAAATTTGCATCTGCAGAATAATATTTTTAAAATGTCACCAATAATGCAATTCAAGATGTTGTTTTACTACTGTTGAAGCCTGTGGTGCTTATCAAGTTTGGATTCTTTTTTTCTCTTGTTAACAAAGGACCTGTCATTGCTCACTACATATACTGTAAAAACATTTACTTGGACTGAGTTGTCAAAGAAGCAAATGTTCTTCATCTGGTTGGTAGCATTAAACAAATATTTAGCTGCAAATTAAATGCATAGCTGTGACTAAGGCAGTACCCCTGTGTTATTCAGTTTTCGTGGTCATGTTGTTCCACTGAGTATATCAAAATAGTTGGGAAATGCGACTGTAAGTGTGGTGGCCCATGAGGTTAAGGCTATCCTTCTGATGACTTCAGTAAAGTGTTAATGTTAGTTGTATATATTTTTCATTGAATACCTTAGGACAGATGTCCCTGAAGGATATTGGTGCGAGAGTCAAATATTTCTTGTTCCAATTTTCATAAAGGGAAACAAAGGAGTGCCAGGAAACCACAGGCATATTAACATTGAGGAGATCATAGAGATGCTCGATATGATAATTTTGACTGAGAAGGATTCAGCAGGCATAGTCTGATAAATTCTGAAAAGGAAGGTCATGACTTCCTAATTTGAATGAATAAGTTTACAAGTTGGTAAATTGATGGGTAAGAGTAGATGATTAGAGGTTGGCTACCTGGATTTTCAGAAAGCATTCAATAAAGTCCCTTGCAAAAGATTGGTCCATTAGATAGAGTCATGTGGTTTTTATGGGGAGTTGCTATAGTAGGTTAAACATTAGCTGCCAACCCCATGAAAGGATGCTATCAAGAGCTATGGATCAACTTGGAACCCGGTACAACAATTTTCCACAAGGATTGGTGTTGGGCCATTAAACACTTTATATGTGATAACCCCTTCAAGGCCCACGTGAAATTACTAATTAATCTCCCTGTGATGCAGGTTGAGTATGAGTTTCTTTGGTAACAGGAAATGGCCTACCTAGCTGAAACTCATCACCTGAGACCTTCATAAAGCAGACCCAGGGATACGCCTGCAGAGCTGTCTGTCCCAGACTAGGACTAGCTTATGTACACCATAAGTAGTGGCTGAATTTTGGTGTTAAACAATGAATGATGCTCCTTTCCAGTAGGGCTTTCTGAGCAATTATAAATTATACGATGAATCTGATGAAGGTGTTGAGAGAATAATCTACCAAACTACAAATAATATTTGCATCTATGCAGGTACTAGTACCAAGCAGGAGACAACACAACTGCAAAGAATGCTTGATAACAAGGCGTGGGGCTGGATGAACACAGCAGGCCAAGC
>JAHRHZ010000013.1:4193728-4303968 GCA_024137785.1 Ginglymostoma cirratum
AACGTCAAGTTTTCCTGCTCCTATGATGCTGCTTGGCCTGCTGTGTTCATCCAGCCCCACGCCTTGTTATCTCGGATTCTCCAGCATCTGCAGTACCTTTTATCTCTGATGCAAGGAATGCTTGATATATTTAAGGAATTGCATTATATTTGTAATAAAATCACACAGGCTACAGAGAGACCATTCTGATCATCAAATGTGTGCATCTTTTTCATAAAGTGATTGATATAGGCTTTCATCTTTGCTCTCTCCCCATTGGCATACAAACTATTCCCTTGGAAACTGAGAGGGATTGAATGTTCATTGTTAAAAGGAGATAGTAAAGATGTGGAAAACAGCAAGTGTTTAAATAGTGAGGGTGGGCATTGGAGGAGCTATGAATGTGGCTGGAAAGAGACAGGACAGGAAGAGAGAAGAAAAACAATTCTAGAATTAGAGATATGTTTCCTTTAGTGTGTTATCGATGGTTCATACATCATAGCTATGGGTAATAGGTTGCAGAATTCTGGCCAATTTCCCTTGTTGCCTGACTGTATTTTTGAATTTGTATGTAGTAACCAACTGATGCATTAGAACTACCAGCTGAAATGAAATAGCTCACAGTATAATGAAAGGCTCATATGATGGATATCTATTGAAGCTTTCATTCAAATAAAGCTTTTTGTTATTAGAGAAGTAGTTCAAAAATGGGTTATTGAATTTCTTTAAACAAAAATACATAGTTTTGTAGCATTTTCTATCCTATTTGAGGATAGAATAATTATAAAAAGTGAAGAATAAAAGAGGAAATGAAAGAGGTCTCAGGCAAATTAACCCCCTAACATTAATTGTAGACTGTTTCAGCAGTTAATTATTCTTTACAATAGTATATGAATCAGAAACATGGGAAAACAAATATATCTCAGAATAATATTGCTATTCACCATACTTACTTTAAATTTTGTTAAATTATGCTTTTGTTTTTGCTATTTTCCATTCAATTTCATCATTGCCGCAGATTAAGTGTAGACCAAGAATTTCTTCAGAGCTGTGCCTCATTTACTGCTGTAACGTCGGTGGAAATGTGTCAAAAATCACATTTACACTGAACTTGTATCAAAGTTACAGCAATGGAATGGGACCAGCTCCAAGAAAGTTCTTGGCCATGAACTCATGCTGAGATGCAACTCTACCCCATCTGCTACTCTGTCCAAGTAACTGTTTTTTACGTATGAGTCTAGACAGTGACTGTTGGCGGGCTGTGTGCAGCTGATTCTGTTCTGTCCTCATTTTGATGACTACTTACACACACACACACACACACACACCAAACAACAGTCCTGGCCGTTTTCTTGCCCCTTCCTACAAAACTGGGACTTGTTACATTTAGCTCGTGTAATGTCATTGCAGCTGAGAGTAATTAATTCAATAGAAATGTTACTGAAATTGGGATTTACCTGGTCTATAAGCCTTGATTACAGTTATAGTCATAGGGTCAAAGAGCTGTACAGCATGGAAACAGACAGTTCAGTCCAACTCATTCATGCCAACCAGATATCCTAAATTAATCCAGTCCCATTTGCCAGAATTTGGCCTATATCCCTCACAACATTTACTATTCATTTACCTAACCAGATGAGTATTAAATGTTTTAATTGTACCAGTCTCCACCACTTCTGGCAGCTCATTCCATACATGCATCATGCTCTGCATGAAAATGTTGTCCCTTAGGCCCCTTTTAAATCTTTCCCCTCTCACCTTAAACCTATGCCCTCTAGTCTTGGATTCCCCCAGCCTGGGGAAAAGACCTTAGCTATTCACTCTATCCACATCCCTCATGATTTTATGAACCTTTATAAGGTCACCCCTCAGCCTTTGAAGCTGCAGGGAAAATAGCCCTAGCCTATTCGGCCCTTCCCTATAGTTCAAACCCTCCAACTCTGGCAACGTCTTTGTAAATCTTTTCTGAACCCTTTCAAGTTTCACAAAATCCTTCCTATAGCAGGGAGACCAGAATTGAATGCAGTATTTCAAAAGTGGCGTAACCAATGTCCTGTACAGCCGTACCATGACCTCTCAACTCCTATACTTAATGCACTGACCAATAAAGACCAGCATACCAAGTGCCTTCTTCACTATCCTGCCTACCTGGGACTGCACTTTCAAGGAACTATGAACCTGCACTCCAAGGTCTCTTTGTTTAACAATACCCCCTCAGGACCTTACCATTAAATATGTAAGTCCTGCCCTGATTTGCCTAACCAAAATGCAAATCATCACATTTATCTAAATAAAATTCCATTTGCCACTCCTTGGCCCAGTAATCCATCTGATCAAGGTCCCATTGTACTCTGAGGTAACCTTCTTTGCTGTCCACTATACCTCCATCTACAAACTTACTAACCGTACCTCCTATATACACTTCCAAATTATTTCTATAAATGACAAAAAGCAGTGGACCCAGCACCCATCCTTGTGGCTCACTGTTAGTCACAGGCCTCCAGTCTGAAAAGCAACCCTCCACCACCACCCTCTGCCTTCTACTTTTGAGCCAGTTCTGTATCCAAATAGATAGTTCTCCCTCTATTCCAAGTCATCTAACCTCGCTAATCAGTGTACCATGAAGAGCCTTGTCGAACGATTTACTAAAGTCCATATAGATCATGTCCACCATTCTGCCCTTATCGATCCTCTTCGTTATTTCTTTGAAAAACTCAGTCGTTATTGAGACATGATTTCCCACACATAAACCCACATTGACTATCCCTAATCATTCCTTGCCTTTCCAAACACATGTAAATCCTGCCCCTCAAGATTCCCTGCTACAACTGGTATCAGGCTCACTGGTTCCCTTGCTTTTCCTTACCACCTTTCTTAAATAGTAGCACCACATTAGCCAATCTCCAGTCTTCCCGCACCTCACCTGTAGTTATCAATGATATAAATATCTCAGCAAGGGGCCCAACAATCACTTCCCCAGCTTCACACAGAGTTCTAGGCTACATCTGATCAGGTCCTGGGGATGTATTCGCCTTTATGCATTTTAAGCTGTCAAGCACCTCCTCCTCTCTAATATAGACATTTTTCAAGATGTCGCTATTTATTTCTCCACATTCTCTATCTTCCATATCCTTCTCCACAGTAAACACTGATGCAAAATATTCATTTAGTATCTCCTTCATCTCCTGTGGTTCCACTGTAGGTGGTCTTTAAGGGGCCCTATTCTCTCCCTTGTCACTTTTTTGTCCTTAATGCATTTATAGAATACCTTTGGATTCTCCTAAACCTTATTTGTCAATGTTATTTCATGTCCCGTTCTTGCCCTCTTGATTTCCCTCTTAAGTATTCTCCTATTCCCTTTGCACTCTTCTAGGGATTCACTCGATCCCTCCTGTCTATACCTGACATAAGCTTCCTTTTTTTTCTTGACCAAAACCTCAACTTCTCCAGTTATCCAGCATTCCCCACACCTACCAAACTTGCCCTTCACCCTAATAGCAACATACTGTCTGTGGTCTCTCATTCTCCCATGTTCTCATAAGGCTAGATAAATTTTTGAACAGTAAAGGAGTTAAGGGTTATGGTGAGTGGGCGGGTAAGTGGAGCTGAGTCTCAAAAAGATCAGCCATGATCTTATTAAATGGCGGGGCTGGCTCGAGGGGCCAGATGGCCTACTCATGCTCCTAGTTCTTCTGTTCTTACGTTCTCATTATCTCATTTTTGAAGACTTCCCATTTTCCAGCCATCCCTTTACCTGGGAACATCTGCCCCCAATCAACCTTTGGAAGTTCATGCCTAGTACCATCAAAATTGGTCTTCCTCCATTTTAGAAATTTAACTTTTAGATCTGGTCTATCCTTTTCCATCATTATTTTAAAACTAATAGAATTATGGTCACCGGCCCCAAAGTGCTTCCCGACTGACTCCTCAGTCACCTGCCCGGCCATATTTTCCAAGAGTAAGTCAAGTTTTGCAACTTCTCTACTACGTACATCCACATACTGAACCGGAAAATTTTCTCGTACACTTCTAACAAATTCCTCTCCATCCAAGCCCTTAACGTTATGGCAGTCTCCGTCTTTGTTTGGAAAGTTAAAATCCCCTACCATAACCATCTTATTATCCTTATAGATAACTGAGATCTAAAGTTTGTTTCTTAATTTCCAGCTGACTATTGGAGGTTGTCTCATCCAATTCCAATAAGGTGATCATCCCTTGCTTATTTCTCGGTTCCACTCAAATAACATCCTTGGACATATTCCCAGGAATATCCCTCTGAAGTACAGCTGTAATGTTATCCCTAATCAAAACAACACTCACCCTCCTCTCTTGTCCCCTCTTTCTAAACTTCCAATAGCATCTATACCCTGGAACATTAAGCTACCAGTCGTGCCCATCCGTGAGTCACATCTCAATAATCTCTATGACATCCCAGTCCCATGTTTCCAACCATACTCTGAGTTAATCTGCCTTACCTGTTAGGCTTCTTGTATTGAATAAATGCGGTTTAATTTATCAGACCTACCTCATTCCCTGCTTTGTTCCTGCCTGCCCTGACTGTTTGATTCACTCCTTTTCTCATTTGCACCAGTCTCAGACTGATCTCTTTTCTCAGTGTCTCCTTCCCTCCCCGCAACTGGTTTATATCTCCCAAGCAGCTCAGGCAAATCTCAACATCAGTCTATTAGTCCCCTTCCAATTGAGATGCAATCCGTCCTTCTTGTACAGGTCACTTCTACCCTAGAAGGCATTCCAATGATCAAAAATTGTGAATCCTTCTCCCCTGTACCAGCTCCTCAGCCACGTGTTCATCTGTTTTATACTCCTATTCCTACTCTCACTAGCTCAAGGGACTGGGAGTAATCCAGATGTTACTACCGTCAAGGACCTACTTTTAAAATTCCTGGCTAAATTCCTATATTCTGTCCTCAGAATCTCTTCCCATGTCATTAGTTCTAATGTGTAGAACAACCTCCTGCCCTCTGCCCTTTGAGAATATTCTGCACCATCTCCGAGATATTCTTGATCCTGGCACCAAGGAGGCAACACACCATTCTGAGGTCTCATTGTCCGGTGCAGAAACGTCTGTCTGTGCCTCTGACTAGAGAGTCCCCTGTCAAAATCGATCACTTGGAATCTGGCATATCCGTTGTTACAGTAGACCCAGTCTCGGTAGGAGAAACCTGGCTGTCAGTACTATATTCCCCTGACAGTGCATTGCTCCTACATTTTCCAAAGCAACATACTTGTTTGAGGAAAGGGATCGCCACAAGAGACTCATGCACTACATGCCTACCCCTCCAATCTTTCCTGGATGTAACCCGTCTACCTGACTGTATCTGCCTTCCTGCATCTGTCATCCATCACACCCCCTAGCTCCTGTAAATTCCTTATTGCCTCTAAATGCTGCTCCAACTGATCCACGCGATCTGTTAGGATTTACAACCAACCACACTTCCTGCAGACATAATCATCAGTAACATGGGAACTCTCCCTAATCTCCACATTCGACAGGAATAGCACATCATTCTACTAAAGGCCATCTTTACGCCTTAACAACCTACAGACCGAGAAAATAGCCCAGTCGTACTGCTCTAAAAACACTACTCCAGGCTAGTTCAGTACCTATGTTTTTATATTTTTAAAGTTTAACTTTTCAATATCAATAAAAACAATCTCATTTCAATAAAAACATATAATCAAAAAAACTCACTCTATTCACTATTATAGAATGACAGAAAAAATGCATCAAGGTTACACTTTAAAAACCAGCCACTTAACTATTCCCCTGCTGTGAGCTCCCCAGCAAAGGTTTCTCCAAGGTTAGCTGTGAATTTCACTGTTTGTTTATTTTTCTCAGAGGAACTTAAATGTCCAGAGATACTTCTGTGGATATGTTGGTCTAGATTTTCAGGTCTCTGTAGGAGACCAGATGTTTGTCAGGTGCAGGTTAGAACTCCAACCACGGCTCCAATGCAGCGCCCTCAGTGGGAATTGTCTGGGAAATTTGAAGTACACTTGGACATTCACTTGCTCTCCAGGACCCTTCAAAAAGTGACTTAAAGTGAGACCTTTCAGGCAGGTCTTACCAATTGATCTTATCTAGGGAAACACTAGGCATAAAAATCCTTGTCCATCTTCTGGGTAAGTATATAGCTGATCTACCACTCACATTGGTATCAATGCCTGCCTCCCCACCACTACCTCCTAACTCGACCTGACCTCCTGACCTGACAAATCCTTCACGCCCAAACTGACATGACAAACCCTCAAACTGACCTGACCAACTCCCTACACCAACTAACCATGTCCCTGACTTGACCTGGCAGGCCCTGCGACTTAACCAGACTAGACCCTTGCCTAACAATGGCTTCTGGCCAGACCCAATTTGACCCAACCCAATTACCCCAACCCACCTTCTACACTCCCCACTCACCATTATTCCCACTTGCCACTGTACCGACGTGCCACCTGAACCACCTGCCATCCTACCCACTTACCTGACCTATGCAGCTACTCTCTTCACTTGTCCTACCATCATGACCATTCAATAACATTCATCCTTAAGACCATAAGTCATCAGAGTAGAAGTGGGTCATTTGGCTCATTGGCCTGTTCCACTATTCAATCAGATCATGGTTGATCTGATAATCCTTCAACTCCATTTTCCTTCTTCTTTCCCATAACCTTTGATTCCTTTACTGATTAATAATATGTTTATCATAGTCATGAATACATTGAACAAACCAGCCTCAACAATCCTCGCTGGTAAAGAATTCCACAGATTCACTACCCTCTGAGAAAAGAAATTTCTCTATATTTCTGTCCCAATTTAGGTGATCCCTTATTCTGAGATTATGCCGTCTGGTCCTAGACTGTCTCACAAGGGGAAACAATCTCTCAAAGAATCTTGCATGTTTCAATAAAGTCATCTACTCAACCTGTCCTCATATGACAATCCTTCCATACACAAGATGAATGCAATGAATATTCTCTGGACTGTTTTCAATGGCAGCATATGTTTCCTTAGGTAAGGAGAGCAAAACTGTTCACAGTATTGTAGATGTCATCTTACAAAGTGCTTTGTGTAGTTTTGGCAAAACTTCCCTGTTTTAATTCTTAATTCTCTTTGAAATAAAGACCAACGTTACCTTCCCTATTACTTACTTGTATGCTAAACTTTAGGTGGCATGGTGGCTCAGTGGTTAGCACTGCTACCACAAAGCACCAGGAATCCAGGTTCAATTCCACACCCTGTGTCTGTATGGGTTTCCTCCATGTACTCTGGTTTTTTTTGGCCCTCAGTCCAAAGATGTGCAGGTTAGGTGGATCAGCCGTGTTAAATTGCCCTGTGATGTGCAGGCTGGGTGGCTTAGCCATGTGAAATGCAATGTTTATGGATGGGGTGAGTCTGGGAGGGAAGCTCTTTGGCAGTTTGGTGTGGTCTCAAAGGGCCAAATGGCCTGCTTCCACACTGTAGGGATGCTATGATTTTGTGAATCATGCAGGAGGACACCAAAGTCCCTCTGTACTGCAGCTTTCTTCAGTCTTTCTCCCTTTAAATAACATTCAGCTCCTCTTTCTTCCTGACAGAGTGCATGATCTCAACATTTCTCACATTAGATTCTATCTGGTGAATTTTTATCCAATGATTTAAATTGTCTATATCCCTCTGCAGGGAATATGATTCTTTGTGTCATCCTCACCACGTGCCCCCCCGCCCCCCGCACCTATTTTTATGGCATTCATCCATTCATCAATTCACAATTCACAATGAACATTTGAATTTACCTTATAGCAGCTAATAGTGAAGGTAAGGGATGTGGCTTGTCTTCTATCCCACCCGCCTGATGCTACTTTGCTACTTTGGTGCTCTCCATGGAATTGTACATTCCACATTTCGAGATTGGAAGACCTAGCCAGAGCATCAGCACAGTGCGGGAAAATAGGAGAGGAATGAAAGTTCAACAGTGGCTTCAACATCACTGTGTTTCAAAGTCATTGACAACTGAGATACTGGAGATGTGCACATAGCATCATAGAGTCATAGAGATGTACAACATGGAAGCAGAACCTTCAGTCCAACTCATCCATGCCACCCAGAGATCCTAAATTAATCTAGTCCCATTTACCAGCATTTGGTTGGTGTCCCTCTAGACCCTTCCTATTCATATACCATCCAAATGCCTTTTAAGTGTTGTAATTACACCAGCCTTTGCCACCAGCTTGCCCACCCTCTGCATGAAAAAGTTGCCCCTTAGGTTCTTTTTAAATGTTTCCATTCTCACCTTAAACCTATGCCTTTTAGTTTTGGACTCTCCTACACTGGGGAAAAGACCTTGGCTGTTCACTCTATTCATGCCCCTCATGATTTTACAAACCTCTACAAAACTACCCCTCAGCGTGTGATGCTCCAGGGAAAATAGCCCCAGCCTATTCAGCCTCTCCCTATAGCTCAAACCCTCCAACCCTGACAACATTCTTGTAAACCTTTTCTGAACGTTTTCAAATTCTAAAGCATCTTTTCTCTAGCTGGGAGACTAGAATTTAACAGAGCATTTCAAAAGTGGCTTAACGAATTTTCTGTACAGCCACAACGTGCCCTCTCATCTCCTATATTCAATGCACTGACCAATAAAGGCAAGCATTCCAAATGTCTTCTTCACTATCCTGCCTACCTGGGATTTCACTTTCAAGGAGCTATGAATTTGTACTCCAAGGTCTCTTTGTTCGGCAAGACCTTACCATTAAGTATATATGTTCTTTTTTACCAAAACGTAGCACCTCACATTTATCTAAATTAAATTCCATCTGCCACTCCTGGGTCCATCTGATCAAGGTCTCATTGTACTCGGAGGTAGCGTTCTTTGCTGTCCACTGCACCTCCAATTTTGGTGTTATCTGCAAACATACTAACCATACCTCCTATTTCCACATCCGAATCATTGATATAAATGATGAAAAGCAGCGGACCCAGCACTGATTTTTGTCGCACACCGCTGGTCACAGGCCTCCAGTCTGAAAAGCAACCTTCCACCAACTACCCTCTGTCACCTACCTTCAAACCAGTTGATAGATGATTATTAGGATTTATAATCATCTAGCAAGCAACAATTTGATTGGAGATAGTCAACATGGATTCGTCAAGGGCAGGTCGTGTCTCACAAACCTCATTGAGTTTTTTGAGAAGGTGACCAAGCATGTGGATGAGGGTACGGCAGTTGACGTGGTGTACATGGACTTCAGTAAAGCCTTTGATAAGGTTCCACATGGTAGGCTATTGGAGAAAATGCGGAGGCATGGGATTGAGGGAGATTTAGCAGTTTGGATTAGAAACTGGCTTTCTGAAAGAAGGCAAAGAGTGGTGGTTGATGGAAAATATTCAGCCTGGAGTCCGGTTACTAGTGGTGTGCCACAAGGATCTGTTTTGGGACCACTGCTGTTTGTCATTTTTATAAATGACTTGGACGCAGACATAGGTGGATGGGTTAGTAAGTTTGCAGATGACAGTAAAGTCGGTGGAGTGGTGGACAGTGTGGAAGAATGTTGCAGGTTGCAGGGAGACTTGGATAAACTGCAGAATTGGGCTGAAAGGTGGCAAATGGAGTTCAATGCAGATAAATGTGAGGTGATGCACTTTGGGAAGAATAATAGGAAGGCAGAATACTGGGTCAATGGAAAGATTCTTGGTAGTGTGGATGTGCAGAGGGATCTTGGTGTCCAGGTATATAGATCCCTGAAAGTTGCCACCCAGGTTGATAGTGCTGTTAAGAAGGCATACGGTGGTAGAGGGATTGAGTTCCGGAGCTGTGATGTCATGCTGCAACTGTACAAAACGCTAGTGCGGCCTCACTTGGAATATTGCGTACAGTTCTGGTCACCCCACGACAGGAAGGATGTGGAAGCATTGGAAAAGGTGTAGAGGAGATTTACCAGGATGTTGCCTGGTCTGGAGCGAAGGTCTTATGAGGAAAGGCTGAGGGACTTGGGTCTGTTCTCATTGGAGAGAAGAAGGCTAAGAGGGGATTTAATAGAGACGTACAAAATGATTAGAGGATTAGATAGGGTGGACAGTGAGAGTCTTTTTCCCAGGATGATGACATCGGCTAGTACGAGGGGGCATAGCTGCAAATTGAGGGGTGATAGATTTCAGACAGATGTCAGAGGCAGGTTCTTTACTCAGAGAGTGGTAAGGGCGTGGAATGCCCTGCCTTCCAATGTAGTTAACTCAGCCACATTAGGGGCATTTAAACAGTCCTTGGATAAGCATATGGATGACGATGGGATAGTGTAGGGGGATGGGCTTAGATTAGTTCACAGGTCGGCGCAACATCGAGGGCTGAAGGGCCTGTTCCGCGCTGTATTGTTCTATGTTCTATGTTCTATGTTCTGTATCCAAATGATTAATTTTCCCTGTATTTCATGTGATCTAACTTCATTAACCAGTCTACCATACAGAACCTTGTTGAATGCCTTACTGAAGTCCATATAGACACCCACTGCTCTGCCATCATCAATCCTCTTTGTCGTTTCCTCAAAAAACTCAATCAAGTTAGTGAGACACGATTTTCCATGCACAAAGCCATGGTGGACAGCATGAAGGTACAAAAAATAGAACCTGCATTGTACTTTCAATTATGTTGAATCATATTACAGAAGATGTTTGGGTATTTTTATTTAAATTTCCTATCATCAAAAAAGTGCCATATCTGATCCTTTGAACACATAATAGCAGCTTTACATTACAAGAATACAAGATCAATAGGAAACATTTACAATTATACTATTAATCCTGAGAATTCTTAAGTTATGTTTTCAAATAAGTCTGTTGGGTTAAACATTAATCACAATATCTAACAGAATCACAGCAACAGCCAATTCAGTATGCATAAGGCCTGTTTTTGTGGTATTCAGCTACTGATCAAGATGAACTTTTCCCATTCAATCCACTCATGTTCACTGCTACAAACAAAGCTGATACTATATACTTTTATTTTCTCCCTTCCATCTCAGCTGCTGAACTATTTTGAAAGAATGACTCATCACCTTCACACCTGTGTAATAACACCACAAATTATGGCTGTTGCAGCTGCAAGTAGCCCCACCTGCAAGGGATTTTTTTTCAGGAACAAATCACCTAATAGAAGGTTAGTAGGCAGAAGTGGCAATTAAGCCTAAATGAGAAAACAAATATGTCCTTTGTCCTTGATATCATATGAAATTGAAACTGTTGTGCGGTCTAGAAATCCAACTATTTCCATGAGTGGACACAATCTTTCCCAAACTCAAAACTTTTAGTAAAAATGAACCGTCTAGCCAGTTATATAATGTTTAAACTGATTTCAGACAGTGCAAGATGAATTTGAAGTAAGAAGTAGCTGAGGAGGAAGAATGGGGCTTCATACTGATTAGGACATCCTTTTATAAATAGCAGGATAACTATCCTCAAATAATTGATGATCTCACTACTATGACTCTAAACCTATGTGGTCTGTTGGGGGCCAGTACATACCTGTGATAAAAGTAAACAAAACTGGTTATATAGGAATTGACAGCATGTAAAATTGTTTAATAAGCTCAGATAAAGAGACAGATTATAAATGTGAGTTATTTCACTATTTACCCAAAATGTAATTGTATATATGAGCACTGCTCAGTGTGGTGCTGAAACATTTTGAATCAGGAAATCCCTGCTTCAGTTTCTGGTCTCTAGTGAGGTAAGGTGGATACAAGGCCATTAATATTAGTACTGACACCTCTGCACTAAGAAGGAGATCGATCAGTGACTAGGGTCAAGCAAAGGGTCAGGTCTCTTAGGCTTCTCCTATAACCTGTCTTTGGCATGGCCCTGATCAACTGAAGTTCAGGGATAGGCCATTGTCTTTAATTTTATATCCTTTGTTGGCTTGTCCAGCAGGAACAAGAGTAGTCATGGAACACACGGTCCCTTCTAATCAGCATGGGATCAGCAGGCCTAGTCCTACTGCAGCTGCAGGCTCAGTTCTGTCCAGTTGAATCTCTTAGAAATCTCTACGAGGAATCATTAACCTCCATCCCTTTTCTTTTCCTGAAAACAATAGCTGAGGAAATGTGTGTGCTGTAGAAGTAAGTATAGGGAAAGTCATTGCTAAAGTTAGGGTTGGCTGTATAAACTTATCAGTGTCAACGTTCTAATGTTACGCTCCCATCAGGGATTCTTACGCTTTAGATGTGCATGTAAGCTATTAATAATTAATTTGGGAATGTTACCAAAATTTGTAATATGTGGAACTATAATCCAAGAATGCTTGGGGAATGGTACCTAAATTCCCAATGTGTGTTTTTAGTGGTTAGAGTCTGACTGTATGGGCAGTCACATTAGGAAAAAGTACTTGGTCTACTTTATTTTGCTTAACTATTGCTCCAAAAGGTAGCGTTGAATCTGAGTCACATCTCAGTTCTGCCTTATAACAAGAAAAGCCTTTTTTTAAAGTCAAAAATGGCCTGGACTTTTTGCTGTCCTTCCAATTCAGGAGTCCTTCAAAATGACCAACTTCCAAGACTCCTGCCCCACGTACCATGTTCCAGCCATGTGTGCTGGCACAGAATAAAGGTGTGAGTCGTTCATCCATTGGTGGCATTCCCACCTGTGCCAGCTCCAGTTCAAACAATCCCCCAACAATTTTATGCAGTCAGCCTCTTCTGTAAGAATTTGTGGTTAATGGCACCTCAGAAGAGTCGTGAACCACGTGAGGATTCTAGTACCAAATGAGAAATCAGAAAACAAAGAAGTTACCTGCTGTTGGAATTCCCTCATTGGTGGCCTTTAATTTGCTAAAAAAAATGAAATTTTAGCTTAAATTGTTAGTTTTTTTAGCTGAATGTATTTTCACAGCAGTCATTAATCATGCAGCTCTGTTCTGCAGATGTTATTACATTCATCAGCACTATGCAAGTGTTGGAAAGTATTAGAGTACTTTTCTCATCAGAAAAATTATACTAAATATTCAAAACTTAAGAAAACACTGTTTAGGAAAATGCATAACATGATCTGAAGTAAATTAAATTCCCAACTTTTTAACATTTAAAAGCCTTCAACTTCCATCTTACAGGAGATAAGAACATATGTTGGTAGAATGTAGGAATTGACAGGCCACCTGGTGTAGCATTACATTCTTCTAAAAAAACCACCTTAATTTAAATAGGCTTCTGCAATTCTGCAATGACAGATGTACCTATTATTAATGCTTGTGTTTGTTTCCATAGCCACAGAACCACTTATCTCACCTGGGATGTGTGTGGACAATTTGACCAGTCGTTTCAACATGTTATTAAAGAATTGTCTGTTTTTGGATGTGGTAAGTAAGCATTTGTTTTTACATACATTGGCCACATGAGGGGATATATTTTTAATTGGGAGTTTGCACGCAAGTTATTTTCAGTATGAAGTGAATCGGAATGACAGGTCTTTAAATTCTATTTCAAAGCCATTGCTCCTGCAATGTGCCCACAGTTGGGGCAGGCTATGTGGTTATGGAAGGTTAAATCAAATGCATCAGCAGACATAAAGTGAGGATAGACAGGGCTGGGAGTTTCGAGGCTCGATATTTGTCACTATAAGTGGACAGGTATTGCAGTAACTGGAGGAGGAGATTCTAACCTATAAGCTTCACTATCTGAGATAAAAGGTACTGCAGATGCTGGAGAATCCGAGATAACAAGCGTGGGGCTGGATGAACACAGCAGGTCAAGCAGCATCACAGGAGCAGGAAAACTTGACGTTTCGGGCCGAGACCCTTCATCAGAAATGGGGGAGGGGAAGAGGGTTCTGAAATAAATAGGGAGAGAGGGGGAGGCGGATAGAGGATGGATAGAGGAGAGGATAGGTGGAGAGGAGGCAGACAAGTCGAAGAGGCGGGGATGGAGCCAGTAAAGGTGAGTGTAGGTAGGGGGGTAGGGAGGAGATAGGTCAGTCCAGGGAGGACGGACAGGTCAAGGGGGCGGGATGATGTTAGTAGATAGGAGATGGGGGTGTGGCTTGAGGTGGGAGGAGGGGATAGGTGAGAGGAAAAACAGATTAGGGAGGTGGAGATGAGCTGGGCTGGTTTTGGGATGCGGTTGGGGGAGGGGAGATTTTGAAGCTTGTGAAATCCACATTGATGCCATTGGGCTGCAGGGTTCCCAGGCTGAATATGATTTGCTGTTCCTGCAGCCTTCGGGTGGCATCACTGTGGCATTGCAGGAGGCCCAGGATGGACATGTCGTCTGAGGAATGGGAGGAGGAGTTGAAATGGTTTGCGACTGGGAGGTGCAGTTGTTTGTTGCGGACTGAGCGCAGGTGTTCTGCAAAGCGGTCCCCAAGCCTCCGCTTGGTTTCCCCGATGTAGAGGAAGCCACAACGGGTACAGCGGATGCAGTATACCACATTGGCAGATGTGCAGGTGAACATCTGCCTGATGTGGAAAGTCTTCTTGGGGCCTGGGATTGGGGTGAAGGAGAGTTGTGGGGGCAGGTGTAGTACTTCCTGCGGTTGCAGGGAAAAGTGCCGGGTGTGGTGGGGCTGGAGGGGAGTGTGGAGCGGACAAGGGAGTCGCGGAGGGAGTGGTCCCTCCGGAAGGCAGATAAGGGTGGGGAGGGAAAAATGTCTTTGGTGGTGGGGTCTGATTGCAGATGGCGGAAGTGTCGGAGGATGATGTGTTGGATCCGGAGGTTGGTGGGGTGGTACGTGAGGACGAGGGGGATTCTTTTTTGGTTATTATTGCGGGGACGGGGTGTGAGGGATGTGTTCTGGGAAATGTGGGAGACACGGTTGAGGGCGTTCTCGACCACTGTAGGGGGGAAGTTGCGGTCCTTGAAGAATGAGGACATTTGAGATGTACGGGAGTGGAATGTCTCATTCTGGGAGCAGATGCCTCCGGATCCAACGACTGTTGACCTAAAGGGAAGTTTTCTCTTGCTCATAATTTTGAATTCAAATATAACTTTAAGAGATAGCTCAAATTTTTGAAGCTGTTAGTGTTACATGGAAACATGATTGGCAGAGGAATTTGATAAAGCTCAAGAATGGGCCTGAGGAATCACGAAGCATAGTTAATTTTTACTTATGCAGACACCACGCAATCTTCATACTAGAAGGAACATGGGGTGTCAGGCATCAACTCTGCACAGAGGTTTATATAGTCCTCCAATTCGTTACTAGGATGGGTGAGGTGCTACCTTATTAGAGTGGTAGTCGTTCTTTGGATCACAGACGTGTTGTCTTCTGTCAGGATGACTGCATTCATCCTCCCAACACTACCACTTAACCAGGTTCTTTGCTGTTGCCGGCCAGTTATGTAGGCCAGAAACTGGCCTTTTAGGATCATAGGTCATCCTGCAATACCATGTACAGTCTCGCCCTCTGAAAGTTAGCGGTCCTCCATCAACCATAATGCAGCCATTGGGGTAGCACTACTTGGAGCACAAGGCCAGGAAAGACAGAGAGAAAACAGGAACTAAGCAAATGCACATGAGGGGTTAGTTGATATTTGCATGGAATACTGGATGGTTTGGTTTTTAATTGGTTCAGAACTGTGGTCTCCAATGTATAGATTGTAATTGACTGGTGGATTGCAGAGTCTCTGACAGTTTCTCTCACTTCGTTTCTGCACTCCCTTGCTACGTGCACATTGATCATCATGCTGCTATATGAATTGTACTTCTGGAACTCTGCCACGCCCCACATCCAATATCTGAGCAATGCAGGCTGACATGGGGCCCCAAAACAAACAGTGACCCTAAGTGACCTCCCGTGCCTCCACATTAAAAAGCAGCCAGCAATACTCTCAATGTACCAGAGGCATTGATCCATAGTCTGACTTGCAGCTTTACCAGCAGGAAAGCGACTTCATGAATCACAAGGTGAAACAATAACAATGAGTGATGAACCTGGACCATCTACAAAGAAAACAAAAACATGCAACTTTCACATGGAATGACAAAATTAATTTCTGTTAAATCTGTGAAAGATTAGCATGTTTGCCTTATATACTACCAAAGTACATCGATAAATATAAAGGGGAATTTGGAATTATACCGTCCAAGGATGCATGGTAAATTCAAGAATAGTTTTGCTTCAAACAGTATACTTTGGACATAGAAAGCTGATGAGCTGAAGGGCATTTGGAAAGCTCAACAGTCATTTTTTCTAACTCAGCGATAAAGGGTAAGGCCTGCACTGAAGCATCATTTTGTGTTTGCCATCTTCACAAGAAATCACTTACAGATGGTGAAGTAATTGAAGAAGCAATAATTGTGACCATTGACTCTTTATTCAAAAACTTTAAGAGCAAAGATGAAATAGTAACAGCAATCAAAATAAGAATATAAGAGCTAGGAGCACAAGTAGGCAATTCAGCCCCTCGAGCTTTCTACACCATTTAATATGATCATAGCTTATTTTATGTTGACCTCAATTCCTGCCTGCACTTCCTAGCTTATCAACATATTTCTAATTTAAAATCTTTCCATCTCATCCTTAAATTTACTTCATGTCCCAGCAATCTCTGTGCTCTGGAGTAGTGAATTCCGCAGATGCACAGCCCTTTGAGAGAAGTAATTTCTCTTCATCTCTGTTTTAAATCTGCTAGAATGACCTCTTGTTCTAGATTGCTGTATGTGAGGAAACATCCTACATTTTCTTTGTCAATCCCTTTTGCATCTTAAATATCTCAACTAGATCTCTCCTCATTCTTCTCAACTCCATACAGTACAGGCCAGCACTCTCAATCTTTCCTCAGAAGTTAAGCTCTTCATCTCTGGTATCAATCTAATGAACTTCCTCTGAAATGTCTCCAATGCAATTCCATCAAAATTGTATGCAATATTCCAGGTGATGTGTCACTAACGTCTTGTACAGTTGTAACAGAACTTCTGTACTTGGTTATATTCTATTTTGTTAGCAATAAATGTCGAAATACCATCTGCCTTCCGTATTACCTGCTTTACCTGCATACTAATTTTCTGTGACTCATGTCCAAAAACGTCAAAGTCCCTCTGCACCAAAGCACTCTGAAGTTTCTCACCATTCAGACAATAAGTTACCTTCCTATTCTTCCAAGAAAGTAGATGACTTCATACATATCTATGTCAAACTTTATCAGTCAAACTTCAGCTCATTCACCAAACGTACCCACATCCGTTTGTAAATGTCTTATTTAATTGTTGCAACCTACTTTCCCACCTATGTTAGGTATCATTTGCAAATTTGGCTGTAGTCCTTTATATTTCTGTATCCAAGGCATTAACATAGATTAGTTGGGGTTCAATGATGGCTAATCCGTTACTGTGGAGGAAACTCACAGTAACACACGGAGAACAAGCAGAGAAACTTCACACAGACAGTTACCCAAGGCTGAAATTTTACCTGGGTCCCTGGTGTTTTGAGTTAGCACTACTAACTACTGTGTCACCATACTGTTCCCCAGTGACTGAAGCTTAAATAACTGTTTGATAAGCTTTTCTGCCTCCCTCTCATTTTGAGTTAGGGTCTTATATTAGCATTTTTCCAAAACACTGGGACATTTCCCACATCTAGGAAATTTTGGAATGTTAGAATGAATGGATTTGCTACCTCTGCTGCCACTTGCTTTAAGACCCTACGATGTAGGCAATCAGGCCCTGAGGGCTTATCTGTCTTAAATCTCAATAGTTTTCTCTGTACCTTTTTCCTAGTAATGATGATTGTTGTAAGTTCCTCACTTTCTATAATTTCAATGTTACCTGTTACTATTAGGGTAATGCGCGTGCTCTCCACAGTGAAAACTGAAACATTATGTTGGTTTAGTGACATCACCATTTGTGTTCCCCATCATTAACTCCCCAGTCTCATCTTCCAAGTGAGCAACTTTCACTTTAGCTATTCTCTTTCCTTTAATATGCTTATAAAAGCTTTTGCCATCCGTTTTTATATTTTGCACTAGTTTTCTTTCCTGATTTATATGTGTTCTTTTTATTACTTTTTTAGTAGCCCTTTGTTGATCTTTAAAAGTTTTCCAATCTTCAAGCCTGCCACTTGCCTTTGCAATATGGTATGCCTTAATTTTTGTCTTTATAATATCTTTAACTTTCTTGCTTAGTCATGAATACTGTCTTCCCCTCTTACAATCTTCCATAGCAGTAAGATAAGTAGAAGATTTTTTTTCTGAAGACATCTTTCAGCAACTACAGTAGGAGTTGAAGGACTGTGAATGTTTCTCACTGCGATGTTTGTTGAAACTTCTGACATGTCTGACACAGCACATTTATTTCAGTAAGCGTAGTTCTTAATGTGAAAACAACTAAAGAGGATTGTCTCACATTTTCTGCTGTTTATAGAGAGGATAAGTTGTGAGGATACCTACAATCAGTTCAAAGGTACATACTTGAGAAAAATATCCCAATTGAGAAACTGATTTCCATCTTAACTGTTGGAGTACCAGCCATGCTTTTATCCTGATTTTATCTTGATTTTGTCTCGTTTGTCATTTACCACTGTATCATCCAACAGCAAGTTATGGACTTTGCTCATGTAATAAAAGATGTAAAGCTTGTAAACTTCATTTGGGCAAGAGCCCTTCTCGCCACTTGTTTAAATCCTCACTGGATGAGCTCAGTGCAGCCCACAGTGAACTACTTGTCTAGGCTAAGGCATGGTGGTTAAGTCAAGGGAAGGCCGTGTAAAGGATTTTAGATCTGATGCTTGAAATTGACACTTACCTTAAATTAAGGAATGAAGGGTGCGTTGAGATGTCAGATGTCATGGTTGCTTCATCTAGGCTTCTTTACAGAAAAAAGGTCAAAAATGAATGAGTTGAACTTTCAACTTCAGGGAATGAACAGAGACTTAGTACATAGGGTTAATGATGCAAATGCATTCAAATTGAAACTGGGTCAGTAGTCCTTCCAATTCAAAATTAAATACTGCAAAACCTCCCATGTCTGGAGAAAATAAGAGAAACTCAAAGACAAAGATAAGCAGTTACAATCAGAACACTTCTGTGCATACCTGTGGAAATTAGGAAAGGAGTACAATAAACAATTTCAGGAATTACATGTGATGGAATAAATGTCATGTTTGTCATAGATCCATTCCTTCAAGTAGACGTTGGCGAGTGGGCGACCAAATTCCATGAAGTGTTTGATTTACAAAGTAATGGAGCTGAAATGGAAATAATTACCATTCAAAATGATATTTAACTGAAAGACAGATCAAGGTACAGTGTGTTTTGGAGACTTGTAAACAGGGTAAAGCACCTGCTGCAATCATCCTGTGCTTTTAATGTGAAATCTTCCTTTGCCTCCACATTTCTTTGTGAGATAGTGTCCTCCAGGAAGAAGATTGTCAGGTTGAAGCATCACACCCCCTCAGATATCCATTTGATACAATATAAATGACTAGCTGTTTCAAAGTACAGCACAGACTTCAAGGCACTGGCAGATAACGTGCAATAGTTGGGGTCAAACTGAGACTTTGGTGAGTAGAGGGCTAATGTATAATTGTTTATACTTGGTTTTGGACTTATGTAGCACACAAAATAAACTTTATTCTTTATTTTCTTAGGGGTAGATTCCGGATTGCACTTAAATTCAAAAAGTGATCTTGTGCTAAAACGTTTGGATACCATTGATATAAAATGTTTGCTTTCTACATTGTGACGAAGAGGCTACAATGTTAATCAGTAATGAAGGAACAGTTAGGTGTGTTATTGTTGTTCAATGGAGATTTGGGGTTGTGTGCATTGACACTGTAGTTTGTACCCTGGTGCATATTGAAAGGCTCCTCCAGCATGGTCCAAACAGGCAAGGTTACGTTTAAGCACCATTTTATTACACTTTTTGTTGCAGCATGGCTTTTCTTTTATATGTATTCTGGCTCTCTGAGTAAGGTCACATACTTGAGTTATATGTGACATGATCAGTTGAAGGCCCTTCTCACCTGCTAGCTACTTCCTTGTTTCTTGTGGTAACTGAAACAGAGTTGGCACATTGGACTGCTGCGGAATTAATGCATCCTGATGGCTGCCAGAATACTGGACATTGACCTGCGTGGGCCAAGATTGGCCACACATCAGCTGGACATCGACTGTCGAATTTGTTCCAGTTGTGGTATTTGGCAGAATTTACATGTGATCCCCACAAAGTGAATTTTGTACAATCAATGCATCACGCCATGTCCTTGTATTTCTGATGCCTTAGTCACCTTTTTGGTGCTATCTTTCTTTCTTGGCAAAGGTCACTTTACCTGCTTCTCTCCAGCAAAATAATTTGAAATGTGTTCAGTTCTCTTTGCATACAGAGACCTCAGTGACTTACCTAATGTAACAGTGAACAGCAAATTGGAAAATATAGCAAATATTGCCTGCTCTAACTTGAAAGAATCTTGATGCAAAAGCTTTCATAGTGACATTCACTTCCATGGGCTTGTGGAAATGTTGCCCTTGCCTGGCTGTCAGTATCTGTTTTGGGCTGTCCTATGGTGGATTTCAGTGAGCACCTACTTGGTAAAATGAAGGTATGTGCTGCATTTTTCATACTAACCTTGAGAGAGAGAAATTCTTTCTAATGAACCTGGGCAGATGAGGGCACTTGCTCTGAGTCTCTTTACCCCTGCTGCTTCTCATTCCTTGAGCATCTTGTCCTTTTTCTCAGTTGCTTTATTATTTTCCCTGTCATATATAAAGGCAAAGGGGATAGAAACTATTGCATTCATGTCTGACAGAAAATGGTCTGAGTAGAATCCTTGAAGTTAAAATTAATCACCATATGCTACATCACTCCCTGAAGACTGCTGCAACTTTAAACAGTAGTACAAGCCATCAGACGTTTTGAAAAACTCAGCAAGAGCCAGTAGAAATCAATCAGCAACTTGCCTGAAAGTAGTTGATGATCCCTTTAAATAGCCCTGGTGGGGGGTCCTTTATCCTGCTGAATGCATATTGAGCTGTGCGAGATTAAGCAAAGGACCTAGCCAGAGCTTTCGGTTTGAAAATGGCACTGCTAGCTAGCAACAAGTTTTGTTAAACACTGACTAATGTCACAATCTATCTGCTATGCATGCTTTGGTATATATTCCCTGAGCCCAGCAAAATGATAACTGGCGCATCCGGAGTATATGGACATGGAATAGACACTATTTTAGATTTGCAACTGCACCCATTGCATCAAAAATATTGGTATTATGTGACCAAATTTTGCACCTATTGTTTCTTATCAGGTCAAGTGCTAAATTGCATCTCTAACCTATGTGACTAAAGGTTAATTCATATAAGATCATTTATCTTATGATCTGGATTTGTTCTTTTTCCATACCATGTAAAGGGATTCCTCGGTTTTTCATTCAAATTCCTTCCGTGTTCTTTATTTCTAATGAGAAGTATAGCTAAAAATGACCTCTTTTATAAGAATGTGAAGCCAAAGTCTGATAATTTATAAATAGTAATGTAAATATATGGTAATGGCCACTTTTTAAAGCTTAGCATTCATTCATTTTAGCAGATACAGCACCTAAATATAATAAAAAAAGTCATACTCAAGCAAGTGTCTGCTTTGACATTCCTATCAGATACTGAATCCAGTTCATGCCTCTTTCTCCATTTCACCCACACACACATACACTCGCCATCCAACTGATTTTGCCTGCAGCAGTTGACATTTAACCCAGCTGGATAATCGAGGAATAACATTTGCGTTACAATTTAACATGACCCCTGGCTTACAGCTCTTTTATATTACCTTCCGAAATGGCTGCTGACATCCTGGTGAGGCAAAAAGGAGCTTATTATTACAATGCAGCAGTCAATGTCATCAAGAGTGCTGCTGCCCTTTTCAGTTACAGACGAGCAACTATTAAGGAAAAGGTATTAAAACAAAAAGGAAGACTCTGAGGCAGGCGACATATGGGTTAAGCTAAAGCAAAGGTTAATGGATTGACTGTTACCTGTGCGTGGAGTTTAACACAACCCTATACACAAGAGAATTGCTTGCATGGCTTATTTTCCTGTAAACTAAATTGAACAGTCTTTTTTTAATGCTGTCAAAGCATACACTTACTTTTTAGTTTTAAATTCGTGAGAATTATGGTGAAATGTTGGTGCTGTTGCAAAGAAAAGGTATTTTGTTAACCCCATTTGAGAAAATAGTGGTTTTTAACAGTTGTGGGACCTTACCTACTTGAATTGAATATTGATTGATGGAAATTTTTACGGAAGTAATACATTTTAGAGTACAGAGCTACACAAAGCTATTCACACACATCCCTGCTTCCCTGAAAAACGATTCATTTAGTCCTATTGCACTGATTTTTCCTTTGCCCATGTATTCTCACATTTATCCTCTGCTTTTTAAATGATTCCATTACTGGTAGTGTTCTCCATTGGATATTTCACATTGGCTATTTCTCCTAATGCTTCCAACTTCTTGGAAGGGCAGGTACTCTCTCTTCATTCCTCAACATTACAATGTTGAATTGGTGCACTTTATCTGTCATCTTTTGACATGTTGCATGAAGTGGTATTACTGTCGTTAGGGCTGATAGTCAAATATTACGACTGCTGCACTTTCCTGCACTTCCATCAACCATAGTTGCTTCACTCACTTTTTGATCAGTTATTGCCATTCACGGTTGTATTAGCCTGTGGCCTTTCTTTAACTTTCATTTAACTTCGTGAATTAGTGATCCTCTCTTTTTCTTCCACCATTCGTTGCAGTGACTGCTGTCATCATGTCAAAAGCTGAAAGAGCTTCAACTAAAGATTTCACGAACTAGTTACAGTTTAGAAGCTGAGTGTATGTAGAGGCCAAAATGTTCAGAGAACCAATTCTTTTTGTTAAACGTGGGCATTTGTGCATTTGTTTTATGCAATTATTGTCAAGAGATGTCTGGGCAGAGTCAGTCATATAAACTGTTCTCACTGGGGTAAAGATCAAGAACAAGTACGCAAAGATTCAAAGTAATGGGCAACAGGAGCAAAAGTGATATGAGAAAAAAAGATTTGCACTGCAAGTGATTAAGGTCTGGCATGCACTGCCCCAGAGCCTGGTGAAGGGCAGGTTTTAGTAGGGCAGTTGAAAGAAATTTAGACGATCAATGAAAAGCAAGTATGTATAGATTACAGACATACAGCTGGAGGTTGGCACCAAGCATAATTCTCATTTATACAGCAGCCGGATGGACCAAATGTCCTCCCACTGCAGTTTAAAAATTCTGTGATTCTGTGAATACATTGAGAATTCCATTTTCTAGGTAACTAGTGGGAAGACAAAAACTGTCTCTCTTGTATTTCAGGAGTACTGGTGGAATCTGACTTAACAGAAACATTTCTCAAATATGCAATTGCCAATAATGATAGTGAAAAATTTCCAAGTAGACGGGAGAAAAGTATAGATTCGTTAAACAACGTAAAAGATTCTTCATGAACTGCTGGTTAGCTACACAATAGGTGTTTCAACAGAGTAAGCTACATTACAATAAAGATTTTTTAACATCATTTAAAGATTAAGAGTAGAATATTGTTCACTCATAGTATGCATATTGAAAAAAATACTACAAAACAAAATAGATCATTCTCAAACATCTCCACCTTACAATCCAGTGGTGGAAAGAGCTTCGGACCAGGTAACATCAGTGATATCAATAGCTGCTTGTGGAAGAGAGTGACAAACTTCTGTCATCCTTCTTGTGAAAAATGTGTTTCCTAAAGTAAATCACTTTAAATCAAATTACAGAGGAGATGCCCACAAAGCAGAGCATCAAGACAACAGTGGAAGTCCCCATGTAACCAATGTTTGCTAAAACATGCTGTTCATCAAAATAAAATGAAAACATAGTGACACTGTAAATATCTGAAAGATGTCGTTATTTTACAATTTGTTGACATCTTATGATGGCTTGACTTGTTCAGTAGAAGGCATTAAAAATGCGGGAGTTAGCTCTGGAAAAATCTAGTAATCTTTATCTGTCTAGTGTGTTGTTTTTGGATGAGCATGATACAGTCCACCATGACATCAATGCAGTCAAATATCTTTTCCATGTTTCAGACCATAATTCTGGAGCATTGCTGTGGCTTCAGCTAGTGAAACAGGCGGGTGAGTGGATAGATATTCGCTGAATTCTTGGGTCATTGGCCTCCTCACGATACTCGCAGGCTCTTACAGAGAGAGAGATTCTGAAATCAAATGGTGACTTGCCCATAGCTTTGCATTATAGAATGATCTAACCTGGCTCCAATTATTTGCCATGGTCAAATGACAAGCTGGCACAAATTCAGGTAAACTGAAACTTCAATGATCTTAGGCATCCTTCTATCAGACATCAATCCTTTACAAATTAATAGTGACTGTCTCTGATCAACTGGAAGTTTTCAAGGTACTTCTATTCAGTCACTTTTTCTTAATTATTGATCATAGTAATTTATTGCCAACGATATTGGGCTATCTGATCTACTTGTCCAATTTCCTCAATGATTGAGTAACATGCAATATTTTTCAGAGTAGTGATTGCTGAGCTAAGAAAAGTTTGGAAGATTATAATGAAGAAATGTGCAATGTTCTCACCAATTGCCTTTAACAGTGATGAAAATGGGAGTGGCTCAAAGAGCATTGATGGTCTTACCATCCTCATCTCTATTTTCATTTATCTGACTGCAGACATGGGAAGATTGTATGTCCCAAAAGAACCAAGGGTTTAAATTACCCTGGTCCTTCTGCCTCCAGGTGCTATGGTTCCCCTTAGTCCTGATCTCCCTCCCCGTAATCTACACTTTTCTTGGGCTCTGCACAATGGCTTGACTCTGCCTGTACTCATATGTCACCCAAGAATGTGGGTTTCATCTATCATTAGTGATATTCTTGCTGTCATTGAGGACAGTCAAGAATTGAAAAAGACTTAGGTGGTAAAAAACATCCAGTCTCATAGGGAAGAGGACAGATGCTTCTTTACTCACCTTATATCCTGCACCTGCAATTTCTTCACCAAATTAAAAATCAGCCCTGCAGAGGTTTGAAATTACTTTGTAACTAATTACTTACTTAGTGACAATTACTTCCATATTAACAAATGTTGTGCAAAATTTTGACTAAGTGCTTACATTTTACTCTGTATAATGTAAATGTCATCAGTAATACATAGCCCAGCCTGATAATTCTGAGAAATCAGATTTTGACTTTACTCCATCTTTCAGTCTACCTTACCTAAAGATCATATCTCTGTATAGACAACAGCATTTGCAGTTGTTTTAGTAAATATAAATATTGCACATGCCATGGCAGTGAAATATCTTTGTATTTCAAAGAAAAACTTTGGCATTCAGAAATTTAATTGATTCAATCTTCTCTTTACCTCTTTCCGCCCCAATTTCAAAATAGAAAAGACAACTTCCATTCTTCAGTTCAACTCTAAAGTAGTTCTTCTTCTATAAACAACTTACTTATTGAAAATGTAATTCAATTTTAGACCCTGTTATTTTATTTTCTTAAATCACCGCGTCTCTACTCCCCCATTCATCTGCTGCTGAGATATTGTGCTGTGTCAGAATGCCACATTTTCTGATAAATGACTGAAGACTGACTGGTTCACTTTATTAAAAAGTAATAACAATTTTTGTTCGCACCCTTCATGTTGTTGGGGGACCATGAATCAAAGGACAGTGCCTGTCTGTGGCTGATAAATGCATCGTTTACCAGCTGAGGAGTTATTTAGGACTGGCTATTAATTTAAATCACATTTATCTCCTCACAACTACACTGAATAGGAAGGGGGGTGGGATGGCTGCGATAGGACTTCAAATGACCAATGGCCACAGCTAGCTGCACATTATTTATTACTTCAACTGGCAATGCGAATCACAATACGGTGAAAAATAATCAGCGTGAATTACCATGGCTAATCCAATAAGGCAACTCATTTTACCGTGCCATAAAATACATTCCTGTGAAAGCAAGGAATATATCTACTGCGGTCTTTAAGTTAATGCTGTTGTTAAGAAAAAGCAAATAATCCTAGGATTATGCCAAATATGGAGTGAAAAGATTAGCTTGTAACTATGTGGACTGTTTATTCACCAACTCCACTTAAAAGAGAATTTGTCACTAAAGAAAAATGATTGAAAAGCACATTTGTCTAATTCATGCTTAGAACATAGAGCAGTTCAAATTTAGAGAATACCTGTATTCTTGATAAAGTATAATGGGAGATTGCTGCAAGCCTTCAAAAATGAAGATGATATGCTTGGGATTATTGTAATCGAAACTCAAAAGAACCTTTCAAAATGTATTTCACTTTCAGAATTATGGTAACATTAAAACTTCAGACGTGGAAGCAGAAGGCGGCCATTCAACCTGTCAAGGCTGTCCTGCCAATCTATAAGATTGTGGCTGATTAAACCTCAACCCCTTTCTCATGCCAACTCCTCACATTCCTCAACTCCTCGATATTTCAAGACTCTATCTACTTCCTCTTTAAATACTTTCAGTGATACAGCCTCCACAACTCTCTGAGGTAGAGAATTCCAGACATTTATTATCCTCTGAGAGACGAACTTTTCTTGCATTTCAGTTTTAAGTGAGCAACTACTGCAACTGTGCCCCCCCTCCAAATTCTGTGGTCAGGTCCATGATTTCAAAATTCTCCAATTTTCTCAAAATCTGCTCTACCAAGCCCCATCAGATTCTTATATATTTCAATAAGAGCAGCTCTCTTCTAACTCTAATAAATAAAGGCCTAACTTCTTTAGCCATTGTCAATAAGTCAACCCCTTAGTCATGGGAATCAGGTTAGTGAATCACTTTTGAAATGCCTCCAATGCCAGAGAATCTTTTCTTAAGTATGCGGGTGATGACTGAAAGCAGTGCTCAGGTGCTGTCTCACTAACATCCTGTATAGTTGTAACAAGACTTACCTGGTTTTAAACTCCAAACTCCATCCCCCACCCCAACCCTGTGCAGTAGTAAAGACCAAAATTCAATTTGTCTTCTTAATTGCTTGCTACACCTATATTCTACTCTTTTGTATTGATCCCTGCGTGTTAATGCATTTTTTCAGAGTCTCTCTCTATTTAAATAATAGTCTGTCTTATGATTCGTCCGACCAAAGTATAGGACTTAACACTTTCCTGCATTAAACTCCATCAGCCAATCTTTTGCCTATTCACTCAATCCATCTACATCCCCTTGCAGATTATATATATCCTCATCATAATGTAGCCTCCCACATATTTTTGTATCATCTGAAAATTTAGATACATTACACACTGCCCCCTCCTCCATGTAACTAATATTGATAGTAAATAATTGAGTCCTTAATACTGATCCTACTGAGAAAGAAACTGTAGTTGGGTATTTCATTTGGGATCGTGAGGGTGAAGAACATGTTAAGATTAACAATGATAAGGTATTAGATGTTTTAGTGGGCGTAAAGTGCATAAATCCCCAGGCTCTGATGAGATGTATCCCAGGTTGCTATGAAAAGTAAGGGAGGAGATTGATGGGGCCTTGGCAGTTATGTGTAATAGTAAGTGAAATGCCAGATGACTGGAGAATAGCTAGATGATTATTCAAGAAGAGCAGGTTAGGTAGTCTGATATTAGTGATCAGGAAGTTATTGGAAGAAATTATGAGGGACAGGATTAATCTACACTTAGAAGGACAGGGATTGTTCAGGGATAGTCAGTGTGGATTTATTGGAGAGAAATTTTATCTGACTAATTTAATTGAGTTTTTTGAAAAGGCAACTAAATATGTTAATGAGGGGTAGTGCAGTTGATGTAGCTTACATGGACTTCCATATGGCCTTTAACAAGGTCCCACATGGAAGCCTGGTCCAAAAAGTCAGAGCCCAAGGGATCCAAGGAAAGTTGGCAAACTGGATCCAAAATGGCTTACAAACAGGAGGTGAAGGGTGATGACGGCAAGATGCTTTTGTGATTGAAAGCTTGTGACAGTGGTGTACTACAGGGATCAGTGCCGAGACCCTTGCTGCCTGTTATGTACATTAATGACTTAGATGTGAGTGCAGAAGGCATAATATTTAATTTTGCAGATGGCTTGAAAATTGGTGGTTTTTGATGCTGAGGATGATCGCTCATTGATCAGCTGGTAAATTGGGAAGACCAATGACGGACGAAACTCAATCCTGGTGAGTGCACAGTGATGCATTTTGGGGGCGGCCTAATAACGAATGATATACACAATGAATGTTAGGTTGCTAGGGAATACTGAGGAACAAAGGAACTTTGATATGGAAGTTCATAGATCCTTGAAGGTGTCAGCACAGGTGGACAAGGTGGGGAAGAAGGCATACAGGATGCTTGCCTTCATTAGTGAGGACATAGAGTATAGGAGCAAGGAAGTCTTGTTACAACTTTACAAAACATTGGTTAGGCCACAGATGAAATACTGAATGCAGTTTGGGTCTCCACACTAACAGAAGAGTGTGGTTGCATTGGAGAATTGTAGAGGAGGCTTACAAAGACGTTGCCTGAGATGTAAGTTTCAATTTTGAGGAGAGACTGAATAGAGTCATAGAGTCATAGAGATACAGAGCACGACAACAGACCCTTCAGTCCAACTCTTCCATGCCGACCAGATATTCTAAATTAATCTAGTCCCATTTGCCAGCATTTGGCCCATATCCCACTAAACCCTTCCTACTCCTATATATATCCAGATGCCTTTTAAAAGTTGTAATTGCACCAGTCTCCACAAATTCTTCTGGCAGTATGCATCACCCGCTGTGTGAAAAAGTTGCTCCCTACGTCCCTTTTAATTATTTTCCCTCTTACCTTAAACCCATGGCCTCTTGTTTTGGACTCTCCCACTCTGGGGAAAAGACCTTGTCTATTTACCTTATCCATGCTCCTCATGATTTTATAAACCTCAATAAGGTCACACCTCAGCCTCTGTCGCTCCAGGAAAAATAGCCCCAGTCTATTCAGTCTCTCCCTGTAGGCTGGGTTTATTTTCCTTGGGGCAAAGGAGCTGAGGAGGGATCTGACTGAGGTTTACAAAATCATGAGAGGCATAAATAGAGTTGTTCATGATAATATTTTCCTTATGGCAGACGTGTCTAATATCAGAGTATAAATTTGAGGTGAGGAGTTAAAAGATATCTGAGAAATAAAGTTTTGACCCAGAGGGTGATAGAAATATGGAAAGTGCTGACTTGGATGGTGGTGTAGGCAGGTACTGGCAACATTTAGGTAGCACTTAAAATGCCAGGGCATTGTAGGTTGTAGACCAAGCAGAGTTAAAAAGATTAGTGTAGTTTGGTTTCTTGCTCAATATTGACATGGTGGACTGAAGGGCATGTTTCTGTGTTTCTATTGCAATACTCATCACATTGTCTAACTTGAAATTTGTTTCTGACTGTTGATATAAACATCAGCTTGCCGAAATGTAAGGTCTGGATCATCAATTTTGCTTCAGAACACTTCAGATATTTCTCATATTGTAGACTGTTTAACTTGAGTAATATCGTTGCTTGGGTAGCGTCTTGATTTCTTTGCCTGAGTCGGCTAGATGGCTGGTTTGCAGTGCAAAGTGATGCCAGCAGTGTGGGTTCCAAGCCTGTCCTGGCTGAGATTACAATGAAGGACTCTCCTTCTCAACCTCTCTCCTCACCTGAGATGTGGTGACCCAAGGTTAAACCACTACCTGTCATCTCTCTCTTATGAAAGGGCAGCCCTGTGGTCTTGTGTGAGTATAGAGATATTACCTTTACTTTATTTAATTTATTGCTTTTCTGAAATTAGGGAAATCTCCTGCTCACTTTAAGAAAATAACCTACGATATGACCGGAGCAAGCTGGCTGAGTCCCACGGTGGACGGGACAGACTTTGGGCCGTGTCCCATGGCAGAACCAGCACAGGCAGTACGGCCTTGTGTTTTAGGGCCAGTAGGCATGCCACGTGACCCATAGAACACCGCGAGCAGTGAGCCATGGAGCAGCACATGGGCTGCGAGCCTCGATATTTTCCTACTTTTAACTTATTTTCAACTCTGTAATTAAGTAACTTCTTTTATTTCTCTGCTGTATCCAAGAATTGTACCTAGGTGCTTGTAGCTAAGATGTCACCATAAGAAGGCAGACATTGTGAAAGTTTTTCACTGCACTCCTACAATGGAGTACATGTGACAATAAAAGGATATTGTATTGTATATATTGCATAATTCATTCATTTTTAATAGCTGGGCACTGTATGTACGTGGAGGTTTCTTTGCTTCACGGTGCTGAAAAGGACTTTTAGCATCAGGCAACTGTCCTACACACTGCATTAATTTTTCACATCTGCTCACTTGTAGCCTTATGCCTTAACATTTAAATGGACTCTGCTGATACTGTGTCAAGATTTATTTTCTTCTATTAGGATTGATCTGCTTTGCTTACAATTGACTGGCTTTCTCAGGGGTCAGGTTTTCTTTGGGCTGTAATAAATCTGACAGATACTCATTAGCAATTTCCACAACCATTCTGCCTTTTATGAATCATGACTTTAAGTGACCAAAGTTTCATTTCTGCGTTAATCTGTAAAGATCATTAAATTTTGCACATTTAAGCATTTTATTACAGAAATTTTATTTTATTAGATTGAAGTAATTTTCAAAGCTTCAGTACTGAAAATATCTGTTGTTTCTTTTACACCTTGCAAGTAATAATGTCATCAGCTGTGCTTCAAATCATGTATAGAAGTTTATTTACTTGTTAAGCTTTTTATTTGGCATATAATTTGGAAGGTGTTCCATGTCTCAAGTATTGATGTCTCCTTCATGTACACTTCTGTGTTTGATCTGACAGATCTCCAAAATTAGCTCTTGCAAATATTATTTCAGAAGCTCATATGATCCTATATTTCGTTTTCTTAAATACTTTTATTTTGCAGTAGTAGCAGTTCTGCATCTCTCCTTTGCTGCCATCCTGGAGAGTTTTCCAACATTCTTCAGCTAAAATGGAAGATTTATGCCCTTCACAGTCAAAATGGAGGTTTCCCACTCCTCATGGGTTAAATGCAGCATTCCTGTCTTTTTTGTGGCTTTACTACGTAAATTTCGCTGTTTATTACTTAACAAATGATTTCTGTTCTTTCACAATTTGCCAAAAGACTCCTGCTGTCTGTGGCTTTGATAAAATACTCTTTCTTTAATCAACAATTTACTGAATGATTCCTGCTTCTCTTGGTTTAAAAATGTGATTTCTGCCTTTATCGCAACACTTATAAAGGCACTCCTACTAGTTCCACAGCCTGAATAAAGTCTCCCAGCTTTCTCTGACCCTTAAAACAGGTTTCTTTCAGCTTTTAACATGTTCAATGTTCTGACATTAATTCCTGGTTTTTCAATGTCCCTGGGTCTGCAACATCAGATTCATATTTCCTTGTGGCCCTTTACTTCCATTTCTGCAGTTATGCCACATGGTACTTGCTCACAATGGCAGTGATGCTCTTATATGAGCTATGAGTACATTTTTCACTTCTCGCTTTTTCAGCCTGGATTCCTGCCCTCATTTTAAAATTTCTCCTGTCCAAGCAGGAATTTTAAGCTTTTTCCATGGAACCCTGAATGTCATTTATCTCTCTACTTCACTCCAACTTGGGACTACTCCCTCAGACATTACATTGCAGTGCAACCTTTATCTGTTTTAATGTTACAAATTCTCTTCTTCAGAGAGTTGCAGCATTTCTCTTACCAAATTTGGAATTTTAAAATTCATTGAAGATTGCCCTGAAGGTTTCCTCTGTAGGGTTCTTATACCTTCATCTATTCCCCACTTCTGATTATGCAAGTTAAAACTGAGTCTGGAGATCTTATAGTGTTCCTCACCATATAGTATGAACAATCAAATAAAGTCCACACCATAGGCTGCCAAGCTGTATGTGCAGGCCAATCTTTGAACTGTTGCTTATGATAAGACCATTACACCATAAGATATAGGAGCAGAATTATACCATTTGGCCAATCACGTCTGCTCCATTATTTCATCATGGGTGATGTGTTTCTTAATGGCATTCTCTTGTCTTCTCTCCATAAGCCTTGATTGACTTACTACTTAAGAATCTATATCTATCTCTGTCTTAAATACTCTCAGTGACTTGGCCTCCACAGCCTTCTGCGGCAATGAATTCCACAGATTAACAACCTTCTGGTGAAGAAATTCCTCTTCATCTCAGTTATAAAGGATCACCCCTTCACTCTGTGATTGTGCTCGCAGATCCTAGTCTCTCCTATAGTCCTATATCCTATGGACCTTCTCCACATCAGCTCTATGCAGGCATCTCAGTATTCTGCAAGTTTCAGTGAGGCCCCCCTCTTTCTTTTAAACTCTAAGAAGTACTGACCCAGAGTCCTCAACCACTCCTCATATGACAAGCCTTATGTTCCCAGGATCATTCTTGTAAACCTCCTCTGGAGTCCCTCCAATGCCAACACATTCTTCCTTAGGTCCAGGGCCCAAAACTGCTCACATGATGAAGGTTTATGCCACTCCTCAGTACTAACCCTTCAGGTATGTGTGCGAAAGTGAACATGATAATTGCCAATAAAAATCTTGGACTGTTTTGTGTAAAATAAAATTGCTACATATGTGCAAAATGTTGTTTTTTTTATTGCTAATGATTTAGAATTCTTGAAGTGCATTGAAGTTGTAGGATTATATAGAATTGCATAGGATATATGGAAGGCAATTTAACTTCATTAGTGCCTACCAGTGTTTATGATCCAACAAGACTTCTCTCATCTTTCCCCATCTAAATTTATCATCATAACCCCCCGTTTCCTTCATCATTAAATGCTTGACTCTTCTTCTGAAATGCATCTTCACCATTGTTTCAGCCAGTCTCTGCCGCACTGAGTTCTACATTCTCACCACTTTTCAAGTAAGTTTCTTCTAAACTTTGTCGTACTGATGGTTTCTGTACAACATGAGTGTGTAGACAAGGTGGTGCAACACATCTTATAAATCACAGAACATATATTCCAATTTATTTAATCTATCATGTTGGCTGGTGTGCCTTTTAATCCTCACATTTTTTATGCGTCTGAATAAATCAATTTCTCATTTGAAAAGAAGCTTTAATGGTTTCCCACTGGCAGCTTTTAAGATAGAGACAGACCATAAGACTATAAGACACAGTAGAAAAAGTGGACTATTCAACTCATCAAGAGTCATAGAGTCATAGAATTGTACAGCACGGAAATAGACCTTTCGGTCCAACTCAACCATGCAGATAAGATATCCTAAATTGATCTAGTCTCATTTGCCGGCATTTGGCCCATATTCCTGTCAACCCTTCCTATTCATGTACCCATCCAGATGTCTCTTAAATGTTGTAATTGTGCCAGCCTCTAATGCTTCCTTTGGCAGCTCATTCCATACATGCACCACCATCTGTGTGAAAAAGTTACCCCTTAGGTCCCTTTTAAATCTTTCTCCTCTCACTTTAAACCTATGCCCTCTAGTTTTGGACTCCCGTACCCTGAGAAGAATACTTTAGCTATTCAACATATCCATGGCTTTCATGATTTTATAAAACTCTACAGTCACCGTTCAGCATTCAACGCTCTAAGGAAAATAGTTCCAGCCGATTCAACCTCTCCCGATAGCTCAAACCCTCCAATCCTGGCAACATCCTTTTAAATCCTTTCTGAACCATATCAAGTTTAACGTCTTTCCTATAGCAGGGAGACCAGAATTGCATGTAGTATTCCAAAAGAGGCCTAATCAATGTCCTGTACAACTACAATACGACATCCCAATTCCTATACTCAATACACTGACCAAATAAGTAAGCATACTTAACGCCTTCTTTACTATCCTGTCTACCTATGACTTCACTTTCAAGGAACAATGAACCTATACCCCAAGGTCTCTTTGTTCAGCAACACTCCCCAGGACCCTGCTATTGACAGTATAGGTCCTGCCCTGATTTGCCTTACCAATATGCAACACCTCACATTTATCTAGATTAAACTCCATCTGCAACACTTCATATTTTTCTAAGTTAAACTCTATCTACCTCTCCTCGTCCCATCGACCCATCTGATCAAGATCTCATTTTACTCTGAGATAAGTTACTTCACTATCCACTACAAAATCAATTTTGGTATCATCTGCAAAGCTACTAACCATTCCTCATATATTCACATTGAAATCATTTATATAAATGACAAAAAGCAGTGGACAAGCACCTACCATTGCAGCACACTGCTGGTCACAGGCGTCCACTCTGAAAAATAATCCTCCACCACCATCCTCTTTCTCCTCTCTTCAAGTTAATTTTGTATCAAAATGGCTAGCTCCCCCGGATTCCATGTGATCTAACTTTGCTAACTAGTCTACCATGCAGAACCTTGTCGAATGCTTTGCTGAAGTCAACGTAGGTAATATCCATCACTCTGCCTTCATCAATCTTCTTTGTCACTTCTTCAAAAAACTCAATCAAGTTTGTGATACATGATTTCCCACACACAAAGCCATGTTGATTATCTCTAATCAGTCCTTGCCTTTCCAAATACATGTAAATCCTATCCCTCAGAATCAGGCTCACTGGTTTATAGTTCCTTGGCTCTTCCTTACCACCTTTCTTAAAAAATGGCACTACGATAGCAACCCTCCAATCTTCCGGCACGTCACTCGTGGCTATCAATGATACAAAAATCTCAGCAACGTGCCCAGTAATCACTTCCCAAGCTTCCCACAAAGTTTTCTGGGATACACCTGATCAGATCCTGAGAATTTATCCACATTTATGCATTTTAAGACATCCAGTATCTCCTCCTCTGTAAAATGGACATTTTTCAAGATATCACTATTTACTTCTCCAAGTTCTTTAACATCTATATCCTTCTTCACAGTAAATACCGACACAAAATACCCATTTAGTATCTCATCCATCCCTGCGGTTCTACACATAGACTACTCCACCACTCCATGTAATCATGACCTGTTTGATACTCTTCACCTTCACTTTCCTGTATTTTCCCAATAATCCTTAATTCCCTTGCTGATTAAAAATCTGTCTATCTCAGCCTTGAATATATATAATACCCAATCTTAACAGTCCTCAGTGGTCAGTAATTCCATGGGTTCACTACTCTTTGAGAGAAGAAATTTCTCTTCATCTTTGTCTTAAATGTGCTACCCCTTATTCTGAGGTTATGCCCTCTTGTCCTCCACTCTCCCACAAGTGGAAAACAACCTTTTCACATCTATCCTGTTAAGACGTCTAAGCATTTTGTAGATTTTAATAAGGTGGCCTCTTATTCTTCCATTTTCCAATGGTTACGGGTCCAACCTACGCATCCTCTCCTGATAAGATAATCCCTCCATACCTGATATCAGCCAAATGAACCTTCTCTGGATTGTCTCCAATGGGGCCTCAGAATTGTTCACAGCAGTGGTCTGGTTACTGCCTTGTACAGTTTTAGCAAAACTTCCCTGCTTGTACATTCGCATAAATGGCCCTGAGGTGGAATAGATCCGGGAAGCAGTATGCCAGTTGGTGTTCATTTGTATCTCCACTCGCATCCGATCTCAGCATTTGTAGAGGATGAAAATTCAGCCCTGCAGACCACACGTTCATGTGATTGTGTTATAAAATGGAATATGCTGGGAATTCTCAGCAGGTCTGGCAGCATTGGTGGCAAGAGATATAAAATGAATGTAGCATCGGAATTGATGAAAGGATGTTGAACTGAAACGTTAACAGATGCTGTGAGGCTGACTGAGCATTTCCAACACCTTATACTTTGATCTGTTTTCTCAAATCTGCACAATTTTTGTTCATGGAGTCTTGAGTTTGGAAGAAAATTTTTGGTGAAGGAGAGTTGGGTTTGAGGTCTCATTCACATTGCTTTTTTTACTCTTAAAGTCCTTCTAATTTTTTGCGAACATTCTGCACAATGATTTGGGAGCAAATTGTTGTGTATTTCCAATAGTATGCTGGACTGTCACTTTAAGAATCTGATCATGTGATGTCATGATGATGTCAGTAGCCATTTTGGGGGTAAATAGGTCAGTCTCGCTTGCTGCCTGTAGCACTAACGCATACTTAATAAAATCTCTTGTTGTTTTAAGAGATGCAGTCCCTAGATTTTCTTGAAATGTAACACAAGCAACAAAGTGGTAATGAGGATGGGACCTAGAGGTATGGTCAGTGTGGATAAAAAGGAATTCACCCAGGGAATAGGTGAACAGTCTTGAAGAAGTCTGCCATGTGCTCTACCCTGAAATGAATACTATGAGTACATTATATAGGGTTCTCATTAGCAATCAGTTTTGTTATGATTATTAAAGTGGTTTGAATTGCTCCTAGACCCCTTGGTTCTGGACACTGGACTTACTTAGTGAATGTGAAATGAGGAGTAGACAGATGTTTCAGGGCAAAAGAATCTCTATGTTTATTTAAAATTCAGAAGGTAATTCTATAAATACACACACAAGAAAACAGGTAATGCCATAAATCAAGGAAATTAACACAATCAATAATGCAGAGAACAGTAATATCTTAAATACGCTATTAATTAGGTTAACACTATTAAAAGACTATCCTACTGATACACACACAGAGAAAAACATCAGTGTTTAATTTGACATAATCAGAATTCCCATCCTTGAGGTCCCAATGCACTGTCACCACCCAAATTCCCCTCACTGCTAGCTAGGTAAGAATTTTGAGGTCTTGGGAGTTTTAAGCTCACCAATGAGAAACACAGTTTTGAAGTGCACTTAGTTGTTCATGCTAGCCATACCTGGAGCCTGGATGAAGGTTTCAGACTGCACAGATTTATCGGTGTGGGTTGATTCTGCTTATGCGGTAAGGTACATATTGGATCTATTGGGTAAGTACCTGGTTTTCTTTACTTTCTGCTGGTTTTCTGGGCCTGGTTTTCACCTCAGGTTGTGTCCGAGGATTTGTACAGTTGGCCAAGCCAGTTGTTTCTTAGAATTGTTCACTCTTTAGTTCTGCTGGTTGTGGTCAGTTGTCTTTGGTTCTCTTGATTCAGAACAGGCGTTTGTCTGGAAGCTCTTGTTCGGATAGCACTGGTTGAATTCCCTCTCTCGGATGTCTTTTGTTCCAATGAAGCCCTTGGATTGGCTTCCCTGTTCTCGGTTCAGCCTCTGTGGTTCTTGATGGAGCAGCTGTTCATGCAGAGGTTTATTGTTGAAAGGGCCCCTCTGGTGAGATCAGGAGTGGCATATATATCTTGATGTTCTCTTCTGAAGTTAATTGGCTTTCCGATAATTAGAGTACGTGTGAATGAGCTTTGATCGAGGTTGAATGTCAATTATCTCTGTAGGCCCTAAACTATCTGTGCTGTGTAACCTGAGGTGTGAAAGCTGTCTCAGGCTAGGGTCTGTTGGTTTTGGTCAATTGTTCTTTCAGAGAGGACATTTAAATTGGGATGCTAGGATGAGCAATAGTCCCAGACAGTACTGTCCATTCTGCTGGTTGTGTTGTCTATTCCTCAGTCCTTTTTTGCTTTTAAAGGTTTTGAAGAATCCAGGGTTTTGTCCAGGATTTTAGATATTGGAAAGTCCAGGGTTTTGTCCAGCACTATAAATATTGGAATTTTTACTCCGTTCTATACCTAACTGGAGAGAAACGAGCTTTTGAGCTGGCGGTAGACATGAACAGAAAAGGCATCTCCAGGAATACTTCGTTTTAACTGGGAAGAACTAAGTTAGTCCTGAGATTTTTGTGGTGCGTCGTGCTACACAGGTGCTTCGCATTCTAAAAAAATATAAAATGGCAAGAAAATTTGGAGCCATAGGACCTTGTGATGAAAACACAGAGCTGGAACTCCTCCACAGAGAGAATCCGTTTTTTTGTTCAAGCTAACAAAATTGAAGCGGTTAGAATCTTCCTGGCATTCCTGAGCATTATGGGGTTTGGGGGTGAGGAGGGGAATTTTTAACTTCTTGAGGAGTCTGGTACAGCCAGAGAAGTTTGGTTCCAAAATTTATGAAGAAATGGTAGGAATGCTGCAGGACTACTTTCCGTCAAAATGATTGTCAATTTCTGAAAGGTTATGATTCCATAAATTCAACCAGCATGATGGTGAATGTATCTCTCAGCTCATAGCAATTTTAAAGATGCCAACAGAATGTTGCAAATTTGGAGAGAACTGTTATATTGTATATTCAGGGCCAGACTGGTATTGGTTTGCAGAAGATAATAATGACAGAGACAAATCTAGACTTAAAAAAACACTTGAAATAGCAGTCTTGATGGCACCAACTGCCAAGGAATCTCAATAGCTAAGTTTGACATGAGAACTTACAAAATGGCAGTTGAGAGAGTTCACAAGATGATGGTTCAGAGACGCACACTAATGCAAATTCAAAACTGCAATCAGTGTGGAAAAACAGAAATACAGCACTAAATTGCTAGTATAAAGAACCTGTGTGCGGAAACAATGGCAATAACGGGCACAGTGGATGGATGTGTTTGAAGAAGAAACACAAAAAAAAACAGAAATCATACAGAAACCAAAAAGAAAATCTACACAGTACTAAAAGGGATGGGAAAAGCCCAGATTTACAGTTCAAAGATGAGCTGTCATTAAACATACTTGTTACTACTGGTGCAGTAGTAACAACTGAACAGTTCCCTTACTGAATGGAAAATTGGAACAAATGTAGATGGACATTGGAGCAGCAGTTTCATTCATTTCTTTTTATTTACTCTGTTTTTCTAATCAATCTGTTTAGAGATATTAATGCACACCTCTGGAGCAGGGAGGACTTGAATCCAGGCTTCAGGATCCAGGGGTAAGGTCACTATCACTGCATCACAAGACGGCCATGTAAATTTTTTATTTAACCAATTCTTCTAATCAACTTTTCAGAGATGTTGTTAAACACCTCTGGAGCAAGTGCGACTTGAGCCCCAGGCTTCCTGGTCCACAGATAGGGATGCTACCACTGTGCAGCAAGAGAGCCCCAGAACAGTTTCATTGATACCTGAAAGTCAGAATCTTCAAACATTGATCCAATCTCTTAATTTGCTTGCATACATTCTTTGTACAATGTGAATATTTAGTTCTGCGGCCAGTCTGAAGATTTGTCCTTGCCCATTACCAAGGGAAACTTTCCAGGCTCACTGGGAAGTACATGGTTGGAAAAAATCAAACCTACTGACTTTGTGAATACGATTGTAGATATTTTTTGATGTGGGAGCATCTGATGTAAAGGGGAAGGAGTGCTTTGTATTTCTGTAAACATACTGCACTGTCTCTTTAAGAGTTTGATTGAACCCGGGTCCCTGGCGTTGTGAGGCTGCATTGTTTTGATGATATCATTGGGCATTTTGGATTGAAATAGCTCAGTGTAAGTATGCTGCCTGTAGAATGAACAATTTGATAATTTGGCATCAGTTGTTGTTAAATGCTTTGGCCTCCTATCCTACTTGAAATGTAACACAAATTAAGTGAATAATAGCAACTCATAAATATACTAAGGATTGTACTATCTCCTTGATTTTCCTTTTTTCTTAATCTGTACCACATACGACACTTTCTTAGTATTTTGTTTTGGCATTTTAATTTCTGATTTTTTTCCTTATTGAATTCAAAATCCAATAGACATTCAGATTGCAGCAGTTCGTTGGTCAAATAATAAAATGGCTTTTGGATTCAAGAATTCTTTGTTTTGTAATTTTATGTTAATCATTACTCTAAATAACAGCAGTATGGGTAGACACAGCCAGGCTAATATGTTAAAAGTCAATCAGTTAAGTGATGTCATTTTTATTGAAGTACTTGGAAGAAATAGTGGCAGAACCGAAACAAGGTGATTAATACTGTAGTAATTACTGAAACAAGGACTCCTTTGTGATCTATCATTGGGTACATTACCAGATAACAGCTAACATTGTGCTCGGATTTGCCTTCCTATCAGGTATAAAAGATCAGTATGGCTGTGAGTCTTGTACAGTTGTGTTATGTCATGTGCATGAATGCATTTGCATTACAAGAATTCTAAAGGCATGGTAAAACAAAGTGATAAACTTGTTACCCAGTGACAAAATCAAAATCAAAATTAATGGATCAACACGTCATTAGGTTACATACTGGCCTTTGTTCCAGTTTTGACAACTTTCTTCATTCATTCTTGGGCTATCAGCATCACTGTCATGATGGGCATTTATTGCCCATACTTAGTTGCCTTCTAACCATTTGCTGATAAGCTGCCCTTTTAAACAACCACAGTCCGTGAGTTGTAGGTGCATACAGTCCATTAACGGTGTAGGCATAGCAAGATAGTCCAAGTTAAAAATGCATGTAACTTGAAAGGGAGCTTGCAAATGGTGGTATTCCCATTTGTCTGCTGCATTTTTGACTTCCATTGTGATAGAGGCCTTGGGATTTTGAAGGTGCTGTCAAAAGTTCATTGCCAAGTTGCTAGACTGCATCTTACAAATGGTACACACTGCTGCTACAGAATAACAGTGGACGGAGTGAATATTCACAGCAATGTCAATCAAGCGGGCTGCTTTGTCCTGCTTGGAGTGGCTCTTCTTGAAGGTTGTTGTAGCAGCATTCATCCAGGCAAGTGGAATATATAAAAAAAAGCAAGTTGCTGAGAAAAAAAACAGCACAGCCCTTTTTTTATTTACTGAGGTAGGTTAAATAATGACTGATGATGTTTGCTGTCACGGGTCATAAGCCAAAGATTTAATGGCAGTTCAGAAACAGAAGAGCCTGAGGCTACTGTCACCAGGTATGCTTGCAGGTTTTGTAATGACATCTAATGATTCTACATCTGCATCACCACCCTGCCCAAGGTAATTTGAAATAAAGACCCTAAAAAGAATGCCAACCTATTGAATAGAGATTTCAGTTTCTTAGGCTTTCCAAGCTGCATTTTTGACAGGCTAAACATAACTTTGAGGAGAGGCTACATTCAGTAAGTAAAATTTCCAATATGGGAATGTTGAATTAAAACCATTTGTCAGGCTTAGTGTGAATGTCTATCTTTGTGAAAATTTCATGCTGCGATGTACTATGCACTACACATGCAATTCTTAAAATAGTATTTTACGAAACATTACATACATATGCAGAATTGTCTCAACATTAGTTTCTTTTGTCCTCTCTAATTTCAGTCAATGATTTACAATCTCTGTCAGATTTTGACAAGTTGTATTTTTCAAACTAGCAATATGAAAGATTTGCACAGTTCTGGTTTATTATCCCCATGATTGTTAACGATATTTGAGATCATATCTATGACATGACAATTTAATATGAGATTAAGGGCTTGAATGGAGAGGAATAAACAGTCAGCAAGTTGTTGGAGGGAATCCTGAGGGACAGGATTTACATGAATTTGGAAAGGCAAGAACAGATTAGGGATATGGTTCTGCGCGTGAGAAATCATGTCTCAGTAACTTGATTGAGCTTTTTGAGGAAGTAACGAAGAGGACTGATGAGGGCAGAGCTGTGGGCGTGATCTATATGGACTTCAGTAAGGTGTTCGACAAGGTTCCTCATGTTTAGCAAGGTTGTTTAGCAAGGTTTATCACATGGAATACAGGGAGAACTAGCCATTTGGATACAGAACTGACTCAAAGGTAGAAATCGGAGGGTGATGGTGGAGGGTTGCTTTTCAGACTGGAGGCCTGTGACCAGTGGTGTGCCACAAGGATTGGTGCTGGGTCCACTGCTTTTCATCATTTATATAAATAATTTGGATGCGAACATAGGAGGTACGGTCAGTAAGTTTGCAGATGACACCAATATTGGAAGTGCAGTGGACAGCAAAGAACGTCACCTCAGAGTACAATGGCATTTTGATCAGATGGGCCAGTGGGATGAGAAGTGGCAGATGGAGTTTATTTTAGATAAATGTGAGGTTCTGTATTTTGGAAAGGCAAATCAAGGCAGGACTTATACATTTAATGGGAGTGCACATTCATCGTTCCTTGAAAGTGGATAGATAAGATGGTGAAGAAGGCATTTGGTATGCTTGCCTTTATTGGTTGATTCATTGAGTATAGGGGTTGGGAGGACATTTTGCAGCTGTACAGGACATTAGTTAGGCCACTTTTGGAATACTGCATGCGATTCTGGTCTCTCTGCTATAGGGAGGATTTTGTGAAAGTTGAAAGGCTTCAGAAAATATTTACAAGGATGTTGCCAGGGTTGGAGGGTTCAAGCTGTAGGGAAAGGCTAATTAAGCTATTTTCCGTGGAATGTTGGAGGCTAAGGGGTGACCATGGAGGTTTATAAAAGCATGAGGGGCATGGATAGGGTGAATAGTCAAGGTCTTTTCCCTCGGTTAGGGGAGTCCAAAACTAAAGGGCATAGGTTTAAGTTGAGAGGAAAAGAATTTAAAAGGGATCCAAGGGGCAACTTTTTAATACAGAGGGTGGTGCGTGTATGGAATGAACTGCCAGAGAAAGTTGTGGAGGCTGGTACAACCACAATGTTTAAAAGATATCTGGATGGGTGTATGAATAGGAAGTGTTTAGAGGGATATGGGCCAAATGCTGGCAAATGGGATTAGATTTATTTAGGATATATGGTTGGCATGGATGTGTTGGACGTAAGGGCCTGTATCTGTGCTGTACATCTTTAGGACTCTATGTAAAGCTGAACTTAAAGTATTGCCTGTTATTTATATCTCTGACTGTTGTGACTTTAGTTCCGTATCCTATTGTGCTAAAATGTTGTCATGTTTTTGCTAAACTGGTGCTAACTGAAGTGTCTGCCTTATTACACAAGTCATTTTTATTAATAATACAAATATTCCACTCTATAAAAAAAACCTTTAATACATACAGAAGTGCATCAGATCTAATATTATAATGAGATGTCAGAGTTACAGTTTATTATTGCAATCTTATGAATTGAGGAAGCTGATTTGCTTTAGCACACTGTGTTCTGTAGTCTACTTTATAAAATTTGCCTTAGACGTTTACAGAAAGAGATTTTTATAAATGGAATAAGGAGAGCTGTGATTTAAAAGTACTGTAAATTAATAGAATGATCTTCATTTGAAATGCTCTTCATTGCTGACAGAATCATAGTTCAATTAAGCTGATGTTGAAATCTCCAGGAAAGATATGGCCAATCACTCCAAAAGAACATTCCAATTCAGGTTAATTGAACAAATACCACAAATGATATTGGTGAATGAGAAGGAATAATGGTATGTTTCATTAACAAAGCTCATGCAGATCCATTAAAATGTAGTTATTCTGATAATAAAGTGTTTTGCTTGAGGCTTATTTATTACTCAAAGAATTAAGGAACCACACGATAGCTATCATGAATTGAATGCTGAATCTTAATTGTTGTAAATGCCAATGCTCTGCATTTGTCTTTGCCTATTTCCTTCCTGACATAAGAACAGCAAATCTCTTATCCATGTATATCTGTTCCAGGATGCCTATAAGAACTTAGTTAGCACACTGTACAAGAACTCCCAAGGCAACTGTGAAAAATTGACGTCTTATTCTTCTTGGTCATCTTAGATGATACCGATTGATGTGTGTATGGGTTCCTAAAGCCTGAAGTAATTAATGTGGATGAGACAATCACCTTCCTGACTAGGAAACTATTATTTATTAAACAAGTGCAATTTATTTCATTAGTACAACTATTTACAGATATCATGAGTAAGACATAAATTACTACAAAGATTGTTTGTTCAGAGCATGCTAGCCTCAGGTCTGTCTCCTACAAGCTCCTTCTTTACTCTGACCAAGTCATATTGACATCAGAGATAAAAGGTACTGCAGATGCTGGAGAATCCGAGATAACTTGTCTGCCTCCTCTCCACCTATCCTCTCCTCTATCCATCCTCTATCCGCCTCCCCCTCTCTCCCTATTTATTTCAGAACCCTCTTCCCCTCCCCCATTTCTGATGAAGGGTCTAGGCCCGAAACGTCAAGTTTTCCTGCTCCTATGATGCTGCTTGGCCTGCTGTGTTCATCCAGCCCCACGCCTTGTCATCTTGACATCATCTCAGCGGGTGATATTTATGGCACTCGATCAAACATTAACCCTTGGACACCTTTTCTGATCCATTCACAAACTCTTCCTCAAAGTCCTCTCTTCTTCCTCACACTATTATTGTTATATATTTCTTTGTAAGTTTATATTTGCCATTACTACGTATCTCCCCAAGTCTTCAAATTTACAAATTCAAATGATCTGAGATATTCACTATTTTTCCAAAGCATGTACTGTTTGGACTTGAAAGAGTGGTAGATTTTTGGGCATGATCTGATTTGTGTAGTTCTCCTCTATTTCCAGGTTTTACAGTTCAGTTCATCAAAGTAGTAATCAGTGGATATTTCAGCTGTAATAGCATTTTTGTTATTACATAATAATGTAAGATCTCAACTGTGATAACTCCATGAATGAACATGTCTTTTCTATTTATATCTCTGAATCCACTCCTGTTGCCCAGCTCCTCACTCTGGCAGATGCGTGATGGATTTATTGTAAGCTGTAACCAATTCTGTGTGATAGGATTGCTTTTTATCATGCCCCAATTGATAACTGTGAAGACACAAGTCGGAAACCAATTTCTTCAGCGGGTATGAAACTAAATCTTCAACGTCCTGCCCATCAGTGGATTTGATGGTATTGGGCTACAATGGAGTGATTGGGCCTATAATTCAACGGCGCTGTGTACAAATCAGAATTCTTCTTCAGCAGCAACTTAACCATTCTGGCATGACATTTGAAACCTTATTAGATTACTGACATATCAGCAAGCTTGGGACATACTCATATCCAGAAATGGCTGCAAAGTGGCTGAAACATATGTTCACCCATTCCCTGAAATTACTACTGGTCAGGGTCCCAGTGCTGTCAATTCGGGTAGAGTCCACTCAGAACCCAGCAGTTTTTACATGGTCACTTATCCAGTTTGGATGCTTTAGTCAAGGGAATCTCCTCCAGTACAGTCCAAGGGGTGTTCAGCAATCGGGTCCGAAGGGCCATTATAAGCAGTCATGTGAATTGTGCATTATTATTCAGCAAGCTGCAAACCTTGCAGTGAGAGATCTAATCAGTCATGTCTAGTGGTTATTGGTTGAAGTCAGTCAGAGATCTGGAGTGTATGCAGTCCTGGGTGTCCATCTTCCAACTTTGCAGGAGTATTTGGAGAGCGGGTGCCTGTAAGGCAGTGGAGGAATCAATACAGAAGATGTGGGAGTGTTAAAGATGGAGATTGAAAAATGGAGGCATTTTGATTAATGAGGTTTTGGATCAGCCCTCATCTGCAAATTGTTCTGAAGTCTAAGAAACTCTTTCTTTCCTTCTGTGTCCAACTTAGTTCCATTCTACTGAGAGTAATGGGCTCAACCACTGGTGAGACATTAGTCACTGTGGCTGCCTTCCTAAGATGGATGCTTCAGATGCAGAAAGCATGGTAAGCTGGGAAGCATCAGCATGGCATCATGGAGGTTGAGGAACATCCAGTTCACGGAGAAGTTACAGGCCCAATTCCAATCAAAGGGAGCTGGGTGCAGCAGACAATCTTTGAGTATAACATTTTGTGACCATGGCGTAACATCTGGTTCACATTATGGGGGCACAGCTCAGGCTCAGCTGGCTTAATTTCTGTTTGCTTTTCCTTTCTGTGGATAAAAGCTCATGTTTGTGATTCGTGTCGCATGATTCATTGCCTGTACGTGGTACTTCTCTACTAGAAAATGACAAGCTGCAGGTGTTCAGTGGGTAGAGGAAAGGGTAGTGCTAACTTGATGGTTTTCAGCTGGGTTGTAACAGTGGACAGGTAAAATGTATGGCCTGCTGGTTAAACTGGAGCTAGGGTGAGAGAATTAGTTGAAAGTATATGTTACCCATGTCAGCTAAGTGCTGTGGGCAACGTAGTTTTGTGGCTGCTGTGCCACGGTGTTGCCAATGAGGGTCAATGTCAGATTGTTAACACTTGTCCAACACTTGTCCAACACCTTTCAAAGATGGCACATGCTGTCAGTGTTAGTACAAAACATACACATGGAAATTAGAAATAAGAGAAGAGTCAAAAGAGATATCAGTAAAAAAAGGAGACATGTGCATCACTCTCTGAATTAATCATGTCTAAAGTGATGATTGAATATTGTGGCCATTGCTGTAGAGGTTTCCAGGAGGATTGAGTTTGAAAGCTGAACAGTCAGCTTCACAATCCTTAGTTTTGTAGATTGGTTGAAATTCTATAGTTCTGATGCCTTTCAAGTTATTTAAACTCAATTTTTGTTGTGTGAGAGAGAGTTCTTTCCTGTCCTATTTTCTACACACGCGCACGCGCAAACGCGCACACACATTCTATGACTGTGACCACTGCCACATACTAACATTTGATACACAGGCTGATAAACAGGACAACATCTAGTCCCGCTAGTCTAGTCTAATAGAGTTGAAACCACTTTTCTAAACTTTGTTCTTGTATAATCTTGGAGGCTAAAACTGACATATCTGGAAGAGGTGGCTTTCTGCTGTCTGGGGAAGGATAGTCAGTGTTTCTCATTATCTTTTCTCATTAAGTTTTTCCCTGCTTGATGTTTCCCTGATTATTCACATATATGACATTCCATAGGCTTCACACAAGACTTTTCCAGTCACTGAAATTAAATCTTCAGATTTTTTTCTTTTAAAAATGCATTTTGGAACTAGAAGTAAAAGTAACAAAAGCAAAAGTGTCTATAAAACATTGGGTTCTTATCCATTGTCTTTTTGTAAATATTATAATACTGCTTTCACCCTCTGATCATGCTCTTCCTCTGTTTCTCCATGGATTAACATATTATTCATGTGCCATATGAAGATCTTGTAAATTGCTTGACATAATTCATTGAAGAATCTATGAGGCAGTTGCAATTCCAACTGGTAATGTGCTGATACAAAATATTCCAAATGAAGTTAAAAATGTAGTAAGCAAACTGGGTTGCTCATCTAGTGACAATTGCTAGGATCTGCTGCTTGGGATAAATTTCATGATAACTATTCTTGGATAGTTCAGATGGTCTCTTACAAACAGTGGAAACAGGATGTCTTACTATTACCCTGTTGAGTTGTGTAAGGTCAAAACAAAAATGAATAGTATCATTAAGGCTAAGGTATGGTAACCATTCCTGAAAACTACTTTCTTGATTTTATGACTTGAGAAATGACTTCTATTTGTGTGATCTCTATAATTTGGTACTCAAAAGAATAAAGGCATAACTGTTCAATATTTTTCAACAGTGCAATGCTGTACTTGGTTTTTTAACTTTTATAACCCTTTGAACAAATTTAAATATTCCTTTTCAAAGGAACTCTTTGGCTCCTCTTGCTAAACCACTTCCACCCTTTAAAGGAGATTAAAATATACACTGTAGTTTAATCATAGAAAAGAAGGTCTGGAAAGATATATGGCAATATGACACTTGTATGTGAAAATAAGATGATAATTACCAGAAAATGCTAGAATCACTCAACAGTCCTCAGCAGTCGTGGCAGCCCCTGTCCTTGGCAGGCCCTGGTCTTTGGCAATGGCCGGTTCATGAAATCCAGAATCTGTGGGATGGTCAAAAAATAATGTTTGTCTTAACATGATCTCATTTATTTTAAATATGATACTTGTGTAATATTTAGGTAATTAAATGGCGCTGTTTTTGAATTCACAATAAATTTCTATCTATCCATCTAAAAGATAGCAAGGATCCTAACTGGGATCAAGACAGTATTCATAAAGACAGATATGAAACATCTTCTTTACAGATAAACCTTTTAATGAAGAATCATCTTAAGATTGAAAGAATAAGAGAAAGGTAAAAGGAATCTCCATATATGAGTATAAAACAACACAAACAAATTGCCTAGATGAAAGCTGACAATGTAATAAACAAATCTGCACAAATAATTACGGCATCATTTTAAAGTTACAACATCACATGAAAATAAGAGAAACATATATACAGAGGATTAATACCCCCATTTACAAAGCAGGAGACATTTGGTCAGTATAAAAATGTGACCGTTTCACTGAAATATCAGAAGTATTTGGAATCCTCAGATAATACTTCTCAAAAGACATTTTTCCCCATTGGGCTTCAAGGTAAAACTTAACTTTAAAATTCTATTCTTGGAAGATGTTAGATGTTCTATTCTTCCTTATTTACAGGTAATCCTAGACATTCTTGCATTATTAGAAACAACATCAAATTGGATGCTATTGAATGTGGTATTACATCCTTCGTTTTTGGCATAGCAATATACATATTCGACTTAAAGTGTATTGTTTATTAATTTCTGTTAATAAAATAACAAAATTAATAGACCCACCAAGTTTTTTCTGTTGTAACTGAAAAGAACAGAAAAGAATATATATTCCTGAAGTGGGGAAGCATATACAGTGTCCTTTTCCCTCCCTCTTAGTGAAAAATGCCTGCCTGCCACTCTCCCCACAGCCACACATACTCACACATATGCAAATACATACCCACATAGTCACACATGACACGCAATGCCCCATTCTCGTACACTGCAAGCTCTTTAGTCATCAGCTGGACAGGAGATGGTGGGGACGAGATTTTGGGCCTGGGGGGAATGGGGAAGTCAGGCCAGCAGATGATGGGTGCAGGATCTGTGGCAATGTTTTCTTTCAGCTTTGCAGCCACGGGGCTGCTCCAAGGGTCTGAGCATACCGAATAGCCTGTGGCCACATTGATGTTTGGTTCCATAAGTTGCTGCTATGTATGGAAATATGGATGGGGTGAGGGTCAGTCTGATAGAGGGTGTGGCCAGCATCAGTGGGGTCAGGCCCCATTGTGGTTGTTAGGTCTAGTATATCAGGTCTGACAGATACAAGTGGATGTGAGGGACGGAGTTAGGTCATATGGGAGTCTACTCAAGGGGCAGCTATCAGGGGTCTGGGGACTATAAGGATCTGGGTGAGGAATACATGGGTAGTGGGAGTCTCTCCTGTTTTGAGGGATCAGGTTAATAGTTATTCAGCAGATAGAGTAGATATTTAATCACTGAACAAAAAAAAAAGAACTGCCAGTAATCGAAATCAGAAACAGAAACAAATTACTGGAAGAACTTAGCAGGTCTTGCAACATCTGTGGAGAGAAAGCAGTGTTAACAGTTCAGGTTTGGTGACTTTTTTTATGAAATAATTGTGGCTAGGAAGAGATTTGTATGTATGCTGATGATGGGGGGAAAGAGAAAAACAGCTGGGTAGACAAAGGAATGAGTAATGGTCATCCTGGGAGAACTTCTTTCCCATTTATCCTTCCCCTCTTCGTACCCAACCTGCCTTCAGCATATATACCAACCTTTCCCTAGGTGCAATCAGTTCCTAAGAAGGGAAACTGGACCTGAAACATTAACTCTGTTTTCTGTCCACAGGTGCTGCCTTTCCTGCTGAGTTTTTCCAGCAATTTGTTTTGTTGGATATTTAATCCTCTAACTTTTTTCACAAAACTATTAGCTTAAGTGAAGTGGAACCCTCACCTTTAACGGACTCTTTGGACAATTCCAGGCACAGGGAAATTGCTCATTGGAAAATTCAATCTGCTAGGCAAGTCGCCCCAAGTCAGCTGTGTGGGGCTTTCTGCATAGTCCTGAGGTGCAAGTCCAGTCTACACTGCTGTAACAACTCGCTAATCGCCAGAATATCCAGGCCTTTACTTTTATTGTCATCATTCACAACTATTTTTACTGGATATGAAAATGCTTTCAATGCCTATTTGACATGGATAAGTGCTGTTTCATTGTGAAATCATGACTAGTGAATTATTTCTCATAATGAATGAATGGCTGTGTCATAAAGATTGTTCCCATGATAGGAACTGACTGATGCTTTAGTCAGAACAAAAGGCTGACCACTAACCTTTATAGTGAATATGTTCTATAAAACCTTGATGCATTTGATCCATATGGTTAGGAAAATAATTAATTACATTGAATGTTATTCAGAATGAATGACTGTGACTGAAAATTCTTATCGACATAAGGATGAACAATCAGGTCAGTCACTTTGTAAACATTTTCTTCTTGCAATCTAATTTCAGCAAGGATACAATGTTGCATTTAGAGTTCACATTTCTCTGAATAAAAACCAGATGAACTTTTGATGCTAGAAATCAGAAATAAAGACAGAAATTGCTGGAAAAGCTCAGCAGGTCTGGCAGCATCTATGAAGACAAAGCAGAGTTAATGTTAACTAGGAGATAGTAAGAACTGCCAATGCTGGAGATAACACAGCAGGCCAAGCAGTATCAGAGGAGTAGGAAAGTTGATGTTTAGGGTCGGGACCCTTCTTCATTTCTGACGGCAACTTTCCTGCTCCTCTGATGCTGCCTGGCCTGCTGTGTTCCTCCAGTTCCACACTGTGTTATTTCTTAATGTTAACTAACCCAGTTCTGAGGAAGGATCACTGGACACAAAGCGTTATCTCTGATTTCTCTCCACAGATGTTGCCAGACCTGCTAAGCTTTTCCATCAATTTCTGTTTTTATTCATGTTTTTCTAACTTGCCTCATGGAAACATTAAAACATATTAGCACTGAAATTCTAATTCAGAACTTTGTGGTCAAAGCAAAACAAAAAGTACTTCTGTTTTTTCTAGCACCTTTCTCAACCTCAACATCCCAGTCAGTGTTTCATAGTCAATGAAGCATTGTCAGGTTGGAATGTGGCAAACAAAACAGTTGGTTTGTGCAAAGCAAAGTCTCACAATCAGCAACAAGATAGTCTGCATTGCTTACTGCTCATTAAAGAATGTTGGCTAGGACAGCAGGAGAATGCCACTACCCCTGTTTGTAAAATACATTGTGATATTTTACATGTAGCTGAGAGAAAAGTTGTTTGCCTCATCTGGATAACACAGAGTAAACTGTGGAGTAAAGAGTTAATTTAACCGTTCCTCTAAAAATAGCTACTAAGCATGTGTATCAGGAGCTGTGATGTAGGGAGCAGATCATATGAAGCTTGAGCCTGCATCTTAGGGTACCAGAGATGTCCTCACTGACTAACCCTTGTATATGGCCGAGCTTAATAAAGTCTGCTTTCATTCACTTAACTGAGTGTAGACTTTCTGATAAACGGGGGCAGTGCTTCCTCAGTAAGCTATGAAGGTGTTAATCAAGAACAAATCTGGATTGTTCTGTAGACTTCTACACCTGGTAATCAAATTCAAATGGGGCTTGCAAGCACAGTATAAGAAGCAGACACTCAGTGGCACTTTTGGCCAAGCTTTTGGCACACCGTCCAATTAGGATGGGCAGGCAGGTTCTCAAAGTTATAATGCTATTCAGAGGCTTTCCAGTTAGAATGGAGGCATGCACAATGTATAGTGAGTATGAGAGAAGACACTTTAAAGCCGAGGCACCCCTCCTCAAATATTTTATATTTAAACTAAAAAAATGCAGCCATCACTTGGGACTGGTAGGGACAGGCATGAGAGTAAGCTGCTCTACAAGGTGTTCTCCAGTTGCTGATTCATCATGCAGGTAGACAGAGTAACTCTAGGCCAACACACTTTACTGATCTGCAATGCCCACATTCCTTGAATGAATGCATAAATGAAAAGAATGGGGGTCAAAATAGCAGACTCTGTGAAGATGGAAGGAAAACAGAGGTTCTAGTTGTTTATTCACAGATGTCATTGTCACTGTCAAGGCTAGCATTTTTATTTGTTTCCAACATCCCTTGAGTAGAGGGTGATGAGCTGCATTCTTGAACAGAAACAGCCTATGTAGTGAAGATGCTGTTACGAAGGGAGTTGGGGATTTTGATTCAGGCAATATGCTTCCAAAAGGATGGTGTTTGACTCAGAGGAGACAAGACAATTTTGGTGTTTTTGTTGCTCTTACCATTGTAAGTGGTAGAAGCTTCAGATTGGATAGGTTCTGTTTTAGCCTTGCTACCAAAGGAGAAATAAAGAGAAAAGTAAGATTATATTTATAAAAAATAAATGTTGTGACAGAAACGTTGTGAAACAGAAGGCTGAACATTTTATAAAATACTATCACGTTTTTAAGATCTCCATCAGCAAGCTGAAGGATTGACATTCCATTTTCATTGTTCCATTTCTGGACAAGTGAGGTTGATTAACAGTCAATAACATTTATGTAAATTAATGGATACTTATGTTATTAATTATGAGATATAATGTCTGTAGCAACTTTAATGGGCAATTAATATGCAAATACAGCTGATATGCTGTTATTATGGATTCACAATTCATGGGGTATCTCTTCATTGGCACAATCTGCTGCTTGATCACGATATTAATGTTCATAAAATCATAGAGTCCCTATCATATGTAAGCAGGCCGTTTGGCCCATCGAGTCCACATCGACGCTTTGAAGAGCATCCTACCCATGCCAATCCCCCGACTCCATCCCTGTAACCCTGCATTGCCCATGGCTAATCTACCTGGCCTGCCGATCTTTGGACTGTGAGAGGAAACTGAAGCACCCAGAAGAAACCTATGCAGACATATGGAGAATGTGCATACTCCACACAGACAGTGGCCCAAGGATGGAATGTGGGTTCCTGGTGCTGTGTAACCGAGTCCAAGGTTTACCCAGCCATTCCCATGAATGTAGAGGAGTTGCTGGTGATAACTTTTGTCCTTGTTGGCACTCTGGGCACTGCCCAGCAACACAACTATGTTGGCATTCAATCCTGTTCACCAGTAATAACTTCTCAGCAACATCATTTTGGAAACCTCTGGATGACCATGGTGGAGTTCAGCCAGTATCTGGCGATGTCCCGAGCAAAGGTCAGTCAGTGTTGCTCTCTATAATATGCTAACCTCTATGGTGACCTGGTATCACTGGGTCCAGAAAGGTTTCAGTTCTGGTGGTGATGGCTCTTTTGCTTCCCCAACACCACCAGCTGTTTTAATTTTGCCAGGATGAGATCTTGTTGTGTCCGCAATCTTGATATTTTCAGTGATGAGCTGAGAGTGTCCAGAAGGTTTAAAACCAGAACTGACTGTTCTACCGGCAGCACTGCCGGTGGTGTATCCGCCAGTGGGAGGCAGCTGAAGGTATTGTATTTGCCCACTTGGCTTCCTGGACAGTGTCCCAACTTGTAATTGTACACGTTCAGAATAAGTGCCCAGAGCTGAATTCGACTTGAAGCTATGGACGGCACAGCACTGTCCAGTTTAAGTAGACCTAGCAGTTGTGGCCCATTACTATTACAAATTTACATCCGTAAAGGTATTGGTGGAACTTTATTACACTAAAGATGACTGCCAAACCTTCCTCCTCTATCTGAGCTTATTTTTGTTGGCATCAACCAAAGTCTGGGAAGCGTGCGCTATTGGACGTTCCTCTCTCTTGGACTACAGGTAGGTCAACACTACCCTGATACCTTATAGGGAGGCATTGCATGTCAGCACCACATATTGCTTGGGACCATAGTGTGCCAAAACGTTAGATGACAATAGTTGCTTTTTCACTTCCCTAAAGGATACATCTTGACTACAAGACCATTTCCAAAGCTGATCCTTTTTCAATTCAGGCTGACCCCTGACAATCCTATTTATTTCTGTCAGCCAGGGCTCCCTGATTGGACCAGGTTAACAACCCCAATCCAGGAACTCATAAACTATGAGACCTCGTTCCAATCACTACAACCAGGATGTCATTTAAAATCTAAATGCCGAGATAAAGGAAAATGTATTGGGAGTGGTAACCAAAAGCATGGTCAATGCTGTGAAGCTTCATTGTAGTTCTGAAGGAAGAGATTATTTGGAAAAGAGAAGCTAGTGCTGGGGTTTAGAGAGAGATTTCTATAATCATCATTTCCTGCAAGAAGAGAGGGGCAATTTAGAAGGCCATGGTTGGGGCTTTGAGGGCTGAGAAAAAATGAAGTATCAATAGTATTGTATCTTTGAGCCTGGATAAAAATTTTAAACCGGAGGAGTTAGCAGCTAATGTAGGTTAACAAGTTTAAGGGTGTTGAGAGTGAGATGTGATACAGAACAGGTTTTGGCAATAATGTTTCAATTGGGTGAAATGTATGCAGCAGGAAGGTCAGCCAAGAGAACATTGTAATATTTAAATCAGAGGGTGACAAAAACATTGAAGTTTTTTCTGACAGATAGGATGAGATAAGTGCGGAAACAAATAGTGTTGAATCAATGAGTGACATCTTCTTTACTTTTTACACTGTGCCAAAAGGCATACCCTTTGCACACTGTCTGCTAATGCTGAAAGCTAAGCTATTTTCTTGGCAGGTTTTTTTTACCTCAGTGTTGTTTTACTATTACTTGCCACTCTCAGGATTGATGAAGGCTTTCAGCCTGAAACATTGACTTTCCTGCTCCTCGGGTACTGTCCGACCTGCTGTGCTTTTCCAGCCTCACACCTATAGACTCTGGCTTCCAGCATCCGCAATCCTTAATTGTCTCCAACTCTCAGGAACATGGCAAGGCTTCCTGTCTACCTAAGACAGATGGGAATTCAAAATGCACTTTGATATTATTCGAAACCACATATAGACATCTAACCAACTGAGCTAACTGGTAACGACTTCAGTGTTAAGACCATAAGACGTAGGAGCAGAAGTAGGCTATTTCTGATGGAAAGCTTAAGAGGACAATGGTTCAGCTCAAAGATGAGATGAAGAGAACACTTAGATTTCAAGTTGTCTGCTTGAGATAACGTTTGAATTACAGATGAAAAATTGAGACGCTCTGTACGGTGTTCTGCTTTTGTACTTTGATGCTCTCTGTAAAGATTTTAACAGGACTTGTATTTTTGAAAACAAGCATAAGAGAGTTTAGGCCCGAGGCGTCGAGTTTTCCTGCTCCTATGATGCTGCTTGGCCTGCTGTGTTCATCCGGCCCCATGCTTGTTATCTAGCATAAGAACATTTGTCAGTTTGTCATGAATTTATGAATTGTTAACAAGTCAACTCTTCCAGGATGCCTGTGGGAAAATTTGATCCAGTGTTCTGTTAATACTCCTTTTAATTCATGCGGCTCAGTGCATTGTTTTCACCTGATGCGTAGAGGAGTTTCACTTGTACACCTTAAACATCCATTCCTTTCACCACTGACACAGAGTGGCAGCAGTGTGTACCATCTGCAAAATGCACCCCAATGCTTATCAAGGCTCTATCGACAGCACCTCCCAAACCTGTGGGTGTCTGAAAACTAGAAGGACAATAGCATTAGATGCATTGGAGCATCATCATATACAAGTGCCCTCCACACTACATACTGTCCTGACTTGAAATTGTATCACCGTGCCTTCATTGGTCAAAATCCTGAAACTCCCTTCCTTGTATCACTGTGGGTCTACTAAGCCCTGCATGGTTCAAGAAAGTACCTCACCACCAGTTTAAGGACAATTACAGTTTGTCAATAAATACTAGCCCAGCCAATGAAACCCACATCTTGTGTATGATGTTCTTTTAAAGTGAGGTCACTAGCATCTCTAAAAAGAAATAGGAACAGAAAGATGATGTTATTCCAAATGTTAATTCTCAATGCTAATCTGCCTTTAATTTCAGACTGTTTATACAAACTATGAATACTTTTATTTCAGATTACCTTCCATTTGTGATCTAACTTTCTTTGACGTCTGCAAATTAACAGACTAGTTGGATGTAATTTTCACGTAAGAATAAAACAAGTGTTTTGAATTGACAGCTCATTTTATATCACTCCTGATTTTCATTTTCATGAAATTATTCAAATGTCGAATAAGCAAAACCTATGCAAGATTCCCTCTCTGCTGTTTGACCTGCAATATTTTGAAGTTATGCACTATTTATTGAAAATGTAGGTCAGTGGAACTCTGGGCACCGTATTACCTGGTGTAACTACAATGGTGTTGCTTGAATGATCTTTGTGCCGTTTCTTAGAAACAAAACAACCAGAGACAATCTGAGGAAAATGCAATGCAAAGTGTGGTTAGGATCAAGAATGCACAACTTGGGAGTGTGACTGAGGCTGATTCAATAATAGCTTTCAAAAGTGAAATCAGTACTTATCTGAGGAGGAATGTTTGTAGTTCTATGAGATCAGTGGTTCTAGCTGAGTTGCGATGCAGAGACCTGACATGAACATGGCAGGCTGAAAAGGCTCATTCCATGCTGTAAACTATTTTATGGTTCTACACTTCTAAAGTATCTATCAAGGAGGTTGGTTAGCTTAGTTAGCTGGATGGCTGGTTTGTGATGTAAAGTCAACAGTGTGGTTCAATTCCCACACCAGTTGATGTTACTATGAAGGAATCTCCTCATCAACTTCTTTCCCCCTTGCTTGAGGCATATTGACCCTTTGATTAAGCCACCATCATTTATCTCTCTGTGATGAGAGCATAGTCCCATGATCCCCTGGGACTATGGTGACTTTACCTTTAATATCTACCAAAAAGATTATGGTTGATAAACTGATCCCTCAAGGATTGCTTCCCTCTGAAATTGTGATTTTCCTTTAATAAATCCAAATAGTGTTTTTTTAATTTATTAACCTGTACTTTTCCAACTTCTAGTAAACATTTTGTCTGATTTAATATCTACAGAAATGTTCCCACTGTAAAATTAGGTCAGTTGTACGGTAATTCCTAAATTTACTTTGCTCCCTTTTCTTCCCCTTTTGAAGAAGGTTTAAATGTTTGTAGTCCTTCAGCCTGTCGTGTTGTGGTGTGATATATTGACAATCCGTGACTATCGTGCTGTGATACTTAGGTTAGCTTCAGAGACGTAAATATGAATGAGATTCGATTCACATAATACTGAATAATATAATGAACTTTCATTACTGCTCCTGGTATTCATATATGTACACTACAATTACAGGCATTTGCAAGACTGGACTCATACCAAGCTACTCAGACTTACTACAGTACTCTTTCCTCATCATGTCATGCTACAAGAGGCCAAAGTTCAGTAAGATTGAGACTGCAAGCTTTATATCATTTAGTCACATCTCGATTCAGTGGTATCATAAGCATATTCCATGATCCTTAAAGGTAATTTACAAATCTGCTGCGAGACATAACACAGCATTCACATTTTTTCTAAAGAAAAGAAAACCCAAACAGATACATAATTGTATGTTGGCATATGTTGTTAATTCAACCATACTTGTGAAGACAGACTTATAACACGGAGTTAACAAGTTAACTAATTCAAATTTTGATATAATATTTTGGAATTTTGACAATTAGTTCTGATCTGGTGATTATATACCTATCCAGAGAGCTATATGTTATTCTCAGTTTTTCTTGGTTTTGGTTGTCTTGCTGCTGGTCGCTAATGCTCAACATCATTGAACACTGATTGTTGTCAGATTTTTCCATCTTGGTCCATGAATACATGATTGGCATATTGTACATTAGCCTGAGCCAACCTCTATTCCCTCGCAATGTAGCTAAAGACTTCAAAATGGCCTGGGCTGATTGCATATTGTAGAAACCTTTCTGGTATCCAGGTATTTGTGATTCACATTCTTTGTCTAGTGCATAGTTGTGGTAGTTCTTCACTTGCTTACTGGTGGTGTACCTGACTTGGAAGAGGGAAGCCCTGTGACTCTTCTTCTCACCAACATAGGTATTGTTTGAATCTCATAAATAGTTTTGATGCTGAAATCGGTGCCAACTGACAATCCTGCTGCTGCTGAGCCATTGGTATCTACCAGGTAGATTTCCAGAATCCAACCAGAACTTGCATATTGGCACTGCAGTATTATTTTGCCTTTGCCTAGAACTGATGGTTCATTATATGCTGTGTTGTGGCATTTTATATGGTTATCATGGAACTCCACTTGTTAGGGTAGAGTACTTTTAGCACGCGTACTAGTAATATGTCGGCATGAGCTCATGTTTGAATTTTGTCTCTCGGGATGTTTCACTATGCCTTTTGAGAACACAATGTATTGGTGGTCATAAAAGATTCTGCTCATCTGATACCATCAACATTGTGTGTGTGGTTGATAATATGAGAGTTTGGTTATGTGTCAAAGATTGCTGTTCAGTTTGTTGGCTGTACACTTTGTGAACATCTAGATGACTCTCCATGCTCCCAGCAATATCCAGCTTTTTCACCACTTGGGTCTTGTTCTGGGTGTGGCTTGCCTTTTGATGCTGGATTTTCTGTACATGTGTGCCTAGCGTCCTCTTGGCTCACATGTTTTACAAGTGTGAAGAAATGCTGGGCGATTTCTGGTTTGGTGTGACAAGCCACCTTGCTGGTTTGATGCACTTTGCTGTTTGCACCCAAGGCATGTAATTTATTGCTGGCTTGCCAGTGTGGCTACTTGCTGGCACCCATTATCCAAAAAGGCATCAATGTTATGGCTTTTTTTTTTGTATAGAAGATCTTTCCTGAAACCTGTGATCTGAATCGAGGTGATTATCAACTTGACTAGCCTCGCTGTGAGTTCTTCTTCAGAGAAATCACACTCATGTCCTATGCTGTGGCATCTGGCACAAAGTCATCAATAGATACTTGGGGTTTATTGTCTGTACAACTTGAGTTGGAGTCAGATAGCCTAGAAGTTGAATCACACTTTGACATGGTTCTCAAGTACTTTCCAGATATTTCTTGGATTTTCTTTTATCCTCAACAACACCAGATGTATTTGGCATGTGTTGCCCCTCCTTGCCATATAGCAATTAATATTTTAAGAAATATCCTGTTGGTATCATTTATTGATCTGTCAAGTAAACCTGTATATATTGTTTAATTGTCCTGATATAATAAAGATGTCATTCACAGCCCAATACATGTCAATGGTTTGTGGCTTCTTGTTTTGTGAAGTACAATGCACAGCTTGATTGCTCTTTTATTTTACTTGGTTTATTGTTCTGTCTTTTTACATTTTCTTCTTTTACTTCTATTTTATTTGTTTATTATTGTGGCCCTATTAAGAGGTTTTGTTACGTGTGGGACCATGTCTTTAAGAAATGAAGGCCTGTAGTAGTAGGTTTCAGCCACAAGAGGGAGGTTATACCAACACAGGAGTGATGACATAACACCAGTTCCAGCACTGAATGAATGGAAAACAAATGGTGGAACAAATTGGCTACTGCACACAGGTAAGCTTCTCTAGGTTAGAAATGCTTTTTTAAGTGCTTAGAACACCATTTTCTCAATCAGGGTCACTGCTGTGAAACTCTTAATATCTTTTGACTGTCGATGTTAGTTTTAAACCTGTAGGAAGCCTTTGGCTGCCAATTTTACCTTTAAGCCTGTAAGAAACCTTTGTAAATTTTGTAAACGAGATGGGGAACTTTAAAATTGACATGCATTGAACTCTAAGTAAAAGAAAGTCTGCCCCCCGCTTATTTAAGTTGGAAACCTGTTCTCAGATAAACTTATTATGTTTAGTTGTCCAAATGATCCACAGCCGTCTACTCTGCAGTGAGGATTCTTTTGTAAGCAGTTACTACCGCTTACTACCACAGAATGCTATAACACTTACGGTTGGTTCCCGTAATGTAAAGATATGGTCACATGGCTAGTTCGTGTAACATATAAGATGTGGGACATGTGATACTCAGAAATTAATGAACTTCTGTTACAGCTCCTGCTGGTTACACGCATACACTACAATCATGGGCAATTCAGTGTCTGGCTTAAGTGAAGCAATTCGGACATACTTCTCTCAGTGTTTCATGCTGCAAGAGAACGGAGCTCAGTAAGTTGGAGAATGAATTTTATACCATTATGTCATATGCAGTGATAAAGTGATGACCTCACAACTATTTCCCTAAAATGTATATCATATACCTGCAGCAAGACATAACATGATCATCTGGTACTACTTCCATTTCTAGTAGGAATTATAAGACTGTTGCTAGAGTCTCTGAATTTCTACCCTTAGCATCTTATGATTCATCCTATCTGGAGAGGGTAACTTATCAACTGTGAGCTCTGGTGATCTTTTAAGTACCTTATCTTTGTTGTTTCTAATTTCTCTACACTGTGATATTGTAACATTGTTTTCTTTGAAGATGGATGAAATATATTTTACTTAGTACCTCAGTTGTGTCCTCTGTCTTCATTTAAAAATGACCTGTTTGGACCCTAATCTTCCTTATCCTTCCTTTGACTAAACCTTGTGCTACTTATATTTTTTAAAAGACTTTTGCAGGTCCTTCTTTTTTCAATTCTCTGCTAATCGACTCTCATGTACTCACTTCAACTTCCCTTCCTGTGTCATTTTAATAGGGGGTTCTTTTACAGAAAGTGTGAAAACAGACATTAAGAAGAAGTGTTATTAAGACATGCCTGTCTTAAAAGTCTCTTTTTAGCCTGCAATCCTGACTTAATTGATGTCATCATGATTTAACTGTAGCTGGAGGTGCAAAGAAACACGTGCACATTTAATACTTCTGCACCAATTAGAAGCAACTTTTATACAACAGTATAGGAAGACTCTTGCGCACGTTTCTGCTCAAGTTGTCCTACTAAAGTCAGCAGTGGCTGACAGACCAAATCATATCAGTATGGTTCAAGGACTGAGGAAGAGAATTTTATGAGTGCTGGAGTGCAGTACTGGAAGTTCTTGTTGAAGAAGTCAGAGGAAGAAAGCCACAGACGCAAAAAAATGTTATGGGTATTTCAAGAGGTCATCAAGGACGTCCCAGTCAGGAGCCCTGCCCCGAGTAAGTGGCTACAGTACCGAAACAAATATGATCTAGCATAAACAGTCAAAGTATTATCCCATCTCACGAAGCCTGCATTACTTCCAGCAACATAGCTTTAACAGACTTCAATTATCATTGAATTGTATACTGATATCCATGTGCTCCACACTGTTGCTGCATTCATAGGTACTACTCACACCTGAAATATGACAACCTTTCTGGAGCGTAGGAGGTTGAGAGGTGACCTGATAGAAGTTTATGAGATAATGAGAGATATAGATAGAGTTAACGGTAATTGTCTTTTCCCTGGAATGGAGAATTTTAATACTAGGGCGCACATTTTTAAGGTGAGAGGAGAGAGTTTTAAAAAAGACGTAAAGGGCAAATTTTTTACACAGGGCGTAGTTAATGTGTGGAATGAACTTCCTCAGGAAGTGGTGGATGTGGGTACAGTTACAATGTTTAGAAGATATTTGGATAAGTACATGAATAGGAAAGGTTTGGAGGGATGTGGGCCAGATGCAGGCAGGTAGGACTAGTTTAGTTTGTGACTATGTTCAGTATGGACTGGTTGGACCGAAAGGTCTGTTTCTGTGCTGTATGACTCTACATGAGACATGTTCCAGGACAGAATAACTGGCAGATGAACCTGACCAGGGGAGGGTGTCATTCCCACTGGGGAAGCAGTGGGCCTAGACCCTTCTAGGCCGGAAACGTCAGCCTTCCTGCTCCTCTGAAGCTGCTTGGCCTGCTGTGTTCATCCAGCTGTACACCTTATTATCTCAGATTCTCCAGCATCTGCAGTTCCTACTATCTCTGGAATTAATTATAAGCTGAAAACCAGTGGATTTTGGTTTCAAACACAGATTGAAAACAAAATAGCACGTTCTAAAGTGCTCAACTATTTCTAATTATAGGTGAAATTGCACAGTGGTAGACGAACCGTAATGACGTATGGTTGCAAATTCCACAAAAGCTCAAGTGCTCTGTTTCCTCAAACCAATCTGAGGCTGACAATGAAGATCATGACTGTGGTGGAGTAGGTGCAGGGGGCAGTGACATCAGAGTTAATTAAAAGGATTACAGTTGATTAACCCTTCATCCCCACTCCAATCCCATACTGCCTGCCTTTCAATTTCCCTTTCAGTCCTTGTGTCAAACAGCAGACATGCAGTACAAAGTATTTACAACATAAATATAGTCTCAGGAAAGGCCTGCAAGATAATGGGGCACCACAAGCTCATTGATCTTGACTGGCCTCAGATTTGTTATCTTCACGGAAAATCTCAACAAACACAAGTGGGGAAGAAGGAAACAAAAAAGGCCTCCTAGTCAAGTATGCATCAGACAAGTGCTTCTTCCTCCTTCCTGTGGTGTGTTAATAATAAAGTTAACATTTCCTCTATAATGAATATTTCCTTCTCTTTTTTTCTGGCTGTCTAACTTCATTCATTGAAATTGGGCAAGCTCCTTCTGACATGAGTTACCGCGCTGCAAAAATGTGATTTAAATTAAATACTTTTCCAGTGACCAAGGAAGAAGAAAAAAAAATGCATCTTCACCCCATTGTGGGAGAGCAAAAGCACAATCTAAGGTCTCTATCAATTCAATGAGGAAAATTGTGTTTTCTAGTCAGTTTGTTTTTTTATATTGGTGAGTCAAGAGGGAGCAAACAATGCATTAAAAGTTAAACCTTATAATGGCAAAATAATGATTGGGTGCAAAGTGCTATTGATCTGCTTTTGTATTACTTACAGCAGGAATACACACTCTAGTCAGTTCACGTTTTCAGCCAGATACCCAGAAAAAAAACGCTTTTCTACAATAGCATAAAGGAGTTATCTATTTTCTGCCTTTATGTTCATTTACACATCATTCATGAAAGTATATAACTGTTAACACAGCATCCTCAATTGAAACAAGAAAACAAGCTTTGACATTTGTCTAGTGTAAAACAAAACTAACAAAACCACCTTGGATTGAATGTTAGGTGGTACCAATATCATTAGTCGCATGCTAACTAACATGAATTACTGGAGTCACTTGTATGTGCACTGCATTGAAATGCTCTCACAAACCAAGTGAATCCAGCCAACAAAGACCATAAGGTCACGGACAGAACGGATTGTTGAGTACTTACGTCTTGTTGAGCTGAGGGTGTACTGGAAATGCATGTACGTGGATGAACTAAAGTTGGAATTCCATGTTTCCCTTTACTGTAAGAAACAACAATACTTCAGAATTTATTTGAACAGTGACTGACACAATACTCTGCCAGTGCAAGATGTCTACCTTGCAGGTATCTTATTTAAGTCCATGTAGTAAAGATGAATACTATGCTGGAAAATTTTAGTGTCTTGTTTTAATCACAGTGACTTCTCTATGATCAAATTGAAGGTATTCTAAGCCACTGTATGATCAATATAGAATCTTTTGTTGAGTGGCATGACAGTACAGTAGCCAAACTAGTCTATTACTCAAATGTGAGCATCTGTTGATTTGAGTTAGAGGGTTGTGGGTTCAATTCCCATTTCATGTGCTTGAATACAAAATCCAGATTGACGGTCCAATGCATTACTGAGGACGAGCTCACAGTTATAAATGCCTTTTTAGGGTAAACATTTAAATTGAGATGCCATCTGCCTTTCTAATGTATTCAAATTACCCTATGGCATAATGTGTGAAAAAACAGATCAAAGGTTAACTACAGTGTCATAATCTTTGTATGCAAATGAACTTCATTTTGTATGCAAATGAAGTTTCTTGAAAGAAAGTGAAGAAATAGAAGTAACTTAATATAATTGGAACCGAGTGGCAGTGTTCTAACCTCTAAACCTGGTGGTGTGGACCCAAATCCCATCTGGTTCTGCAGTGTGTCAAAGATATCTGAACAAGTTGTTTAATGGAAACAATATTTATAAGGTGGAACTGATATATTGGAGCCCACCTTTGGTCACGAAAGATTGTACCTTTCTGTACAAAGCCACTTCAAGATAAATAGCAAAAGAAGGAAGAAAGAAAGAGAGTAAAGTGTTTAATGATGAGGGATTATCTGTGATCTTTTGATATTCACCCTCGATGTAGAGAGGGGGAGAGCATTAGAAGGTAAAGGGTGAGATGAGTGAGAGCAAGGAGGAGGGGCGATAAAGAACGTTTAATCAGTGGTTTACATGGAAAATAGTAGTAGAAAATTGATAGGAGGATTTTGATGCAAAGTGTAATAGATAGTGAGAAGGTAAGGGAATAGTAAATATAAAGGAACTGAAGGTGTGGTGACGGCAAGTGATAGGCTGAGAAAAAGATCAATGGACTACAGAGTTCTAAATTCTGCTCTCAGCTTCATTTGAAAAATAGGCTGCAGACATAATGACCATTCCTCAATGACTTTGACCCTTAGTACTCAGCATCTCTGACCAAAAAGACAAAAATAGAAAGGGTAGTTCGAAGTACAGAAACTAAATTAATGGATTTGATTTATTGTGGTCACATGTACCTAAGTACAGTGAAAAGCTTTGTTTGCGAGCCATACAGGCAGATCATAGTGAGCATGACATACAGATCATAGGCTTAGACAGAGTGAGGTATACAGCTTACACAGCACAACAGGTGCACAAAGCAAGATCAGCATTAACAAGATCAACATTACCTGAAGTTAGAGAATCCATTCATCAGCCTAATAATGGCAGAGAAGACACTGATGTTGAACCTGTTGGTGTGTGTATTCAAGCTCCTTTAGGAGTGGGAGGAGTCTTTGATGATGTTAGCAGCCTTTACGCGTCAACGAGAATGTAAATGGAGTTGGTGGATGGAAGGTTGGTTTCCGTGATGGTTTGGGTTGTGCACACAGCCTTCTGTAGTTTCTTACAGACCTGGGCAGAGCAGTGCTGTACCAGGCTGTTATGCACTCAGATAGTACAGGGGGTTCTGCTATAATGCGATAGTTGTGTTCTATAGACCGTCCCTGAAGATTGGAGGGTGGCTAACATCACTCCAAAATTCAAAAAGGGAGGTAGAGATAAAACAGGGAATTATAGACTGGTAAGCCTAACATTGGTAGTGGGGACGATTCTCGAATCCATTGTCAAGGATTTTGTAGCAGAGCATTTAGAAGCAGTGGCAGGATCAGAGAGTGTCAGCATGGATTTATAAAGGGGAAATCATGCTTGACAAATCTGTTGGAATTCTATGAAAATATAACTAGTAGAGTTGGCAAGGGAGAGCCAGTTGATGTATTATATTTGGACTTTCAAAGTGTTTGACAAAATCCCACATAACAGATTATGTGCAAGATTAAAGCACATGGGATTGGGGGAAGTGTATTGAGCTGGATGGGAAACTGGTTGGCAGAGAGGAAACAAACAGTAGGAATTAACGGGTCCTTTTGAAATTGGCAGACAGTAACTAGACGGGTGCCACAGGGATCAGTGCTGGGACCCCAGCTATTCGCAATATATATTAGTGATCTGGATGAGGTAACAAAATGTAACATCTCAAATTTTGCAGATGATACCAAGTCGGGTGGGGGTGTGACGGGGGAGGTGGTGGCTGTGGTGAACTGTGACGAGGATGCAGAGATCCTTCAGCATGATCTCAACAGGTTGGGTGAATGGGCAAATCAATGGCAGATGCAGTATAATTTGGATAAACATGAGGCTATTCCCTGCAGAAGCAAAAACAAGAAGGCAGATTACTACTTGAATGGCTGTAAATTAGGAGAGAGGAGTGTGCAGCGGCATCTGGGTGTCCTTGTGCACCAGCAGCTGAAGGTAAGCATGCGGATATAGCAGGCAGTAAAGAAGGCAAATGGTGTGTTGGCCTTCATTGTGAGACGTTTTGAGAATAGGAGCCGGAATGCTTTGTTGCAGTTGTACAGGGCCTTGGTGACACCACATCTGGAATATTGTGTGCAGTTTTAGTCTCCTTTTCTGAGGAAGGATGCTCTTGCCCTCGGGGAGTGCAGCAAAGGTTTACCAGGCTGATTCTGGGTATGCTGAATCTGATGAATGAGGAGAGATTGACTAGGTTGGGATTGTTTTCGCTAGAGCTCAGATGAACAAGGGAGGATCTCATAGAGACTTATAACCTTCTAACAAGACTGGACAGGGTAAATGCAGGGAAGATGTTCCTAATGGTGGCTGTGTCCAGAACCAGGGGTCACAGTGTGAGGATTTGGGGTAGATGATTTAGGTCGGAGATGAGGAGACATTTCTTCACCCAAAGAGTGGTAAGCCTTTGGAATTCATTACCACCAGAAGTAGTTGATGCTAAAACATTGAAAGTATTCAAGAGGTGACTAGATTTCGCACTTTGAGCAAATGGGACCAAAGGTTATGGGGATAAAGCAGGATTAGGCTGTTGAGTTGGATGATCAGCCATGATTGTAAAGAGCGGCAGAACAGGCTCGATGGGCCAAATGGCCTCCTCCTGCCCCTATCTTCTGTGTTTTCTATGTTTCTACGTTCCAGCGCAACATCATGTTATAGAAATTGCACTATATAAATAACTGGGCCTATGGGAAAATGGGGTTACGGGTAGACCACCAAAAAAGCGTAACACAAAGGATAGCAGTCCCGTCAGCAGCTGTTCAGACAGGTTGGTCCAACTGTGACAGTGGCTTTGCAGCTCCTTCTCAGATTGACACAACTGTCCTCACTATTTCCAAAAAGTGCAGGACAGTTACCCAGGTGTCCTGGTCAATACTTATCCCTCAGTCAGCAACACAATGGCAGATTGTCTGTCCGGTCATTATCACACAGTTGCTTGTGGGAGAGTGTTGAGTGAAAATTAGCTGCTGTATTTTCTACAATGACTGCACTTCAACAATACTTCAGTGGCTGTTACGCTCTTTGTAACATCCTGAGGTTATGAAAGGTCTTTATAAGCAAGAAGATCTAGGTTCAAGTACTAAACAAAAAGCGAAAGAACTGCAGAAGCTATAAACCAGGAAACAAAACAGAAGTTGCTGGAAAAGCTCAGTAGGTCTGGCAGCATCTGTGCAGTAAAAACAGAGTTACGTTTCAGGTCCAGTGAGAAAGGGTCACCGGACCCAAAACGTTAACTCTGTTTTTTCCTTCACAGGTACTGCTAGACTTGCTGAGTTTTTCCACCAACTTCTGTTTGTTTCCTAGGTTCAAGAACTGCCTGAGAACTCAATAGCCAGGAAAGGTACGTTCACAATGTGACTAAAAAGGTTGAGTATCAATCAGCAAATTCTTCCAACATTGGCAGTAGCAGACTGTAAGATTGGGAGAGATTCCTGGTCAGCCGAGTGACTAAAAGAACATTGGAGACTCTACCACCACTATCCATAGTTCCAGACTGTGACATATACATGTGTATGTTGCCATTGTAACTTAGATTCCTTCAGCAATCTTATCACCACACGATAAGCGTATCGAGGGATATGGAGCAAATGTGAGAAAATCAAGTTGAAACATTAGTCAACCATGGTCTTACTAATTACTTAAATAGGCTTCTGGAGCCTCCTGTTATACCCAGGTCCTATGCCTCTCAGTGTTTCCTTTCAAGGTAAGTTAGATATACTGTTTTTCTCTCTCCCTTACACTCTACTTTTCCTGATAACAGACCTGCTGGCTTCTTACTTTTCAGTTCTGATGAAGGCTGACAAGGAGAATTTCTCCAGGACTCTCAGAATCACAAAGTTGTACAAGTCCACTGTAGGTATCATTAGCAAAGGGCTCCTGACTCCAAGAAGCCTACTCGATGGAATCGCATTATAGCCAACACAAGTTCGTGCTTTAGAAATAGCATTCCCCTATTCATCAATCGCGTTATAGCCAATTTGCATTACTGGAATACGTGTAAGAACAGAACTCCTTATATGCTTTTTGTGGTGCATCTGTAAAAGTTGGTGACGGTCCTTATGGACATGCTGAATTTCCTAAACTGCCTGAGGAAGAAGAGGGACTTGTGTCTTCTTGAACATAGCATCTACATAGGAATGAGGATCAAAAGATCAGTTGAGGAGAAAGAAGCAGGATAAGATATTTTTTAAAAGTGCATATAGGCAGAAAAGACAGCAGATAACACTAAAACATATAAAACAGTGAACAAAAACATATGAAACAGGGAAAAGAGTGACCATTAAACTCTGCATAATAAATAGTATGAATAGAAAATGTGCTAAATAAGGAAACAACATAGTTTGTCTATTGAGAAAAATGCCAAATAGGTTACTTTAGGTTGCATTTACAGTGTGGGTTACTGAGCTATGAACACCAGAAAGGTTTCCATTACTATTCCTGATATGTAATGACTTGGCTGATCTCAGCCATGTTGACATAGATGCATTAGAATTGGTCTCTGTTCTCTCAGTGTCTGTGAACCAAGGATCTTTCATTGTATCATTATTGTGTGATAATCAGATGCAAGAATTTGACATGAGAGAACACTTTCACTCAGTTATGATAGCCATGGATTGCTGATCATGCATACCTTCAAAGTCAGTGAGTGCTTTAATTTAACATCATTCAAAAAATAGAACTTTTAACAGTGTTATATTGAAGAAGAAATTTGTGATTTTATCCAAAAATCTCCATAGTTGGGTCTTTTATCTTCTAATTTTTGGATTAAAAGAGTATTGTGAGTCACGGCTGACAGTTCTGCCCCAAGGTGTTATCAATTTTCACACAATATGTTCTGTTGATGGAAGAACACATTATTTGTTTGGATTCCAGTTCTGTTGCCAATGTGGCATTACCAATAAACCAAATCAATATGCTTTCCAGTGAGAAAAAAAATCCAAGCCAAGTCAACTAACACAGAACTGAATAAACTACCAGAACAATTTCTGTGTATTGGCAACTCACCAACTGTTTACATTCCCGTGGCGTATATTTCATCCATGCTACAACACCGAGCATCTTGAACAATTTAATGTTTTATTATCCAGAAGATGGGGTAGCTGACATTATTGATTAGGACTATGAAATTAGGTAAGGCTGAAATGGGTGTTACTATGTGTATCTTACCTGTACTTATTGCTCTGATGTAGAAATTACACAAACTTTGTGTTACCTACTAATTTGTTTGACACCTGTGGGCAGCCACTACCAGACACATTGCTGAGTGGCTACACACATCAGCAGGAGGTTGATTTTTGTATGGTCTCAGTACCAGTTATTATTAGACTGCAGTCTCTTAAAATGGATGTGCATTCTAGCTGCATCAGGTACTGCTACTGGTTGTTGAAGGAAGTATGGCCAGAATTAACAATGAATTAAGGTGCAATAACACAAAGAGCATGCTTCAAAGTCCTCTGACACTGTGTTGGACACTCTAGTTGGAAGAACTGGGTTGGTGAAGATAAGCCACAGGAGATAGAAATCCCTTCAGATAAACTCCTTGAAGGTAGTGTGAGCAGATAGATTGACAGTCAATACCAGGATTTTAGACTTATGGATAGAGATGAAATACCACCGAAATTCAATGAGTAAGGTCTGTAAATGTATCTTCAAATATTATTTTATGCCAACTAGGTTCACACAACCCTGAATTTTTGCAACGATAGTAAGGTTCCGTGCCATAACTGAACTGGTACTAGAGCCCCATTTCCAAATATTCCATTTCCAGACCAGCAACCGCCATTTTCAGGCAGGGTATGAGAGGCAGACTTATTTCATGTATTCATGTTTCACGGAGGAAGGAGCACTTTTCAACTGTGATTTTCAAAATCAATGTGTATGCCTTATGAATTGTTAAAAAAAATTAATCCTGCTGGAGGTTTTAGAAAGGTCATGTACCTTGTTGGAGAAGTTCAGATACCATTCGGAATTTCTAACAATAGACACAAAAGTGTATAAAAGGTGGATAGGATCTATGGAACTGTCAAGCTGTCAGGTTATTTATATCTACTATTCTTTAAATTTGGAGTAAAAAACATAAACAGCACTTGAAACAAAATTAGTGCCAAAATTTCAATGTCTCTTATTGACATAAGCTTGAGGGCTATCATTATAGAATGATACAGTCATAGTCATAGATGTCTATGGCACAGAAAAAGGCCTTTAGCCCACTGAATCTGCACTGGTCTAAAGCAAACACTTTACTATTTTAATCATATTTTCCAGCACTTGGCACAAAGTTTTATATGCTTTGGAATCACATGTGCGCATCTAAAACATCTTAATTGTTATGAAGGTTTCTACCTACATCACTCTTGTAAGTAATGAGTTCCAGATTTCCATAACTATCTGGCTGAAAACAATGTTTCCTCACATCTCCTCTAAATTGTCTACCCCTTGCCTTAGATCTATATCCCTGGTCATTGATCCCTCCCTCAAGGGGAAAAATTTCTTCCCTGTCTATGCAACTTATAATAATGACCCCCCGCACTCTCCTTTGTAATGAGGCAAACAATCTCAGTCTATCCAATCACTCTTCATAACTGAATAGGAAGAGTTAACATGGCTTTGTGCATGGCAAATCATGTCTCACTAACTTGACTGAGTTTTTTGAGGAAATGACAAAGAAGTTTGACGAAGGCAGAATGGTGGACGTTATCTATATAGACTTCACCAAGATGTTTGACAAGGTTCTGCATGGTAGACCAGTTAGCAAGTTTAGGTCACATGGAATCCAGAGGGGGCTAGCCAATTTGATACAAAATTGGCTTGAAGGTAGGAGACAGAGTGTGATGGAGGGTTGATTTTTGGATTGGAGGTATGTGACCAGTGTGGTGCCTCAAGGATCAGAGCTGGGTCCTCTGCATTGCATAATTTATATAAATGATTTGGATGTGAATATAGGATGTATGGCTAGTAAGTTTGCAGATGACACAAAAATAGGTGTTGTAGTATTTAGTGAAAAAGGTTACCTCAGAGTACGAAGAGACCTAGATCAGATGGGCCTTTGGGCCGAGGAGTGGCAGATGGAGTTTAATTTAGATAAATGTGACATGGACCAAATGCTGGTAAATGGGACTAGATTAATTTAGGATATCTGGCAAGCATGACGAGTTGGACACAAGGATCTGTTTCCATGTTGTACATCTCTATGACTGTATCTCAACCTGGTTCCTGAGGTTTGTTCATTATGGATACTAGGTGAATTGGCTGGCTACCGTAAAAGTAAATGTCGATGAGGAGTATGCGAAGGCATACACTTTTTTACTAATTTGACATAGAGGCTCTTTAATGGCCATGAGGATGAGGAAACTGGTATGAGTTGGAAGAATAAAGGACCATAAGAGGTGGCTAGAGGGCCCAAGGATGTATGGGGGTGGCACAGTGGCACAGTAGTTGGCACTGCTGCCTCACACCGCCAGGGACCCGGGTTCAACTCCAGCCTCGGATGACTGTGTGGAGTTTGCACATTCTCACCGTGTCTGTATGGGATTCCTCCGGGTGCTCTGGTTTCCTCCCACAGTCCAAAGATATGCAGGTTAGGTGGATTGGCCATGCTAAATTGCCCGTAGTGTTCGGGGGGTGTAGATTAGGTGAGTTATAGGGGGATGGGTCTGGGTGGGATGCTCTGAGGTTCGGTGTGGACTTGTTGGGCCAAAGGGCCTGTTTCCACACTGTAGGGATTCAATGATTCTATGAATTAGCATGTGTGGGGCTGAAAGTGTTTGGGCACTGGAGGGTGTTTCTGTTTTTATTATAATTGGGATGATGTTGCAGAGCAATTAAACAGTCCTTTTGATCAGCCTGTGTCAGCTCTCGCCAGCCACTGTGGATGCCCCTGTAGTGTTTGTAGGAAAGGTAGAATTGGCTTCGGACAGTACCAATCCCACCTGAGCAAAAATCCAATCACTCAAGGAATTTTCTCTCGAGTCTGGAGATGGAAATTTTCCCAGCTCTGCAACTGGCTCAGGACTGCAAACCTGGCCCACATTTCTCAATGAACTATGACACAATCACTTGCTTACCAACAATTTCTATCAACAGGGCTCCACGTATAACTCTATACCCTTGTCCCTTCTGGAGGAGACAGTGAATGCCATCGTTGGAGCACTCGTGACTAAGTCTGTCACCTGTGGCGGAGCTGAAACCATCGAGGATGACGCATGCTTTTATTTTCAATTTAAATTCATTTTCTCACATTCCACTCCCAACAGGTCTCCCTCCCCTATAAGATCCACCATTCTCCACTCACCAAAACTCTGCCATTGTGTCTCTCCCCTTCTGTAAACACATAACCTGACTGCTGGTGGGGCAATGAAGGAAGAGAAAGAAGTGCAAGGCAGTAATGAAAAGTTAACACCAGCACTTGCTGTCATAAACTCACCGCTTGCTCAGACATTGAGATGGCGGGTGCTTTAGAGGATAGACAATTGCAGAAATCCATCCATACTTCAATCATCAAACATATAGAATTGGACCCCATATACAAACCCATATGGATCAAAACCGGAAATGACAGTACTCCCTATAACGGACTGAACGGTATAAATTCCAAGTGGAGTAGAATAACATCACTTCATCAGATGCTCCACTGATGATGTCACCTAGCATGGTTACGAAACATTTGAAGAAAAACAGGCCAGCCCGGTGAGCAAGTCAACAACCTCATCCACAACCTGAACTATAGTTCTTTGCCAAAACTTTAAAGGACTCTGAACAGCATTGATATGCAGAGGTATCTTGGGATTCAATTCCATAGCTCCCTGAAAGTCCAAAAATGTGCAAGTTAGGTGGATTGGCCATGCTAAATTACCCATAGTGTTCAGAGATGTGTAGGTTAGATGCATTAGCCATGGGAAATGCAGGGTTACAGGGATAGGGTAGGGGGAAGGGTCTGGGTGGGATGATCTTCAGATGGTTGGTGTGGACTTGTTAGGCCAAATGGCTAGTTTCCGCACTGTGGGAATTTTGTAAAGAAAAAGGAAAAAAAAGTGACCACACAAGTGGATTGAGTGGTAAAGAAGGCGTATAACATGGTTGCCTTTATTGGTCAGGGATTTGAGTACAAGAGTCAAGATGTCATGTTATGGCTTTATAAGACTTTGGTTAGGCCATACTTAGAGTATTGAGTTCACTTCTCGTTGCCACATTACAGGAAATATGTGAAGGCTTTGGAGAGGGTGCAGAAGAGGTTTACCAGGGTGCTGCCTGGATTTGAGGGTGTGAGATATAAGGAGATGTATGGGTTGTTTTCTCTGGAGCGGTGGAGGCTGAGGGGAGACTTGATAGAAATCTATAAAATTACGAGATGCACTGGGTTGATGTTCAGAATCTTCTTCCCAGAGTTGAAATGTCTAATACTAAGGAGCATGCATGTAAGGTGGGAGGGGGAAAGTTTTTTTACACAGAGATTGGTGTAGGAGTCTGGAATTTGCTGTCAGGGGTAGTGATGGAGGCAGATACGATGGGGCATTTAAGGGACTTTTAGATAAGTACATGAATATGCAAGGAATGGAGGGATATGGACCAGGGGCAGGCAGAAGGGATTAATTTAATTTGGTGTCACGCTTGGCACAACATTGTGGACCGAAGGACCTGTTCCTGTCCTGTACTGCCCTATGTTTTATGTTAATCAGATGGCTGCCATGATTAGTATCCAGAGCGCTACCCCTAATGCATCCCTTATGTAGTCAAGGAGTTATGCTTTCACTCTGACCTCTGTTTGATGGACCCTGCTGGCGCTGTAAGCCAGATCTGAAGAAGATTGGCCAGCAGATGATGATAACAGTAGTGAGTGTGGCGTGAGTGTAGTTTTCCATACCTAGGGTTGTCCTGATGATTCAAGGTGATTTTGATGGTCTCATTGCGATGGCAAGTGCTATGGGTCCGGGAGGATGATGCAGGTGGTAGTTTCCACTGTTTGGTTTTGGACCTGGGTTGTAAATCTTCGACTATTTTGTTTTATTAATGGATGTTTCCATTTACTTGATGTAGTGAAATTGGAATAAGGAGTCACTGAACTAGAATCTCCCTGCGTTACGTTAGGATTGCTGAGATCTCATTCTGGGGAAATGACACAAATCTTCTTTCCTTTCTCCAGCTGATGGCAGCTGCCCTTCCACAATTGCCACTCTGCCAGAGCCCTCAGTATTGCTGGACAGCAGCCAGCCCAACCTGCAGCTTAGCCATGTCAAGATGGTGAATTTTAAGTCAGACTTCTGATGTCCAGAGCTGCTCAAGGTCATCCCGCAAAGATATTTGCAAGTCTTCTCCTCTAAGAATGTGCATAAGGGTGATTAATTGACATTTGCATGTAATATTGCATGGCTTTGATTTCAAAACTTCATTTTCAACATTTGTTTTGTGGTGGCTTTTATTTTAACATTGTGGCAAAAGGTCAGTAACAGAGGAATGGGAGGTGTAGGAGTATTGGTAAAATGAGAATTAAGATTGCATTGTCTGATTGTACAGTCAAGTGGGTAATCACAGACAGTCCAGCTAGAATGAATATGCATTGCCTCCTCCCTGTTTTCTCCTTCACCTCTTCCTCCCTAACTGATCACTCCATAGCTGGTGACAAGGGCTCTACCTCACGATTGTGAGGTTGTGCAGAATGCGGCAGTCCAATTTTGACTTGCTGCCAAATACTGCAATGTTCCCTCAAAATGGTCCAGGCAACAGGTTTATTATCAATGCAAACCAAAGATTTCTTCAACGTCATTTTGTTTATCAGTATGGTTTTTGTTACATGTATGGTGCTCAAGGGTGCATTGGGTTACTCACCAGGATCCAGGGTTGTTTGACTAGCTGACGGCACCTATCGACCATGATCTGGTATGTCATCAGTGGTTTTAAGTCAAGTTGGTATAACAGACCTGCCATAGAATGAAAATACCATAATTTTATCAGGATATGGATCTTGATCTATGTGATACATTGTGAATGGTCCCACATCAACTGATCTGTAAGGCAGTGAAATCCCTTCAGAATGCGGTACGTCTCAGAACTGACATACAGTGCTAAAAAAGAACGTGCATTCAGGGGTATTTTTCAACATAGTAGGGCTCCAATCTACATGCACTGGTTTCCTGGAGATAGTATGCCCACATCAACTGGGGGTCTATCAGAGTATGAGGCGCCATTTCCAAGAGAGCAGGGGATTGCTGCTGTCGATAGGAAAGGCCACAACTTCATAAATCCTACTGAAGGAGTCTTCTGCTGTGATTTACTAAAGTCAATATCGAGTCCTTAAACATGTGCCACACACATTTACCAACACTGCACATTTCTAAAGATACTTTGATATGCAAAAAAGTGGATGCAAATCTGTCAATAATTAAACTGAAAATAATCTGGTGATTTCTTTCAATTGCACTGGTTCTGAGGATCCTTCTTGCTGCTGAAGATGTGTTCTGATATGTGAAGTTATAAGGTGCTGTGAGCCCCAGATTAGCAATGGTGGTAAATCAGAATTTTGCACTAACTAGCATCACAATCTGCTTAATCTGTATGTTTTCAGGAGTTCAGTCCCCAGGCAAACACCTATGCTTTCATTAGAGTCGCATTCAGAATGTTAGCACTGAAAGTGTACCTGCATGATGTGATGCCATATTTGAATTAAAATGGGACGTAAACTGCTGAAAACGACAAGTGCTATGAAGCTGATTTTGTGCTTTAGAATAAAGAACCATTATCCTTCATCTTCATGAGAACCACCTTCAAATCCAACTTGGGGATGGATGACATAAGATCAGCTCTCTGATACGAGTCGCGGAGTGCACCGAGTTCTGACAAGTTTAGACTAATCTCAAATAGAACTCAGTCAAAAGCACAAAACCACCCCCTCATTTGAAAGTTTACAGATGATAGAAGCTAGAAAAGTCAGTGAAGGATGTGTCTGGTAGCTGTGTGAAGCTGCATCATGTTTTTGAGGTGTACACTATCTATCACAATTTTTCACTTTTCTCTATTTCCATATTTCCTATAAACAAAGTGTCAGAATGTTTGGGCTGTGAAACTATCTCCTAACATGGAAGATTTTAATACTGTCAAAGAAGCAGCATTACTTTAACTCTTTGGCAGAGTACTTTTGAGCCTGTTGCATGTGATGTTAATTAAATCTACATCTTTGGAGCTATGTAAATTCATACACAATGTCAGAATCAAATAATAGTGGAATGGGATTAAGGTAAGGATTAGCAGTCATTCATCCTCAGTCAAATCATATGCCAATTAAATGTACACATCTTTAATATTTTGTTTTACTTCCATGTGACATTTTAACAAACTGTATCTTATTTAACAGATATTCACTTAATTAAGAATGCTTCAGAGCCTACCACCTTTCCTTTTAAAAAGTGTCAAGGCTGGAAAATCTGCCGAAAGAGCCACAGATTGCACAGCTGAGGTAGTAGGTGTACAAGACAAAATTTTATTGTGAAAAGCTGCAGGTGGAAAATGTAGAAAAACATTTTTCAAACGATATTTTTAGCAATCATACTTACAAATGTTTCTCCCTGTAGCACCCTCACTTCCCCTTTTGAAAAAGCTTTGAAAATTTCCATGAGCAGTAGTCATCCTTTCATTTGTGGGATGTGGGTGTGGTTGGCTAGTCTAGCATTTATTACCCAGAGGGCAGCTAAGAGTCAACCACATTGCTGTGCCTCTGAAGTCACTTGTCAGCCAGGCCATGTAAGGATGCCAGATTTCCTTCCGAAAACGATATTAGTGAAGTAGATGGGTTTTTACAACAATCAACAGTGATCTCTGCTTGACTAGCTTTCTAATTCCACATTTTTATTCAACTTAAAATTTCATCCACTTGCCAGGGTGAGATTGAAACCCATGTGCCTGGAACATTAACATGAATTTCTAGATTACTATGGTGACATTGTCACTATGTCACCACTTATGCAATACTTTGGTCAAATGGTCTTCTTAGATACTCTCACCACTGTTACATTGTTTGACTATTCGCACCATCACAATTGAACACAATCTTGTTCTGACCTTATACTACACGTACACGCTCTCTGGCAAAGGAATAGGACAGTGATTAGAGATGGACATCTCACTTGATCAGTTTTAGCATCTCTGTCTAAAATCAACTGGACACATAATGGAAATTTGATTTGGTTCTTTGTTGACCGTATTTCACTCATTGAATTTACAGGGTAAGAAACAATGCCTCATGAATATTACCTTTTTAAGCTGAAAGTTGTCCATTGGTCTTAATGCATGCAAAAGAAAAAGAATCTACAGCTGCATCACTATGTCCTGCTGTATATCTATCATAGTGAGTGCAATCTCACCAGAGTCTAAGCTTATGTAACTTGCTGACCTCCTGTATATTTCCAGTATGGCAAAGAAATTTCACAAGGACATCATTAGAAGTGCAAGGTTTGTCAGTGTTAATGACATCCATCTATTTAATCATCAAGATGTAAAATAGATAACGTGTTAAAATGACAAATTTCATTTTTGTGAAGTTTAATCCATGGATTAGGAATTTAGAAAAATTGTTAAAGATTGTTTGAAATTCCCTATTACATACACATAACATTCTTTGTATTAGCCTTGTGCTAATACAGGTAGAACACGTCTGTTCCATGTCCATACTGAGAAACTGATGGAATGATATTTATCTGATTGTAAAGACGATGCTTCATTTTGGAGTTTTTTTTTAAATCATTCAGGCTTATCATTATAACACCACCTGCCATGTAAGCTAAGTTCCAGTAGGTTGTTTTCTTGAAAACCCCAAAGCAAATTTATGGATTAAGAAAGGTTCTTTAAGCAATACAAAATGAACATTGACTAAGGAATAGCTTTCAGTTGCATGAAAAATATCTATGTATTTTGCAGTATACATGTTCAGGTGACCGGCAGTTGTAGCAAACTATTAAGAGTTTGCAATTTAATCATGGTAATGCAGTTCTGATTCAAGCATATACCTGTTTCTGGTACAGGTGATGCCAAGATTTCCTTGCTGAATCATGAACACTCCAGCTTGCCATTCCAGAACATTATAAGTGCTAGAAATTTGATACTACCATCTTTTAAATTTTCTATCGTGAACAGTGATAAACATAGTATCATGTACCATTTTACCAAGCACCTTAAACCCTGCGGTAAGAAATACCTTTTGTTTGATCGCAGTGTAGAATGATAGATGGATAGTTAGATGATAAAATACTTAGACATCTGACATTTCAGATTCTAAATCCCTTTGGAGCTCAGCTTCAACCTCAGTCATGTAGACAAGCAAAGGCAGTTTAATCATTGTCTGGCAAAACATTCTACAAAATGTAGTTCTTCAAATTTGGACACCTATTTGTCAAACCATTGTTTGGGACACACATTAATATCTAACACAGCATCTATATTGTTAGAAGCTGCAGATCCGGCTCAGTGGTTAGCACTGCTGCCTCACAGCGCCAGGGACCCAGGTTCGGTTACGGCCTCGGGCGTCTGTCTGTGTGGAGTTTGCACATTCTCCCCGTGTCTGCGTGGGTTTCCTCCGGGTGCTCCGGTCTCCTCCCACAGTCCAAAGATGTGCAGGTTTGGTGGATTGGCCATGCTAAATTGCCTGTACTGTTCAGGGAGGTGTGGATTAGGTGGGTTGTTGGGGGGTGGGTCTGGGTGGGATGCTCTGAGGTTCGGTGTGGACTTGCTGGGCCAAAGGGCCTGTTTCCATACTGTAGGGATTCTATCCTGCCAAGTTGACTCATTAAAAAGTATTGATCCAATTGAGAAAATTTTAAAGCAGTCATTGATAGATTTTTATGAGGCAATGGTGCGAAGGTTTACAGAACCAAGGCAGATAAATGTGGTTAAGACACCCATCAGCTGTGATCTAATCGAATAACACAACAGATTCAAAGGAGTCTATTGCCTTTTCCTGTTCCTATATGAAAACAATAAAATATATTCTGTAGTTCCCCATTTTCAAATATTAACGCATTGCTTAATAAAGATTTCCTTTGCCACATTGTCCCAGTAGAACTCCTAATTCTGGCAATAAGCCAGATGGTGGCAGTGATCCAGATATGTAGAGTGAGTGTGGGCCACTGCACAATGCTGTGATAAGAATTCTGCTTAGTTCTCAATGGACCTGAACCTCCATTTCCTTCTCTCGTAAAGGTTGTTCTAAAGTCTCATTTTTAGTAGCAGTTAAGAGACTAAGCACTAACTGTAATACTTAAACAGTTGAGGGAGCGGTTGACATGCAGCTACAAAATAGCAGGCAATATTAAGTGTAGTTACTGGAGTGAATTAGTTGTTAATTTAAGAGAACTGTAACCTTGGATGTGAAAAATCTCAGTATAGTTCTAGATGGAATATCTGTTCTTAATGTTACTTTCTGCTATTGTGCCATAATCCAGACATTGCTTTATAAAATATAAAGCAAGCCCTTCTGTGCTTTCCCAATTACAAATCACGTGAGTTGTTTGTTAAGAACCAAAGTTCAATAAAATGTTCTCAGAACATATCAATATTTGCATATTAGAATGGATTTTACTTGGCTTACTGTCTGACCAGTATATTCACCTTAGTACTGGTCCAAGTGGTTGGTCTTCAGTTAGCTACAAAACTTGATGTTATCTCCACTATTAGCTCAAAGATGAGTTAATGCACATAGCTCAGCAGTGTAAACCATTGTAAATAAAACATCTGGGTTAGACTGAACTGAATTGTTCTACTTCTAAAGGTATTAAACATTAACAAAGCAATGCAAATATTATTACTAAATGTTACATGCAATATAAAATATCAAAATTAATTTAAATGCCAAAAATTAGATATGATGAGTTCTGAGGATGGGTCACCCGGATCTAAAACATTAACTCTGTTTTTTCCTTCGCAGATGCTGCCAGACCTGCTGAGCTTTTCCAGCAACTTCGCTTTTGTACGATGAACAACAGTTTGCTGTAAAATGACATCTACTGTTAGCTAGATATGATCTCAACCAATATTTGCACTCCATGTTGCTGAAAGTGCAAAGAGATATACCAGGATCACATCACTACTGTCTTGCCATGCCATTTAGGGCAGACAAAACACCAGGAAGCTTGGTGTGTTGTGATCAGGCCCCAGCCCAGTCAAGAGAAATAGCCTTCCTTTGAGGACAAGGACGAGGCAAGGGCTGCCTCCAACACTAACCTCGGCCGACTTTGGGTGATCAGAGTCTGGATCCTCTGCTCATAACAGGTGAGGAGCTGAAAGATGGGCAGCACACCACCTGTCTTGACTCTTTCTGCCCTATTGTGTGCTGCTTTGCTCCTGGAATGAGGGAGAGACAGGTAGTATGGGATATAAAAGTGGGTGGCACAGCTGCTACTTTTAGTGCTGGTGGGGACCTATCCCAAGTGAGCAAGTAGGCAATGAAGAGGACATGCTGGGTCTGTGGTGTCTCAGTTCGGGTCGGTGAAAGTGAGTGGGGAAGATGTTGCATTTATCAGCGAAAGTGGCAGAACATGAGCCTTTGTGGGTGCAGCAGTAAAGATAGGTTGAGTGTGAGGTGTCAGAGAGAAGTGTTGGTACACCGGCAGTGTGGTGAAGGATATTGGTCGTCTTCCCACGATGTTGGGCATTCCTCCAGGATGGTGAGAATGCTTTAATCTGGGTGGCAATCTCAGACCAGGCTAGCATTGTCATAGCCTTCACTGCTGTTCCTGGGAGAAGAAGCAGTCTTGCCAGTGCACCCTCCCCCATCCTGCAGGAGCTCTGCAACTAAACCCACAGAGCGGTGCACCAATTTCCAACCGTCTGCCATGCCAAGGGCAAATGTCAGAAACCATCAAGGGCATGTCTGGATGCAGAGCAGCAATTAAAGTTGGTGCCAACACAGTATTTCATCTGTGGCCTAGCTAACATAAATAATGGAGAAACTCAGCAGGTCTGGCAGCATTTATGGAGACAGAAGCAGAATTAACATTTCCATTCTGAAGAAGATTCTTTGGAATGGAAGAGGTCTGGAAAATGATGATTTTTGTGCTGTTGATAAAGGAGGAGGGGAAGTGAGTAGAACAAGTGGTGAGGGAGCCCACAGCAAAATACAAAGGAAGTGCAAATAGTGGTAAAGGTGAGATTGAGATGTATTCTAGATGCTAATGATAGGTTTGAAATGGAGAAATAGGTCAGCTCTGCTGAAAGCAAAGTTAACATGATACAGACAAGACAATGGGTGACGGAAGGATTATAATCAAAATGGAGGAGTGTGTTCATATTCTGAATACTCTGCATGCTGAGACCTGAAGACCTGGATGGAAAATGAGATGCTGTTCCTTCAACTTATATTGAGCTTTGCTAGAATACCTCAACAAGCCTGGAAGAGAAATGTCAGCATGGGAGCAAGATGGTTTATTCAAGTCGCATACAACTAGAAGGTCAGGGTCATTCTTCTGGACAGAGTGGAAGTGTTTTACAAAACAGGCAGCTAATCTACATTTGGTTACAGTCTGTATTATGAGTGTGAATACAGTAGACTAGATTGAGAAAGTATACGTGTAAAACATTGCTTCACCTAGATTTTTGACATTCCCAATAATATTATTCCAGCTTTTTTGTTTTTAAGCTCTACCCATATGACCTGATTTGAAGAACCTTCTAAGACATCATTCCTTCTTATTGCAGTAATTGACTCCTTAATCAATTTTAGGACATTACCTCTCTTACACTATTGTTCTCTCTCCTGAAGATTCTGTACTCTGAAATATTGAGCTGCAAATCCTGCTCCTCTCTCAACCATGTCTTCATGATGACCAATATCATAATTCCATGTGTTAAAAATTTGTAGGCATAGCTTTATATACCATCAAAGTGGTAATGCAGAGCATGGTGTAAGCCAGAAAAAAAAGAGGTGCCTGCAGCAAAAGTACTGCAGTAATTATGAGTGAGTTTAGTCTACATATAGACTGGCTAAATCTAATGACTACGAAACTGTTGTCAATTGTTGGGGAAAAAAAACCATTTGCTTCAATAATGTCATGCAAGGAAGGAAACTGCCATCCTTACCTGGTCTGGCCTTCATATTGATTCTATATTGGAGCTGGATAATAGCCATGATGCCCTCACGAAAAAAGAAGCTTCTCCCAGATTGAGACAAAGGGAGGGACTGAGTGAGATGAAGTGGCTAACACAGCTGTCAGTCCTGGTGCGTTGGTGAAAATGTGTGAAGTGACCTGAGTGAATAGGAGGCACAAAGGCCAGGCAGAGTTAGTAGTGTCGGGTGTGTTGAGACCAAGTTAGGGAAGATGTTACATGGAATAGTGAGTGGTAGAGCATGTGTTTTGGTGGGAGGTAGCTGCATTAGCAGAGAAAGGATGAGTGTGATGTAGCAGGTTGAAGGTAGTTGCACTTATCCTGGCAGATGGAGACCTTCTTCCTACACTACTGGGCGTTACTCCAGACAGCTGAGATGACACTAACCTGGGTGGCAACCTTGCACCAGTGTGGCAGTCATAGAGTCGTGGGCCCCACTGCCAGTTCTAAGTGAGGTGGGCAACAGTCTTGTGCACCATACCATCCACCAGGACTTCCAATCCCTGGCCATAAAGCGGTGTGATAATTTCCTTTACTTTGCCAAGTCCAGGGCAAATGCCACAAACCATGCAGGGTTGTTCTGAACTGACCGTGCTTGTCAGGTGCGCAACAGCCTTTTAAAAATAGCACAGCATTAACGATGATGGGATATTCCTTGATATTTCAGTGGGGCAAGCACTTGAGGCTACGGCAAGTGGTAGAATTGGGCTAACATCCAACAGGAGTGGTGCCATGGATGCAGGATAGATAATGAGGAAACTTTGGGACAATGGTGAGAGAAAACTTGCTACCCCTCATCGAGAGAAACTCTCCATGAAACTTGATGAAAATGATGCTTGGCTAAAATATCATTAGATATAGATATTTGAGTATGTCTTCACAAATGAAGTGACAAGAAGTCTCTCTTAAGAAAAAATAAGATGCAAGTGTTTTGGTGTAAATATGGAACTGAAAGAAATTAGTATTAGTGAAAGAGTTATATTGGAGAAATTAATGAGACTGAACTATGACAAATGTCCGGGACCCAATGACTTTCAGCCTAGAATTTTTAAAGAGACAGCCTCAGAGAGAGGAGATTCATTGATTATCACCTTCCAGTATTCTATTCATTCAGCAACATTATCTGCAGGTTGGAAGGTTGAAAATGTGTCCCCACTATCTAAGAAAGGAGGGAGAGTGAAAATAGGGTAGTACAGAGCTGTTAGCCTGACATCCATCAGAGGGAAAATAGTATATGGTACTATAAAGATTATATTATAAAGGAGTTATTATTGGATATTTTTGAAAGCAATCATCTAGTCAAACAGAATCAACATGGATTTATGAAAGGGTTATTATTTGCACAGTTAATATAGGAGAACCAGGGTAGTGTATTCAAAATTTCACAATTCCCTCTCAAGAGGATAGTGAAAAATTTAAAGCACTTGAGATTGAGGAAAATATATGAGCACCGACTGAGAATTGGTTGACATGCAGAAAGCAGAGAGGGGAAAGGTGTGTCTCTCAGGTTGACAAGCTGAAACCAGTAGAGTACCATAAGGATCAGTGTTTGGGCCCCGGATGTTGACAATCTGTATCAATGATTTGCATCTGGAGGCCAATTTGAATATTTCCAAATGTGAAGATGATAAAAACATGATGGGAATGTGAGTTGTGAGAACGATGAAAAGAGGATTCAAAGGGATTGAGTGAAGGCTGAGTGAATGGGCAAGAATTTGGCTGGTGGAATATAATGTGGGTAAGTATGAGGTTACCTGCTTTGGTAGGAGGAATACAAATGCAGAGTATTCTTTAACTGGTGAGAGAATGAAAATGTTGCTGTCCAAAGGGATCGAGGAGCCCTCCTTCAAAAGCCACTGAAAGCCAGCATGCAGTTGCATCAAGAGAATCGGAAGGCAGCTCTATATTTACTTTTACCACAAGAGAATTTAAGTACAGCAAAGCAAGAAATCTTGTGTTAACTGTATAGAACACTGGTAAACTGCATCTGGAGTACTGTAGGCAGTCCTTGTCTCCTTTTCTGAGGAAGGATATGCTTGCTATAGAAGCAGTGAAGTTTCTGCAAATTATTACAAATACAGAAGTTGCTGGAAAAGCTCAGCAGGACTAGCAGCATCTGTGAAGAAAATTCAGGGTTAACTTTTTGGGTCCAGTGGCCCTTCCCCAGAACTGTTCCTGTTCTGAGGAAGGGTCACTGGATGCGAAACATTAACTCCAATTTTTCTTCACAGATGCCGCCAGACCGACTGTGCTTTTCCAGCAACTTCTATTTTTGTTCCTGAATTACGGCATCCGCAGCTCATTCGTTTGTTATTATGCAGATTGTTTCCTGGGATGGTCAGACTGTCTACGAGGAGAGTCTGAGGAAATTAGCCAACACAGTGGTTCAATGGTTAGCAGGGACCTGGGTTCAATTCCACTTGTCAGTGACTGTTTGTGTGGAGTTTGCGCATTCCCCCTGTATCTGCGTGGGTTTTCTCAAGTACTCTGGCTTCCTACCACAGTCCAAAGATGTGCAGGCTAGGTGAATTGGCCATGCTTAGTTCCCCATAGTGTCTAGGAATGTGCAGTATAGGTGGATTAACCGCGGGAAATGTAAAGTTACAAGGATAGCATAGGGGTGGGTGGGCCTGGGTGGGATGTTTTTGGAGCATCTGTATGGACTCAATGGGCTGAATGGTCTTCTCCTATGCTGTAGGGATTCTATGATTCTCTGGACATGGCAGTCGGATTTAGAACCAGGGATGCAGTCTCAGAATAAAAATTAAACCATTTAGGATTGAGATTAGGAGGATATTTTTCACTCATAGCGTAGTGAATCATTGGAACGGTCTACTTCGAAAGGACTGTATAATATTTGTTATTAAGAATGTTCGAGGCAGAGTTGATTGATTTATTGTTACTAATAACATGAAGGGATGTAAGGTTGAGGTCGATGATCAGCTATGATTTAGAATAGTGAATCAGGCTTGAGGGGCTGAATAATCTAATCCTGCTTCAATATTCTTAGAAAAGGAAACCACTGAGAATTCCATCTCCATTTTAGATTAACATAAATTTCAAAATTTTTAATCTGTTGATTTGAATGTCGTCACAGACCAAGACATCATGAACAGTATTTTTATTGGTTGCTAAAACCAGTGTACTAAAACAGAATAAAACATCTCAACCAAAAAATGAAAGTTATTAGAATTTAGAATTTTTTTAGAATCCCTACAGTGTGGAAACAGGCCCTTCAGCCCAACAAGTCCACACGGACCGTTGGAGCATCCCACCCAGTCCCATCCCCCAATAACCCACACACCCTTGAACACTATGGGCAATTTAGCATGGCCAATCCACCCAGCCTGCACATCTCTGGACTGTGGGAGGAAACCCATGCAGACACAGGGAGAATGTGCAAACTCCACACAGACAGTCACCTGAGGCTGGAATCAAACCCGGGTCCCTGGTGCTGTGAGGCTGCAGTGCTAACTACTGAGCCACCGTGCTGCCATGTTATATTAAATTATATCAGCAAATAATTTCAATGCTGCATTTAAACTGATCTTTAATCATTTTAATTATCTTGTTTAGATGGTTTGTTGTCACCTGACACTTTAGATTCCTGCCTTAAGTTTACTTATTATATAAATATTTTCATTTAGCTGTTCTCTGGATGACTGAATCAGGTGAGCTATTAAACAGTTCTGCACTAGCAAAGCAAATCACAGTTGGCTCAGATGTATACTCACCTTGTTCTCAGGTAATGTCATTACACAGTATATTAAAAACAATTTTATTCAACTCTTTCCCTGAGTAATCCTTTTGGTCCATGACAGATGAGATATCTGTTAAAAGAAAACTGCATTTCAGAAAAAAGTGGAAAGATTTTCTTCAGTATCCTTTGATGATCAACGATAAATATTTATTTGATATCTGAGAAAGTGACAGTTTGAAGTTTCTCTAATGGTATAGGCAAGCAAAATGTAGTTTTAATTTCTAGCTGCATGCTTTTTGGGGAAAGATTATGTTATGGCACTTGCCTCCAGTAAAAGGATAACGCTGTAAACTAAGAAAATGTTAATCCTATGCTTAAAGGCTATCTCAAGCTGACATTTTACTTAGCGGTGAATCAAGCAGTCATGAAGTGGTTTGTAGTTTCTTTTTGTCTCAAATTCCTTAGAGGATAACTTTGATTTTGAGCAGGAATTTGCAGGTTCAAAACAGGTATTACATATACATCTGTCAAATGTGTGTCTGTTGAGAAGCTAAGTCATAAAACATCCTCAGGGACGTAAGTGAAATAGCTCCTTCATTATTGATCCTCTTGAAGAAGTTTAATTGAGATGATGTGGCCCTGAATTTCTATGGCATTCTCCTGTCATAACTTTGGCAAAAGTTCGGCAAAATCCCACTCTCCTGCCCAAAGACACAGTACAACTTTTTTAACCGTTTAATGCTTTTACTCTTCGCAAGGCTTGGCGATATCCTGCACTCAATCTCCACAAAAATTTCAGGTGAATATGTTTTAACAATATAATGAAGAGACCAGAAACTTTTATGCATTAAGTGGGCTGTGCGATTAATTAATCTCTAATAACTGGAGACTAGCTCCACCCATGGCTGATTGGAGGCATGCACCTACCTACCTTTGGGGTATTCAGCCATAAAGACTAGAATGGTCCCAGTTTCCATCTGGAGTAATCATTGATTTTAGTTTCAGGTTGGTTGAAACTGGTGCTGGTGGTTACGTTAGAGAACTACTCAATGTTACTATTCCTCCTCATTATTCAATGACCTCCTCCAGGTCTGGGCTTGAATATAATGCCCCCTATGAACATGAGGCATGTTGACAGTAAGGGGTAATTTCATCAAAGAAATCTACAAGGTTGTAAATAAAAGAAAAACTACTGTTCACAAGTGCTGGACATCCCCAAGTTGTTTATAACCAATAATGTACTTTTTTTGTTATTCATTCATGGGATGCGAGTGTCCACTGACTAGGCTAGCAATTATTACTTATTTATTTATTACTTATATTATATTACTTACTTATTTATTACTTATTACTCAACCTAGTTGCCCTTGAGAAGTTGCAGTCCATTGGTGTAGGTAGATCTGCAATGTCATTAGGGAGAGAGTGCCAGGATTTTGACCCAGTGGTAGTGAAGGAATGGTGATATATTTCCAAGTCAGGATGGCGAGTGGCTTGGAGGGGATCTTGCCGGTGGTGGTGCCCCCATATCTGTTGCCCTGGATTTCTAGGTGGAAGTGCTCGTGTATCTGGAAGGTGCTAAGGAGCCTTGGTGAATTTCCACAGTTGATACATTCCACTGCTGTTGAATGTCAGTGGTGTGGGGAGTAAATATTTGTGGATATGATGTCAATCAAACAGACTGCTTTTTCATAGTTGGCGTCAAGCTTCTTGAGAGTCATTAGAGCTGCACTTATCCAGGCAAGTAAGGAGCATTCCATCACATTCCTGATTCTACATTATAGATGGCAGAAAGCATTTGGGAAGTTGAGAAGTGAGTTACTTCTTGCAGGATTCCTAGTCTCTGACAGGATATTAAAAGTGGGAGTTAAAAGTGGTCAATGGTAACACCATTGACCATCAAGGGTTGATGGCTAGATTCTCTCTTGTTTGAGATTGTACTTATCTGGCACTCATCAGGCACGAATATTACTTTTTTTGTAGCACAAGACTAGATATTGTCCAGAACTTGCTGCATTTGGAAACGGACTACTTCAGCATCTGGGGAGTCGTGAATGGTCCTTAACATTGTGCAGCCATTGGTAAACATCCCCACTTCTGATCTTATGATGGAAGAAGATCATTGATGAAGCTATTGAAGGTGGTCGGGCGTAGGATCCTACCCTGAAGAACTCCTTCAGCGATGTCCTTGAGCTGACCTCCAACAACCATGACCATTTTCCTATGTGCCAGCTTTGACTCGAACCAATCAGGATTTTTCTCCAAATTCCCATTGACACTAGCTTTGTTAGACCTCTTTGAGGCCACACTCAGTCGAATATTGTCTTGATGTCAAGGGTTGTCATTCTCACCTCCCCTCTGGAATTTAACTCTTGTCAATGTTTGAACCAAGGTTGTAATGAGGTCAGGAGCTGAGTGGCCATGATGGAACCCAAACTGGTCATCAGGGAGTAGGTTATTGCTAAGCAACTGTTGCTTAATAGCACTGATGATGACATCATCCATCTTTTTACTGATGATCGAGAGAAGATTGATGGGGTGATAATTGGCTAGGTTGCATTTACCTTGTTTTTTGCATACAGGATATACCTGGATAATTTTCCACACTGTCTAGTAGATGCCAATGTTGTAGCTAGTGTCTTTGAAGTGTACTCACTGCTAAAATTGTGGTAACAATCCAACAAATTTGCTCTCATCAGGCTCCTACACAGTGACAACTTGATCATTTACTTTCATAGAGTTAGTCTTCTACATTATATTGGAGATAATTTCCCTGCACTCATTCAAAATAGTGTCATGGGATATTCTCATGTCAACTTGAGAAAGCAGACGGGACCTTGGTTTCATGTCTCATTTGGAAAAGGGCATTTTTGTGGTACATCTCCACCTCAGTGCTTCACTTGAATTTGCATTCGGATCTCTGGAGTGGACCATCTGATGCAGAGGCAAGACAACTGGAACCACCACTGATGCTCATTTCCATTTATCAAGGTTGATGTAAAACAAAGTGTTACCTTGGTCCATTTTATAGCGTAATTTCACAGGAAGAATAGAAAGTACTGTGCCGAAAATGCATTATGAAAACAACATAAGTAGTAAAGTAAATTACTTCGGTGCCAATGAATATCGAAAGAACTGCAGATGCTGTAAATCAGGCAAAAACCAAAATTTTTCTGGACAGGCTCAGCAGGTCTGGCAACATCTGTGGGGAGAAATCAATGTTAATGTTTCAGGTCAAGTGACTCCTCAGAACACAACGCTCTGACGAAGGGTCACTTGACCCGAAATGTTAACTCTGATTTCTGTCCACAGATACCGCCAGACCTGCTGAGCCTGTCCAAAAAAAATTGTTTTTGTTTACTTCCATGCCAAGTTTTTGATTCTTTATATTTTTATTTTCTGCAGATTATATTATCAATGAAGTCTTTTGCTAAGAGTTAGTTTGTTTGAAGCATTGAATTGTGACGCCTCTTTCACTTGAATTAACAGGGAGAAATGTCAAGGTTAATGAGCCATGCCACACAATTAATTCATTCTTACACAGACAGACAGACAGACAGACACACACACACACACACACACACAATTAGGCATGATACATATATGTGGGAAGTAAGAGTTGAAGGAATAATGTAAAATATAGTTATGCAACAAAAGTTACATCTACACAACAAAAACAATGTTTCTGGAAAAGCTCAGCAGGTCTGGCAGCATCTGTGAAGGAAGAAACAGAGTTAACATTTCGGGTCTGGTGACCCTTCCTCAGAACTGATGGTGGCTGGGAAAACGTCAGTTTATGTACAGAAAATAGGGAGGTGGGTGGGGTAGGGAGTAAACGATAGGATAGAGCTCAAAAGGAGAGAAAGAGGGTTGGACAGACAAAGGGGTTGCTAACGATCAGGCTGGGAGGGTGAACAGTTGTTAATGGGGACTGTTAGTGACTAACAACAGGTGGTGTGTAATGGCAGGCTGTGTGGTCACAAGGCCTGGTGTGTGGGGTAGGGGTCTGGGACATGAGAGAGTTTAAGCCCTAAAATTATTGAACTCAATATTGAGTCCGAAGGTCCGAAGTGGAAAACGAGGTGTTGTTCCTCCAGCTTGCGTTGGGCTTCGCTGGAACACAGCAGCAAGCCAGAGACAGAGATGTTGGCCAGGGAGCATTGAAATTGGTCTGTTATCGCATTATACCTTGCTTACATTTAATAACTAATGTGTGTAATTATTATTTGCAACTTTTGTCCGTTACTGTTGCTGAACCTCTTTAAAGACCCCTTTCATGAAGGTTCTACTCTAAATTAAATAAAATGCCAGTGATTAAAAAAAGTTAGAAATTAAACATTTTAGAACTACTGCATCTCATAATTCTACACAAACTTTGAAGAATGTTAAACTTAAATCTCACTTTTGGGAAATTTATGTCAGCTCAATTAGAAATGGATCTCTGTTGCATTTTTAGATACTTTGCAAAGGCTTGATGTTTCATTTTGAATGTTATTTTGTAGCAACACATTGCAAAGAGAATACAATTACCAACAAACAAAAATTAAAAGTAAAATGATGAAAGATAAACATCTGCTAGGAAGGAAGTCTGAACTTAAGCTTCATAAATTCCTTCCCCCTCTTGTTTCCCCTTTGTGTTTGATTGAAATGGAAGAAAAGAGGGAGAATTTCCAGGCAACTTGCTATATTTACAATCAAGTGACATGGCAGCCAGACCATTACTTATCAACTCACCATTAATTATTAACAGATTAATCATTAATTATTAAAGAATTAATGTTGTGATCCAGCTGTGCTGTCCCAGTTCAGTTCTTTAGCGCTGTCAGGGATACTTTACCAACTGTGCTGTCATGCATTTGATGTTCTGTCTCTTTTAGCCACATTTGCTTGCTTTAGCAAAGTGAAGAAACTATTTTAAATAAATATAATAAGAAAAAAAAGACAATTTCCAGTAGCAAATTTGGGAAGTTTTGCCATTACTATCTCGAATATATTAAGTGGCATAAAAATTAAAATAACACAGCCTTTAAGTGGTATCCTTGTTGGTGGTGCGTGTGCATCTTTCTGACCAGCCTGAAGCTGAACACAGTCAACCAAACACACAAATGCACTTTGAAATAGATGCATGTATTATTAATGAATCAAATATCATTATAAACTTTTTCAATTAAATGGTTACATGATGATACAATAAATTAAAACTTAAGAGCTTCAACTTGTCTTTTTTGTCTGATTACAGTCCACTTAGTGAACATTATAGTGTGAATGGGTGGTTAAACAGTAAAATAGTTCATCATTATTGCATAACAGGGCTTGTTTAGGGAATCTTAGAAAATTAGAATTCGTTTATCATTCATTTAAAAACACTAGTAAACCTCGAAATTATTGTTACCAGTATTAACTTGCGAAAGTTTGATATGTTGAGATGACATCTTACGGCCTGCTATTTTAATGGAAACATTAACAGTTTAACATAAATGGATAAATATTTTCCGTTAAAACATCAGATAGAAGACACATATTCTCACATTGAGTTTAATAATTAATTATAAAAGACATAACTTAATCCTTTGGTAATATTTAGACATGATTGATAATGCAGCCCGTTTTCATATCCTGTACATAAACCCAACGTGATTTTTTTTTTAGTGTTCTAGTTGCTCCTTTTACAATGTATTATATGCATTGTTATTACCAGCAGCCGTGGAAGAGACACAGGTAGTCCAATGTCTTTTGAGCTATACCTTAGCACAGGGATGAGCATGGAGCAAAGTGACGTTGGACTGGGGGACAGAGGCATAGAGTTAGTATTACCTGGACAGGGAAAGGACATTACATTTTGCTTTTGTTATGATGGCAGCCGGTCCTTCACTTTCCATTTGAGACAGGATTTGTGAGTCTTGAGCACTGGTTAGTCACTGCCTGATTACCATATATAACGTAGTGGATAGATTATGTACTTAAGTCCGTGAGAGAAACTGGACTGTTACTTCCATCGGGGCTTGCTGTTAACCAGGAATAAACATCTAGTGGGCCTCAGGAATTTGTATATTATGAAATATTAACGTGATACGTATTTTTACATATTACTGAATGAAAAATGGACTTACAACAGACTTGCTGGGAAGGTGAAGCACATATGTTGGGGCCTCAATTTGACTGTGTAATGTCCATTTTCTAGGTGTTATATGGCTACATATTAATAAAAACAGGGTCCAACATATGTGCCAAACTTCAGTCAAGATGTCTGCAGGATGCCATTGTAGTAAAGATATTTGTGCAAATGCATGTGTTGACCATCAGTAGCTTTCAGGGCAGGAAAATCAGTATTATTTGATACATCATCCAATTTTGTCTGACCTTTTGGTCATTTTAAATCTCCTACTAAATCAAGTTGCTTTCACATATGGATGTGACAGGCTTCATCTGGAAATTGAGAGAATAACAGATGTCTGTTTTTTTTTATTCACCAATTCATTCACAGGAAGAGCGCATTGCTTTTAAGCGGTATTTATTGCCCATCCTTAATTGCCTAGAGGGCAGTCGAGAGGCAGCCACATTTCTGGAGTCATATGTAGGCCAGACCAGGTAAGGATGGCAGTTTCCTTCCTTAAAGGATATTAGTGAACCAGATGGGTTTTTCCAATAATTGGCAATGAATTCATGGTTATCACTATCATAGAATCCCTACAGTGTGGAAACAGGCCCTTTGGCCCAACAAGTCCACACCGAACCTCAGACCATCCCACCCAGACCCATCCCCCATAACCCACCAAATCTACACCTCCCTGAACACTATGGGCAATTTAACATGGCCAATCCACCTAACCTGCACATCTTTGGACTGTGGGAGGAAACTGGAGCACCTGGAGGAAACCCACGCAGACACGGTGAGAATGTGCAAACTCCTCACAGACCGTCGCCCAAGGCTGGAATCGAACCCAGGTCCCTGGCTCTGTGAGGCAGCAGTGTTCCAGATTTTTTTATTGAATTTGAATTCTACTATCTGCCATGAACCTAAAATGTTATCTTGGTTTCTGGATTAACAGTCATAGTACCACTAGGCCATTGCCTCCTCTGTAGAGTAGGACTCACTGCTAGATGAGTGAGAAGGGCATGAAGAGTTTGAAAGAAATATTTCTCTTACATCAACATAAGATTACAGTGTGAATCACCTTTGCTTCACAAAAGGCGCACTGAAATCTGTAATCTCAATGCACACCAAGGACATCATTGTCTGTAGCTAATAAGGTTAATTCATATGAATTTGACTCCTTCCAGACCGATACTGGGTTTGTAAGTACCATGTCACAGTTCGCAACACTTTGAATAAGGGAGGTCAGTTAAGCTCTCCACATTAAAATAAAAGGTGAGTCACAGTCCGTCTTGCCAGAAATGAGTAGACTGAGCAAACATGACACTTTTTCATAGGTTTCAGTCTTCCCAATAATGCATCCCTGTCTTGCCACCGCTTCACCTCATATGAATTTGACCATTTTCATGAATCTATACGGACTTCACTTACTCGGTGTGTAATTGGCATGTGACCACAATTGCACAGATACTAAGGTTGGAAAACAATGTAGAAAATGTGTCAGCTCACTGGAAGGTAAGGTTACACGATAGTTCTTTTGCTGAACAGTCAAATGAGGACTGGCTGTGCCTTTGATCAGCTAAGAGTACATCCAACTTTGTGAGAAAGAAATATGAGGGCATTATGAAAATGCTTTTGTCTTTTCACAGGCGCCATTTATAGGCTGACAAGAAGAATATCACCTCTCTGAAAAGTGGTTGAACTTGTAGGTAACCAAAAAGAAATTTCAACATTTTTCACAAGATGCAATGTATCTGAAATCCCATAAGCTTAAGTCATTTAAGTTGCAAATCTCTTAAGATTGTGTTGTGTACATTAGGGATCCCTTCGGCTTATATCATGCATGTTACATGGACAGTTTAAATCCTATCCAATCCTATCATTTTAATGGGTATTGAGATACAGCAATTTACCAAAACAATTGACAGAGATTGTAATGGCTGGCTAAGGCATTTAAACTCTGACTCTGTATTGACTGCTTTTGTATTGACTCAAAGCCTTATTTGAATTTTCTGAGCAATAAAATTTGTACATTTAAACATTTTTCAAATTTCAAGATTGTATCAATGTAAGCCTGAAGTGATTGCTTAGTGTAAGTGCATAACTTACAAATATCTTTCTATTAATTCAGAATTCAGTCACCCATAACACCTAAATGAAATTTTAGGACTGAGTTTTATTGGGACCTAGTCTGATCCCCACTGCATCAATTAAAGTAGTAGTCTGTTTTACTCTTGGAGGGGAATCAATTGTCTTAGGATGAAATTTCTAGCTCCACATGATTGGTTAACAGCTCTGTAATCCCAGTAGCACTACAGTCAAGTGGAGACCCCTGTCTAAAATACAGACAGAACCTGAAACAAAATCTCACATAAGCTAAAGTCTGGAAACGAAGTATAAAAACTGATAATTTCTCACACTGAATTTCCTTTCAATGAAGCTGAATCACTGACAGCTTTAGATTGATAACAAATGCTCAGGTTTGACTCTAATCACCTTGAATTTGAGTCGCTGAGAGTTGGCCACAGTCACGACTTGAGAAACATTGGTGTTTGGAGATTCTATCAAACTTCTTCTATTTATAGAAGCGAGATTTCAGGAGAGCCTGTAGTTCCTGGGGAAGCTTCTCTACTCACTAGAACTTCAGGGTTTGCCAAAATAGAATGCCAAAATAAGACCAAAGAGGGTTGCTGGGCACCAATTAGAATAGGCCCTAATCATCTCAAAACCAGTTCTCCACCTCCTCCACCTATGGCATTAAAGAAATAAACATAATTTCTTATCTTCACTTTCTTGAAGAGGGCTGAATCTTCAACATGGGCTACGGCGAGGTTTGTTACAGAATCATACAACTAGAGCAATGAGGCCCATTTCTAAGTCAGGAGTGACACACTCCATCTTGAATGCAAATCACAAGTGGCATGGTGAGATTCGCACTGACCAATGCCAATTGATAAGGATTAATGCTTGTGAAAGGACTTGTTAACAACAAAACTTGGCTCTTTATTATTCAACCTCCAACGTTATCAAACTTGTAAACAAGCTAGAAATTAAGAAAACTCAATGAAGAAAACCAGAGCAAGAATGTGGTAGATTCAGCTCACCATTGGCTTCAAATAATCCCCATGTTTGAAACCAAGTACTGACATCTCAAAGCATTGACATGGGCACTAGCCACGCCTACTCCACATCCATAGGGAATGGCAACTGACAAGTGTCAGGCTCCCAGAACCTTCATGGCACATCTGTAATCCATTTACAGGATGTTTATGCATCTCATTTCTGTACCAGCAACCATCATTGTAATGCTGAAGTAAGGGCACCATGAGCTCAGGGATATGCACCTAGCTCATTGTTTGGACCAGGTTGCATCTCTGGTTTTTTGCTTGCTCCCAGAGCATAATCACTCTGAGTCCGGCTGGATGCTCACAACATCCCTGCCTTGCATTGCCTTGCCTTGACTTTTTGCACTTTGCCCCCTCAGACATAGATGCCAGGCTCATCTTACTGCTGCCTTGCCATGCCATTTAGCGTAGACACAAGAGGAGGAATCTTCACACAGTTGTCAGCAGGCCTCAGTTCAGTCAGTGGGATCGACTTCACTCAAGGGATTCTGGGACAGTAGGAGTCAAAGGCAGCCTCTGATAACAGTCTAGTCCTTGATTGGGTCATCGAGGTCAAGTTCATCTCCAAATAACAAGTGAGGATCTGAATTACATTATGATCGGCAAAAGTGAGTGGCACATCTATTGCTGTTGGTGCTGGGTGGGGAGATATACCAAGCAAGTGAGTAGAGACCACAGAGGGCATGCAGTGTTAGCGATTTGGTGGGTGAGGGCAAGTAAGGAACGTGTTCCAGGCAATAGTGAGAGGATGGACCATGAGTTCAGGTAGGAGGTTGGTACAGTAGCGGAGATAGACTCAGTATGGGTTATCGGGGTGGAATGGGCACCTACAGGAGTGGAGTGGAGAAATGCATTCACCTTATTCCTATGATGCTGGGCATTTCTCCAGATAGCTGAAATGGCTTTACTTCAGGGGGCATCCTTAGATAGTTTAGTGTTGTTCACTGCTAATCCTGGGGGAAAAGGAAATTATGCCTGTGCACCAATGTATCCTTAATAATCCTCAGACACTGCCACAAAATGGGATGTCAGTACCTCAATGTCTGCCATGCCCAGGGCAAATATCTGTAAGCAAGCAGTGCAGTGTTTGTCTGGGTGCACAATGGCCTTTTACAGTAGGTGGTGGCATGAGGAGTGCTAATGAATTTTCAAATATCTGCTGATTGTTCTGGGAATGGTGCATGGCATGATGCGGCAGAAATTGAACATGAAACAAGCCATAGAAACAGGTAATTGATATGTAATGGTAAAACATGTTGTGAAACCTTGCTAGGCCTTGCATAAAAATCCCTCAAATAAATTCAACACAACTTTGTCTTAGCCAAAAAAAATGCAGTATTCAGCCCTCAATATTTCTTGGATCTATTAAAGATTTGCCTGAAGCAAGAAAAGATATTCAGTGTTATCGATTTCAAAGCCAGCCTTTGGGAGGAAACAACATTAGTATTGATGACTGGCCATGAAAATAATAGTTGCACCAATGTACTGTTAAGCTGGTGATGATTTTCAAGAGAAAACACATTCCTAAACAACGATTCCCAGAATAGTCATTATCTGTGTTCAATAAAGGATGGATAGATGAAGGTGGCTTGAAAGTATAGATGAAGGAAGTTTGGAGCTTCTGACCAGAAGTAATATGCAAGAAAAAAATAATCTTCTCATTTGGGACAGTTGAGCTCACACCTTGTCGATAATTTTCTTGCTGAAGTTGGATCTCCAAATGTTGATATTGCAGTGATTCTTGATACTCTATCAAGCCTGGTTCAAACACTGGCTCTCTCTGAAAAATGCCTTAAAGGGTAGCATCAGAAAAAAAGTGGAATGGCTGGAATGGCTGCATGATTTGATGACAAGATTTCTAGCAAGGGAACCCATAAGAACAGGTTGAAATCAGAATGAGGACTGTCACAAATCATTCCAGAAATGTGGAATATCCAATGGTCCTAATTTTCCTGTGGAATAATATGGCTAATGATGCGATGATGACATGTTTGCTGATGAAGGTGCCGAAGCCATTCAAGAAGCAGATTGTGAAGACAATTTATGCTTTGATTCTAGATAATATTCTTAACTATGGGGAAAAAAAAGAATGAAATTGCCTAAAAGTGTATACCTGGCTTTTGTTATGATGAATTTGAAAAATTTGACTTGTGCATACACTTTAATATCTGTTTCCATGGAGGTCATTATTTATTAATAAAAATACTTTAGGTATTGAACATAGCCCCCAACCTAGTAACTCTGTGATGGTCAAGCAATGTGAGAGGACAGATTTCAATCCCTCAAAATGTTGTTTGTGTCAAGTTGAACTCAGCTTTGGGGCTAAATCTTACAAAGTATAAACAGTAACTGAAAGCATGAAAATATATCATATATGTCTTTCTACTGTTGAACTTCAAGGTGTAATGAAATGTCATCCTTCCTTTGAAGTGATGGTCATTTATAAATAACAACATTATAAGGAGATGACATCAAATAACCTCCAAGAATTGTGCCCTTGGGTGTGTTCTTATGTCTGCACCTACAATGGACAAGGTTCATCAAGGTAAATCAAGACCAATCAAGGCAGAGTCACTTCTTTTAAACAAGTAACAAAGTGAAATTGTTTACATAGACTTTTGGATAAATCTTGGATATAGATGTTTGAAAAAAGGAAATCGATGGTCGGGGTCTTCTGCTTTTTTGGACTAAGTCCAAGAGCAGGAAAATTTCGAGGAGGAAGCCCTGTAGTCAATGAAGAAGGCTGCCAGATCATCCAGAAATCAGGCAGGCTGTCTGCAGGAATTTAGATCCAGGACAAGCAAGACATGGCCGCGAAGAGCTAATCAGAGGCCATCAGCTCCAAAGCTCAGAGATAACAAGCTCACCTTTACTGGCTCCATCCCCGCCTCTTCGACTTGTCTGCCTCCTCTCCACCTATCCTCTCCTCTATCCATCCTCTATCCGCCTCCCCCTCTCTCCCTATTTATTTCAGAACCATCTTCCCCTCCCCCATTTCTGATGAAGGGTTTAGGCCCGAAACGTCAAGTTTTCCTGCTCCTATGATGCTGCTTGGCCTGCTGTGTTCATCCAGCCCCATGCTTGTTATCTCGGATTCTCCAGCATCTGCAGTACCTTTTATCTCAGCTCCAAAGCTCAGTAGTGCTATAGCTAAGATTGTGGTTGCTGCTGATACAACACTAGAGAAAGGCTAAGTGCTGCTTCAAAAGCATCCTAAAATGGGTTAGTTAACTGGGGAGGGTTGCCAGAAGTAAGATCAGGGGGTGACTCTCCAAGGTCACATTCTTGCCCTAGGTCCAGTCCCTTGATCATACACAGATTAGTGCAGAAATAGGGGACGCCTGCCCCACCATGCCTGCAATTGACAAGTCATCCATTCTTGTATACCAGTTGAGTAGGCCAGCCCTCCTCTTCCCTGTCCCACTTAGAACTGAAATAATGGCTTCCCATATGGGATTAGGCCCTTTGGCCATTGGGTAGGAAGGTGAAGCCTGGACCTTGTTGTTCAGAACTACATTCAGGCTAAATTGAGGTGGTAGGAGGTTTCTTGTCCATTACCATCCACCTTATTAGGCTCACTTCCCACCTCCCTGTCCACCAGTTTCTGGCATGGAAGATTCTGTCCCATCTTTTACCCAGGATATTTTTACCTAAATCCTAAATTGTCCTTGAACATTAAATTCAAAGACTTTAAGGAATCAATATCTGAAGCAGCAAAAAATGCTGGGTTGTGGGACTAAATTCAGCAGCTCTTTCAAAGAGCCTGTCAATACAAATGGCCTTCCTCTGTCAAGTGATATTCATGGATTCCCTGATTCTAAAGCTGATTAGTCAGGTAACAACAAAGGAGAGCCAAACTATCCCAACACTGAACAGTCATCAGGGTCGATCCATGTACACATTCCATGGCCATTTGGAGGCACACTCTCGTGTGACTGAGTTTCAATAGGAGTTACTTTCCTTCCTGCATTTGCAACCAATGGCTTAAACACCGATGGACCAGAGTATGGTAGAAAAAAAGGAGTACAGCACACAGCTTTTATAATCCCAGTTTATTCCAAGAACCACATGGATTTGCCAATTACACTACATACGCCACAACAAGGCAAATGCTAGTGCGGTGTTTTACAAGGCAGATTAATTTATGCAGTTTGCCTACATTCCCAGACAAATGACTGAGAGAACTGTAAAAACTTTTAGCATTGTTGAATTCCTCAAAATTGTGGAGGTTATTGATTGTACCCAAATGGCAGTGCATTTACAAATGTGAACACTTAAGTATTTCATTTATTTATTGAGTGGAGGAGTGTTAGGCTAATAGTCATTTACAGCTCTGCATTTGGCAGATTATATCTAGTCAACATAAAGACTACTTTCTAGCTCTTGGCCTGTAGTCCTGGAGGCTATGGTAATACAATGAATATCCAAATACTGCTTAAATGTTAAAAGACTTTTTGACACAATGAGTTCCAGACTCCCTCAATTATCTGAATGAAAATATTTCTCCTGAACTCTCAGCCTTCTAACCCTTGTATCAATGCCCCCTGATTATTTAAGCATCTAATATTGGGGAAAGTGCTCTCTTATCTGCTCTACCCATGCTCCTCTTGAACATATACAACTCTATCAGATCCCCCTGCTAAATCTCTTTTGTACCGTCTTTTGTGTAGTCACATCCTTCCAATAATGTGTTAACCAGACCTGCACACATACATACAGAGTAGTCTACCCAACATATTATACAGTTCCAGCATAGCCTCCTTATTTCTTGTGTTTGTTGGCTAAGGCATAGAGTACAAGCATCCTATATGCCTTCTTAACCACTTCATCTACCTACCCTGCGACCTTCAGGGATCTGTGCATATGCACACTAAGGTCGCTCTGACCTTCAATACTTTTTATGGTCTTACTCTGGTGTAATCCCTTGCCTTGTTAGCTTTCTCCAAATGTCTGACTTCACACTTTTTCAGGTCAAATTCCTTTTAACACTGCTCTAACCAGTTGACCCAACCGTTGATATCCTCCTGCAGTTTACTGCTATCCTCCTCATTATTTACTATCCTACCAATGTTTATGTGAACCCCTTGACCATAGGCCCTAGATTTCAGTCCAAATCATTAATGCACGCCATAATTCAGCAAAGACCCATCACAGAGCCCTGTGGAATCCCACTGGAAACAGATTTCAAGCCACAGAAACACCCTTCTATCATCACTTTTGTTTCTGGTCTCCCAACCAATTTTTGATCCAACGTGCCACCTAGTGAGAAAGGTGAGAAAGGACAGAATGTTTTTCCTGCTTTTTTTTTCATGTTTGTAACAGGAGTTTTTTTTTTAAATTTAAAATGTTGATTTGCCAATGTATTTAATTGCTTATGTATTGCCTGTAAAGGATTAGCCTGACAGGTCGACTTGAGTTTTGACAAATTAAGAAATCAAATTTACTGTTCTGAACTTAAGCAGGGTCAAAACATTAAACGTTTCATACATGTGCTGAATTGCAATGTATACGCTTGAAATGCATACACACAATTACTCAGTAAAAGTAAAGGTATAGGTAGATAAATTTGGCTAAATGCTAAGTCATGAGAAATAAAGGAGTCATTTCAGTTTGTGGCTGGTATCCTCGTCTGGCTGTAGGATTTTGCAGGGTTTTAGTTCTCAGTTGATATGATGTTTCAAGATATGACAGAATTTATCCTATTTTCAGTTGAGAATGATGATTTTGGTATTTTGAGGCTTTTCGTCCAGAAGATTCTGCCTACCTGCAGACATTTAGACACAATACACACCTCAGCAGATAGAGCTTAAGGCTTGGTTGTTAGTTGAAGAGAGAAGTGACAGAAACAGGGAAAGCAGCTTCTCCCCACTCCTTTTAGTACTTTCTGTCAGCCTTCAGGTCCAAATGCATACACAAAGCTTGGTTTGGTCACAACTTTCCATCAGATGTCATTAAAAATTTGAACATTCATTGTATGTTCCAAAAGCTAGCTTGGGTTAACTCACAGCTGTAGTCATTTTCAGCACGATTTCCTGGCCATAGGTAGTAATTAGGTTTCAATGTCTTGTTATATTTTTTGAATCTACATTTTTGTTAAGAAGTTCCTCAGGGACCAATGCATCCAACCATCATCAGCTACTGCACCTGATGTATACTCTTCCATAAGATCAGAAATGGGAATGTTCACTGATGTTTGCACAATGTTCAACACCATTTATATCCAGATTTGGGCTGACAAGTGGCAATTAATGTTCACACCACACAAGTGCCAGTCGATGACCATCTCCAACAAGGGAGAATCAAAGCATCTCTCTTTGGCAATCAGAGCATTTCTATCACTGAATCCCTCACTGTTAACATCCTTGGATTCACTAGTATCCAGAAAGTGGATATAAATGCTGCAGCCATGGGAGCAGATCAGAGACTAGGTATCCTGCAACAAGTAAATCACTTCCTGACTCCCAAAGCCTTCAACCATCTTAAGGCAATAGTGAGGATGGAACACTCTCGACTTGCCAGGATGAGCGCACCTTCAACAACAATCAAGAATCTTGACACCATCCAAGACTGAGCAGCCCATTTGATTGGCACCACCTCCAAAAACATTCACTCCGTCAACCACCAATGTTCAGGACAGCTGTGTGTACCATCTGCATTTCAGATACATTTCAGAATTTCACCAAGAATTAGATAGCACCTTCCAAATTGATAGCCACTATCAGGTAGAAGGGTAAGGGCAAAAGATGCATAGGAGCACAATCACCTTCAAGTTCCCTTCCAAGTCACTCACCATCCTGACTTGGAAATAAGTTGCCATTCCTTCAGTGCCAATGGGTCAAATTCCTGGAACTACCTCCCTAACAGCATTAGGTGGAGTACCAACACGTAATGGATTGCAAAGAAGGCAGCTCTATCTTTTCACAGGCAACAGTGAAACAAAATGAATGCTGGCCCAGCCAGTGATGCCTGCATTCCATAAGTGAATAGGGGTTTATCATCTCTGGTGGTTGACTCAGACTCTGCATCTTGATGAATTTGAATGTGTCCTGCATAACTTTGCAACTTTGCAGTCATTTTAATGTAGCTGTCTGTTCGTTTGTTCGAGTGAAATATCCTTTTTCAGCTCAAATGACCTTTTTGTTTTGAAAAATCTGAAATGTGGATCAGGCAGTGAAATTCAAAACTAATAATTGATGAATGCAACTTCATGAGTAATTTTGATTTTCTCCCCATGTATAAAGAAGATGCTAATGACTCAGTCCATTTTACATCTCTCCCAATTTTCTGAAGAGATCAAGCTGCCATTTATGTAAATTCACGACCAAGGTCGACAATAAAGTACTTGACTCTGGCATCAAACCTCCTAGCAACTGCAGAGGAGTGACATTGGCAGAAAGAATGCAAAAAAAAGCTGCTCAGTTCCTTGAAAAAAGGGGCACACAAACAATATGAAAACAAGAAAATAAGCTTCCAACATCAAATATGGTTGTTTAATTCACTATTTTCTGAATAGCTAATAAGTGTTAAGGTTTCTTTGTGATTGTCTGATTCTGAAATTTTCGTATGGAACTCATTTTTTTATTGCTCGTTTAAGTGGCCTTATTAAAATTGGAAAGGTAGATTTTATCCACTTTCGTTGACAAATATACTGTTTCAGTTTCAAAGAAAACTTAAAATTTTATCTTTCAACAATATATTTTAAAAATTGCTGAATTTGCAAAGAGCCAAAAGAGCATCTTTTTTTTTTCCTGATTATCATGGCAGCCACTGCTTTTTTTTAAAAGTCGAATATTGAGCATTTGATTTCTTCTTCCTTTACAACATTATTATTTATTGCTACTGAGGTGGTGAGAAATTAACAAAGCAAAATCATTCGAATGGTTAAGGATGTGGAAAGAGGAGAGAGACTGTGACCTTCCTGAAAAAAGACCTGCGGCTGATTCTTTGCACTTTGCTAACTATGTCTGTTGCTGACAAACTTTGCAGAGGCCTTAGTATAGTTCCTGAAGATTAAGGAATAATTTATCAGGATGTACTTAAATGACATGAGTTTCAGGTTGAAACAAGAGAGTTTACAATTTTTCAGTTTACAAAGTTGTAGCGGTAGTCATCTTGATATTACACCTGAGGGATTAAGTTACCTATGCATCTTTTGCTCAAAACATATTTACGATGCTACTTGATACAGGCATTAACAGTGCAATACCGATTACAAAATACTGTAACTGTTCTTTACATCATGCAACAGATACCAGACAAGATAATGGAGGCCCACATGAGGTCGAAGTGTTCTCGTTTCATGGCTAATTACTGAATAGAGAAAATCCCAACATTGAATTGTGGACACAATTGATGTTCAGTTCAACAAAGTGTAGTTACCATTTGATACCTTCAGTCTTTGTCACCTGAACCTACATCACGTGTTACAGGGTTTCAAGTTACAATGTGTTGTGTTCATCCAAACCAGCCTGTCGTGTGTAAGATAGACTGTTACCATGACTTAAAGTTATAAACAAGGCATGCCTCTGTAGTTATAAGTCTAACTGTGAGATATGTTAATAAAATACATCATCACAGAAAGTCACATGTCACATCATCTTGATTGCTTCTATTTTCAGTCTTGTGGTAAGATGAAGCAAAAATCAAATGTTTCTTCAATGAAGTTAATCTCTTCCTTACCACAGCAAACTCTGTAAGTTTTCTTTAACAGTACAAAGAGACCACAAATATTATGTGGAGGGAGTGAGTGAAAGATGCTGTCAATTTTGGCAGTTTGTAGAAGTCTATTATTACTGGAAAGCTTCAAGCAGGTCACCGGTTCCAATTAGGCAGAAGTGTAGCTTAATTTGCACTGAAGATGTACAAGGTATCGCATTGTATCCAGTCTTCCTGTGAATCTGAGCAGTGAGCAGGTCACCATGCTATTGTGTTTAAAGGACTGCTGTTCAGGCAACACAGTAGTCAAGCATGGGATCAATAAAGAAACATCTAAGGATAAAGAACTAATAAAAGCCCCAAAATCTACTTCAATATGCAAAAAATTATGATTGTTCAGCCAGCAAAATTTAATAAGCAAATTCAACAACAAGTCATAAGTATTGATACTGTTTTCAATGATCTGTGCAAACTTGCAGAGAACAGTGAATGTAATTTATAAAATAACTAGTCAGGAAAGAATTATAAGAGTCTTAGACAAAGGATTTTTGTCCACTTGAAGTTGAGGATGACTTAACATTAATAAAGACATCTCAACTGAGCAAATAAGGAGGAGGTCAGGAATCAAATTTGACCAGTTATTCAGGGTGACAGGAAGAACTATATTTCAAAAGCAGCCAACTCAGTTTATAAACTGAGAGGATACCATACAAAATCAGAGGAGGCACAAAGAATGTGTATCAACCATCCCAACTAACTGTTACCGTTGTGTTGAGAATACAAACATAGCCATGAAATTTGTCCTACCTCAGAGGCTTAATGCTATTTTTGCCAGAAGTGTCACTTTCAAGCTGTGTTACAGCAAGAAGCTTGTAAGCAAGAAGCAAAAAGCCAAAAGGGAAGTTCTTAAAATATGGCAAGTTCTTTTGTTGCGAAGTTGGGTAGAGTATATGTGGATAGGAAGGCAGGGTGTTACAATTTGATGTTTGTAAAATGATTGGGGAGGGGGAGGGAAGAATGCATGATCCTTTAAAAAGATGATGTTTTTCTAGGTTTGGAGATTTTAAAAAAAGTCTGCAAGAAGCAGCAGGTGCACACAAAGTTCCTGAAATTGAAACATTTATATCATGGGACTGTGTGGTTAGTAACCCAGGCAGTAGTTTGATTACACAACCAGTTTCAATATCTGCCAATTAATTTATTCAAGACACTTAGAGAACTAAGAAACAATTACATTTAAACCTAGTGGTTTTGATAACCTAGGACCAATCCTATTGTAAGAAATTGATAGGTCATCAAGGGTATAAGAGAAGAGGGTATTTGAAAATCTGTGTGAGAGTAATTGCCATCTGTTAAAATTAACAACCATCATCTCTAAAGAGACAATCACTGGTTCTCACCGAATTCTCTAAGCTCCGCGAAAACCATCATCTGACTAAATGTAAAGTGGCACTCTTAGCTAATATTCCTGACATAAGAATTTGATGGAGAAACGTGTTTCTGACCGAAGATCAGCAGAGAAGGCACAGAACATTCCACATGACGTATCCTGGCAGTAATTTTGAGAGATTATATTGTAATTTTTAAAATTATTTTGGTATATGTAGGTGGGACTTGTATTTATTGGAATAGCATACCATTAGAATTTTGTCTTATTGGGGAATTGTGTCATTTGTAATTGGTTCAGTTAATTTGTTCACTGTTAGTTAGATAAATAAATTGTTACTTTTTGATTATAGACTGAGTGAAAGGAGTTCATTTCATTTAACTTCCCTTTGATAACAAACTTGGAGCTCGTCTGGGATGTGGCTGGTTTCCGTACAGGATCTGAATGGATTTGGACAGATTTGAACAGATTTCAGGGACAATAGGTCCAAGCAGATTTAAACAGACTTGGGTATTAAGGTCCTAGATCTTTAAATAGAACTTAAGTGAGAAGTGGAAAATCTGTTTAATTCCAGTTACCTGTAGTTGTTTAAATCAAAACTGGGGGAAATGGCTCTTAACATTGCTAAAGAGATTCTAGGGTTTGAAGATGCTTCCCAAATTTGCCAAGAAGGTTTAGAAAGACAAAGGAAGACTCAGCAAACTGGCCAGGGATAAGAGGAATGTTGAAATTGTAACCAAGTTGCTCAAGCATTTAGGTATATCAGAGAAACAGGCAAGTGCAGTGGAATTAGAAAAATTAAATTAAAACATTGGACAATTTGAGTTAGAAGATAAAGAAAAGGAAAGCCATAGCAGAAAAGAAAGAAAGGGAGTCGAAACGATTTGAATTATGATTACAAGCAGAGGAAAGACAAAAAGAAAAGGAGAGAGAAGAATGGGAGAAAGAGAAAGAGTTTCAACTTTGGGAGTTGCAAGTTAGACAGGAAAGTCAATTTAAAAAGATGGAGATGAAGGTAGAAGATAGGCTTAGTGAGGAGGAGAGTGACAGTGAGCAAACTCATTGTAGCCAAACACGAGGTAGGGATATATACAAATATGTCAAAATATTACCAAAATTCAAAGAAAAAGATTTAGAAGCCTTTTTCATTTCCTTTGAAAAATTGGCTAACCAGAAGAATTGGCCAGAGAATATGTGGGTAATGTTAATTCAGACAGGGTAGGCAGGGCTTGTGAGCTGTTTGCAGCGCTGTCAGAGGGAGTGTAGAAAGTCTAAGAAGATGTAAAACGGTCTGTTTTGAGTACCTACAAATTGATGCTAAAAGCATACAGACAATAGTTCAGAAATATAAGGAATGAACCAGGTCAGACTTATGTCGAGTTTGAAAGAATTAAACATAGCAACTTTGATAGTTGGGTGAGAGCATTAAAGATAGAAAAGACATATGAGGACTTTAGAGAGACTACTCTGCTGGAGGAGTTCAAAAACTGGCTCAGAAATAATAAGGACTCATGTTGAGGAACAGAAAGTTAAATCAGTGAGAAGACCTGCAGAGGTATAGATGAATATGCATTAGTGCATAAATCAAAATCTAGCTTCCAACAACAATTTCATTCCATGAGGGATAGAAATTCAGAAATAGGGAGATCCTTCAATGAAAAACAAAAAGTAGATCACACTGAGAATAGTTTACCACATGTGAAAAAAGAAACTCAGTAAGGTGAAAAAGAGGCGAAAGGTCTCAAGTGTTTCCACTGTAATAGAGGGGGCACACAAGTTATAGTGCTGGTGGCTTGAGAAGGGCACTGGGAAAAAAGATGTGGTCGAAGAGGCTAAACCAGTGGGATTAGTTGAGATAAAGAAAGAAATCCCAAGAGAAGTTGAGGAGCTGCAGGAGACTTCACACTCTAGCTGGATAGTAAGATAGTGCCCAATCTCTTCACTTCTGTGGGAAAGGTTTACTCAGGAAGTATGGGGGACAAGGTAAAGAAGTTAAAATGATGAGAGGTAGGGGAGCTGGTCAGTCTCCAATAGTAAGAGATGAGAGTATTTGCACTCCATCTGAATCGTTTCCCGAGAGAGTGATAATCTGTGGAACAAATGGACAGAGATTTAGTGTTTCCCTGTGTCAGATAGGGCTGGAAAGCCCAATCAAGACTGGCAAAGTGACAGTGGGTGTGATTGAAATAGTGTAGATTTCAGGAATACAGTTTGTTCTTGGAAACAACCAAGCCGGATCAAAGGTGGGAGTGATGCCTGTTGTAGCGGAGAAGCTGAAAGAAAACCCTGAAAGAAAAATACCCTGGAATTTTTCCAGACTGTGTGGTGACAAGATCCTACAGTCATAAGTTAAAGCAAGAAGAGAAAACAAAGCAGAAAGACAAAGGAGTGGAGGTCCAGTTAGTTGACACCCTGTTTGATGAAATGGTAAAGATAAAACCCAAGCAGGTAAAGGGTCAAGCAGAGGTGTTTAATTCTGAAAGACTGATGGATTTACAGCAAAAAGATGAAGTAATAAAAGATTTGTATTAAACAGCCTACACGGAAAAGGAATCGGAATGTAGTCTAGAATATGATTACCTTAAGGAAATTCTCTTATTATTATCTTAAGACAGAAATGGAGACTTTGGCAGGTTAGTGTAGATGAGAAATGTTCAGAAGTTCACCAGATTGTGTTGGCAGTAACTGCAGAAAAGGAGAGCCACAGGCAGTAATAAAACCAGTGCCTTTGATGCCAATTCCTACATTTGAAGAATCTTTCACATGGGTTATGTTTGTGTAGGTCCCCTCCCTAAAACCAAAAGTGGGTACCAATATTTGCTAACCATAATGGATGTGTCTACCAGATTTCCAGATGCAATTCCATTACAGAAATGTCAAGGCAAAAAAAGGATGTGGAGGAGTTACTTGCTTTCTTTACATGTTATGGGCTACCCAGGGAGATTCAGTCAGATCAAGGGTCCAATTTTACTGCCAAACTATTTAAGGAGGTCATGGATAATTTAGGCATGAAACTGTTTAAATCAACTGTGTACCACCTTGAATCCCAGGGAGGATTGGAAAGGTGTCATCAGACCCTAAAGACCATGCTGAGGGATTATTTCCCTGATTACCCGAATGATTGGAATAAAGGTATCCCATTAATATTGTTTGCTATTGCAGATGCTCCAAATGAATCAGAGATAACAAGGTGTAGAGCTGGATGAACACAGCAGGCTAAGCAACATCAGAGGAGCAGGAAAGCTGACGTTTTGGGTCTGGACCCTTCTTCCAACCCTTTTTTTTTTCTGAAGAAGAGTCCAGACCTGAAACGTCAGCTTTCCTGCTCCTCTGATGCTGCTTGGCCTGCTGTGTTCATCCAACTCTACACCTTGTTGTCTCAGATTCTCCAGCATCAGCAGTTCCTACTATCTCCAAATGAATCAACCCAGTTTACTTCATTTGAATTGATATTCAGATGAAGTAAGAGGGCCTTTAAAATTAAGAAAAAGTTAATAGGTCCGAAGTCAGAGATCTCACCGTTGGATTATATCTGAGATGAAAGAAAGATTAAACAGTGTAGGTGAATTAGCTAGACAACATTTGAAGATGGCACAGAACATAAAGAAGTAAGAAGCCAATAAGAAATCTAAAATTCGTACATTGGTATTGGTGTTGTTGTCAGTGGTAGGAGATCCCTTCAAAGTAAGGTTTAGTAGTCCCTTTTAATTTGAGAAGACATTAATACAGGTGAATTATCTGGTAAAAGTGCCAAATCAGGATAAAAAAAAATTGGGGAAGGCCATGTGACCATGCCGAAACGTTACTATGACAGAAAAGGGAACCGGAGAAGCAGGTATTAGTTGCTGCCACTCAGCATGACAAATCAAATCCAGATGATTTGGATTTTGATGTGCCTCAGAATAAATTAAATAGTGAGGAAGTCCTTAAAGAATGAGATAGCTTACCCCCTATATGTCTTAGGAACAGGCAACTTTATTGAAAGGCTGTTGCGGCACTATAAGGACAAATGTAGAAATTGAATGGGAGGACTAGTGCTATAGTATGTGATGAAGATGTAGGGCATGCTGTTCCAGTAAAACAACACCCCAACAGGCTTAATCCTTTCAAAGCAGCACAGGTACAGACGGAAGTGGAGGCAATGCTCCAAGAAAACATTATTGAGCTGAGTCAAAACAAGTGGAGTTTAATGATCATTTTGGTTCCCAAAGCTGATGGTACTCGACAATTCTGTGTAGATTATCAGAAAGTCAATGCTTTGACTAAATTTGACTCACATACCTAATTGCAAGGCTGGAAGACTGTGGAAAAAAATTGGACAAACAACTTACATCACAAATCTGGACTAGTGTTGGGGTTACTGGCAAGTACCTTTGTCAGAAGGTGTAAAAGAAGTTCCTGCTTTTATAACCCCAAATGGGCTACATCAATATAAAGTAATGCCCTTTGGAATGAAGAAAGCACCAGCCACATCTCAAACACTTACAAACAGAGTTGTGGCAGGATTAACTAGTGGTGCTGTCTGTTTAGATGACTTAGTGATATCTAGCCATTTGTGGACAGATCAAATGGCATATTTGACAGAGCTGTTTGTGAGACTGCAGAAGATAAAGCTGGTAATAAATTTAGCAAAAACAGAATTTGTGAAGGCAGCAGTGATGTTTAAGACACGACATCAGACACGCGGATGACACCAAGGAAAGTGAAGATGAAGGCCATTGAGGAATTTCCAAGACCATCTTTGAAGAAGGAGGTGCTACGATTTTTGGGACTGAGCAGATTCTCCAGGAAGTTTGTATCAAACTTTGGTAGCATGGCAGCACTGCTGATGGATTTGTCAAAGAAGAACATGAAATTTTGGTGGACAGAACAAGGCCAGGAGGCATTTGAGAATTTAAAAGCAGTGTTAACCACTGCACCAGTTTTAACCTTGCCAAATTTCTTGAAAACTTATAAAGTCGCCTCCGCCACAAACATTGTAGGGGGTAGAGCTATATTGTTACAGGAGGCTGAGAAATGCCAATTGGTCATTTTTCAAAGAAACTCAATATCCATCAGAGAAAATATTCAATCATTGAAAACAAGTTATTGAATTTGATACTGGACTTACAACATTTTAATGTTTACGTTGTAAATAATGTATGAGATGATTGTGTACACTGATCACAAACCATTGACATTTTTGGAAAGATGTAAACATAAGAACACCATACTATCTCATTGGATTCTTATGTTACAAGCATTTAATTTACAGATTGTACATGTTTCAGGTTGTGCAAATGCTGTTGTGGATGCGTTATCACAGGTTTAAAAGAAAAATGTATATATAAGATTGAACACCACTGTTTCTGTGCTACATATGCATATAGAATTAGTGTGAAATGTGCAACTCTATGTTAATAACGTGTGGATCTAGTAATAATGGCATTAAGGTTAAGAGGAGAAAAAAAAGCCATATTTTCATCATGATGGTTCATTATTTTTCTTAAGGGAGGAGGTATTGTATAGCTGGGTAGAGTGTTTGTGGATTGGAAGACAGGATGTTAGAATTTGATGTTTGTAAAATGATAGGGGGAAGAATGTGTGGTCCCTTTAAAAGATGATGTGTTTTTTCTAGGCTTGGAGATTTAAGAAAAAAAGTCAGCAAGAAGCAGCAGGGGCACAAAGAGATCCTGAAATTGAAACATTTGTATCGGGGGTTATGTGGTTAGCAACCCAGACAGTAGTTTGATTAGGCGAGATAACAAGGTGTGGAGCTGGATGAGCACAGCAGGCCAAGCAGCAACATAGGAGCAGGAAAGTTTGACGTTTCGGGCCTAGACCCTCCATTTCTGATGAAGGGT
>JAHRHZ010000013.1:4304368-4316150 GCA_024137785.1 Ginglymostoma cirratum
GCCTAGACCCTCCATTTCTGATGAAGGGTCTAGGCCCGAAACGTAAAGCTTTCCTGCTCCTATGATGCTGCTTGGCCTGCTGTGTTCATCCAGCTCCACACCTTGTTATCTCAGAGTCTCTAGCATCTGCAGTACCTATTATCTCAGTTTGATTAAGCAACCAGTTTGAACATTAGCCAATTAATTTAAGCAAGGCACATAGAGATTATAAACCAATTAAATTTAAATCTGATGATTTTGACAAACTAGGACCAGTTCTATTGTAAGAAGTTGATAAGTCGTCTAAAGTATAAAAGAAGAGGGTATTTGAAAATCAGTGTGAGAACAACTGTCAACTGCTAAAGTTAACAACCATCATCTCTAAAGAGAAAATCACTGGCTCTCACAGAATTCTCTAAGCTCTCAGAAAACCATCATCTGACTAAAGGTACAGTGGCACTGTTAGCCAATATTCCTGACACACAAATTCAACAGAGAAAGGTGTTCCTGACTGAAGATCAGCAGAAAAGGCATAGAACATTCCAGAAGAGATACCCTGACTGTAATTTTGAGAGACTTTTTTTTAAATTATTTTGGTTTATATAAGTGGGATTCATATTTATTGGAACAGTATGCCATTAGAATTTTGTTTTACTTGTGAATAGTTAGTAGTCAAGGGGGAATTGTTCAATTTGTTAATGGTTCAGTTAATTTATTCACTGTTAGAGTTAGTTAAATAGATTGTTACTTGTTGACTACAGATTGAGTTGAAAGGAGTTCATTTCATTTAACCTCCCTTTCATAACACTTTGAAATGGAAGATATCAATGATGTGGAGATGCCTTCTCATGGCAAGATCAAGGAAGCAAGTGGAAACTACTGGAGTGCGGACATCCTAATCCAAGGAAACAAGATATCCTTTAAGTTTTGCATTGCTGTAGTAGTTTAAGCTCTTTCTCATCCTGAATTATAGCTGGAGGAATTTCTTTTCAGCAATTATGCATGATTCAAGAGGCATAATAATTAAGCTCATGGAAAACTGAATGCATCCCATCAATATTTCGACAGAAAAAAGTCACTAACATTACTAAATCATTACGTAAAATCACTAAATCATTAACATATAGAGAGATAAATCACTGAAACCTATATATGATAAATCAGAGTTATATACTCTTTGTGCAGAAAACTCTATATCAGCTTACGTCTATTTACAGAGTAGATGAATTGGAAGCCTGGGATTAGCGTGAAAACTTCAGAGCTGTATTTCTACAATTGTTCAGAAGATTGGGAAAGCTGAATATAGCATACATCACTCTACATCCTGAAGAAAAGCCCTGATGAAGAGTTATCTGGACTTAACATTAGCTTGCTGTCTCTCCATGGATGCTGTCTGACCCATTGTGATCTCCAGCATTTTTTGTTTTCTGTGTGTCTATTAGCAACCAAAAAAATTCCTTATCCCCTCCAATGAACGTTAAGAAGAAAAGCAACTCTAACTCTAAGATGAAGTAAGGGGTTATTTTATGTGTGACACGGTGATTAAGTTGGTGCTCAGAATGGTCTGAGGACCAAACTCAATAGATCTATCAGAATTTATGTAGTTCTTATCCAACCAAACAAAACAGTTGGACACGAAGCTCATCCAGTATGATCTGTAGATGAGAGCTTTGCAAAATTCATTAAGCAAGATTTAATTTTTACTCCTCAATGAAGAGTCTGAGTTGCTCACAATCTTTATAACGCCACTTGGAAGGTTTTGTTCCGACAGATAACCTTGCAGCACCAGAAATCTTCCAAATGACAATGTCAAGGATCCTAGGAGAACTGCATGGAGCTGCCTGTCACATGGATGATGTCCTGAACCGTGGATCCACTCAGAAGCAAGGCTTACATTCAATAACAGGCTGGAAAATCAATTTAAAACTATATTATTTTATGCCATTACTGGTTCTGAATCCCTTTTTTTTGTCATTAATAACGTGCTAATACTTGTGGATCCACCGAATACTCTTATTGCGTTTCAACTTTCACACAATTTAATTCAATGTTCACTCAAAAGTTGTAACTAATGGAGAAAATTTAAGCTTCCATTCACACTGAAATGAGCTGTAATTTGTGCTGAAATTGCACTTGGGAAGCTATCTTTGCATATCGGTTGAATAAATGTGCAACATAAATATATATTGGTCTAAGTTTCCTGATTTTGATTAAAGGGCAAGTTGGCAGATGTGTTAATGGTGAGGAAGTAGAATGGTAAATGGTAAGATGCTAGATTGGCAAATGGGTGGGTGAAAGAGTAGGTTGGCAGGTAGGTGAGGAGGTAATGTAGCAGGTGGGAGTGTGGGGTGGCAGGTGCGTGAGGGCCTAAGATGGCACGTGAGGCATGGGAGTTAGATGGTTGAAGAGGTAAGATTGCAGACTGGTGAGAATGTGAAGTGGCTTCTGAGTGAAAAGACATGATAGAAGGAGGGAGGGTATGTGCTAGGATAACGTGGCTAGGAGGGACCAATGCAAGTGGATGAAGGGTTTGTGTGCCACATGGGTAAAGTGGTAGGATAGAACATTGGTGGGTGAGGGTAAGGGTGGTAAGTAGGATTGTGAGGAACTAGGCTGGCAGTGCATGGAGCAGGGGGAAGTGTGGCAGGTGGGTGAATGAGCTGGCAGGTTGGGCCAGTGGTGCTGTCAGGGCTCAGGAGAGACAGAGGGTTAAAGGGTGGTAGGTAGATGTTAGGCAGGATGGTAGGTTAGAGGTTTACTTGGGTGGTTGATATTTAGATTGGGAGGGAGTCATTAGATACAGTGTTGGATATTATGGAGGGTCAATTTTATCGGTGATGGCCTAGTGATATTATTGCCAGGCTGTTAATCCAGAGACTCAGGCAATGTTCTGGGGACCTGGGTTCAAATCCTACCACAACACTTGGTGGAATTAAGAGTCAAACGATGACCATAAATCCAAAGTCGATTGTCGGAAAAACCCATCTGGTGCACTAATATCCTTTAGGGAAATCAAGTCCCATCCTTACCTGGTCTGGCCTGCCTGTGACTCTGGACCCACAGCAATGTGGTGACTCTTAACTACCCTGTGGGCAATAAATGCTGGCCTAGCCAATGATGCCCTCATCCTTTGAATTAATAAAAACATTGTTTTAATCTGTTTAACATTTCCTTGGTGGCTGCCTGGGCAAGTGCATTGGAGTCCTTTAAAGTCTATCACTCTAAGTTGGAATTGGAAGGTTCTTCTGGAGGTTTGTGGAAGCAGAGAACTTATCCATCAGAAATTTAAACCTCTGGAGCAATTTCTATATAGTCTGTGTGTCAGGACTTCTGAGGGGTCCAAATACTCATCTGCAGGGGTACGTCTGATCTCAGATCATTGGAGATGAGTTAAATCTCAGCTTTGATTATGTAATAGTCAATGATACTACACAAAAACATTTCTAAATTTGTTGAAAATACATTAGGAGTTAGTATTTATTCAACTATGATAAATTCTGCTAACCAAGTTTGCATGAATAAGTAAGAAATAGTTTTAAAATATAGTTACTCATGAGAATCATAGAATCCCTACAGTGTGAAAGGAGGCTATTTGGCCCATTAAGTCCATGCCAAGCCACCAAAGAACATCCGACCTAAACCCACCCCCACCTTAGTCCTGTAACCTTGCATTACCCATGGCTAATTGACCTAGCCTGTACATGCCTGGACACCATGGGCAATTTATCATAGCCAATCCACCTAACCTGCACATCTTTGGACCGTGGGAGGAAATCCACATTGACACAGGGAGAATGTGCAAACTCCACACAGACACTTGCCTGAGGGTGGAATCAAACCGAGGTCCCCAGCACTGTGAAGTAGCAGTGCTAACCACTGAGCCACTGTGACACCCTAGAGAGGGCTGGAGTTTAAACTGGCTTAATGGGAGTACTTTTGGCATGGTTGATCATGTCCCATAAGTAATTGTGTTGTTTATTTTGGAGACATCATGATAGGCCTTGCCGGATATCTCATCCGATTCTGCAACAAATCGTGCTACAGCTCATCTAGCTCAGATTCCTATAAGATTCTTTGCAGGTTGCCACTGACAATGTGCACAAATATTGTGCCCTCACTCATAAGAGTCATGACAAGTACTGAAAAGTCAGAGTACCGGATTCTCCCTCCTACAACCCTTCAGATGATCACCGGGCTCTGTCAACGCTGAGAAAGCAGCAACAGGTCTAATTCAATTCATAACTCTGTACCCTTCCTAGAAGCATAGAGAAGAGGCCATTTAGTCCTTTGATGATACTCTGCAATTTAATTTGACCATGGATAATCATCCAACTCAGTACCATGCTCTCACTTTCTCCCCATAACCTTTGATCCCTTTAGCCCTAAGAACAATTGCTGCAAGACATCCTGCCCCTGTACTCAAATCCTCATGCTGTGAAGGCCAGCATATCATTTGCCTTTTTTACTGCCTGCTGCACCTGTGTGCATACTTTCAGCAACTGGTGTACAAGGACACCCTGGTCTTGTTGCACCTCCCCTTTTGCAATCTTCTACCATTCAGATAATAATTGCCTGCCTGATTTGCTACCAAAGTGGATAATCTCACATTTATCCACATTATACTTCATTTGCCATGTATCTGCCCATTCACTCAACTTGTCCAAATCACATTGAAGCATCTCTGCATCCTTCTCACAGTTCACCTTCTTACCCAGCTTTATGTTGTCTGTAAACTTGCATCTAAATCATTGATATATATAGTCAGAAGCTGGGGTCTAAGCACTGATCCCTGTGCTACTCCACTAATCACTGGCTGCCACTTAGAAAAATGTTAATTTGTCCACTTTCATTTATACATAGATTTGGCAGCCTGAGTAAACCATTTGGTCTTTTGGGCTTGCCACACTAGTGGAGTAGCATTAGTTCTCCATCCATGTCAATGCGCGACCCCAATCGCATGCACTTTAATTTTATACACTTTCATATAAGATCTTATCTAAAGCCTTCTGGCAGTTCAAGTAAACCACATCCAAAAACTTTCCCTTATCAACTCTACTAATTACATCATTGAAAAACTCCAATAGATTTGTCAAGCATGATTTCCCTTTCATAAAGCTATGTTGATTCAGTCTGATCTTATTACTGTTTTCTAAGTGCTCTGCTAATAATTTTTTTGTAATGGACTCTAGCATTTCCCTACTATTGATGTCAGGTTAAACAGTCTCCAGTTTCCTGTTTTCTCTCTACCCTTCTTAAATAGTGTGATTACTTTTGCTCCAATCTCTCCAATCCGTAGAAACTAGTCCAGAATCCATAGAATCTTGAAAGCTGACCACCAATGTATTCATTATTTCTAAAGTCACTTCCTTACATAGTCTGGAATTTACATTATCAGGCCCTGGCAATTTAGTAGACTTTAATCCCATCAATTTCCCAAACACCAATTCTCTACTCATATTGATTTCCTTCAGTTTCTCCCACTCACAAGGCCACATTTTTCCCAACATTTTTCTGATGTTATTTGTGTCTTCCTTTGTAAAGACAGAACAAAAATAGGTAATTAATTGAACCGCCATCTCCTCATTCTCCATTATAACTTCAACTGTTACTGATTGTAAGGGGCCTTTAAACAGATGTCTGTTAGTTTTCTATGTGCAAACTTAAGCTATTTATATAAATTGTGGGGTCTAGTTAGCTCAGTTATGCAGATGATTAAAGTGTGGTTCAGAATGACGCCAACAGTATGAGCACTGATTCCTGTTCTAAGTGAGGTAGAACTTGGGATCTGCTTCTTTGTTCTAGACCTGAAAGCAGAAAGCAAAGGCAAGCCTACCACTGACAAAATGCAGCTAAGGAAATAAGTTTAGGATGAAGTACCAGCAACCAATGAGTCAACAGCAGCCTTTGAGCAGAGAACACATGAATGAATGAATACTTTATTTATTTCTCAGAAGTGTGCAGAACTTGACACCATGCAAATAAGTAGAGACATCAAAGGGCACTAGGAACATGAAACAGGAAAACAGTCTAATAATATTAACAATACTTCTGGAAGTTTTATAGATTCAGATACCTTAATTTTTGTTTCTGTTGTTCAAAATTAGAGTTGTTCGCACATTGGATTAAGTCTGCACATACAACAATATTTATCAAAACATTGTCAAGAACATGTTCCTGTAGTTGCTCAGTGTGAGGGAGACATACTTTATTAACACTAGAGGAGGAGTACTTTTCCTGCTCGTTCTATTGAACTCATGGAAGTTAATTAATTAAATGCATTTGCAGACCCAAATATCACTACCATTAGAGTCATCACTGCTACCTCAGCTGCTCACACCATCACTTCCTCTCACATTTAACCAAGAGAATCACCATAAACTTGCATACTGATGCAACAACATAAATTATATGTAACACACTGGAGATTTGTCTTGTTAAATTTTGCAAGAGAATCTGGGCTAAAAATTGATCTGCCCAGTCATGACCTGCCAACACCCATTGCACTCCAGTTTTGGGCTACCCACTCATTTGATGTATAAGTTGGTCCGGCTGCATGAGTACTCAGCAGGGGACAAAACAGCATTCACCATAATCAACAAATACCTTCAGATGAAGATTCCATAAATGACTCATAGCAGAACATCAGGATCAAGACCAGCAAGCTGGACCACATGAGGGCAAGCTGAGACTGCCAGGGAGAAGCTGGTATCCTTGATAATGAAGCAGTTCTAACAATTTGGAGACCTATCTCCATGAAACATCATCTTCCACCTATAATCCCTGGACAGACAGACATTTACAAATAAATCCAAATGCAAGCATCAACCTATTTCTCATTGAAGGAGTCTCTGAGCTCCATTGGAAGCTGCTGTTACTCATCACAAACAGCTAGCCATTAGAACTCCAAAGATGACACAATTGCAATAGGTGACAAACATTTAATAAAGTAGATCAGAAACATGTCAATCAGCCTCATATCTCAAACTAGTAAACACGTTGACCACTGTGTGTCTACTAGAATTTCTTTATTTGTTTGCTGCATGCTATGTCATTGCTGGAGAACAGGCTACTGACCATGATGCCTCATAGGCCTGATGACCTTGGTAATCTCTGGTCACTTGAGACCTAGAGACCCTGGTATGGTGAGTAGATCCTGCCTGATGGAAGGTGTCTCCTCTGGCAGGTTGAGCCTGAGGTCCTGGCAGAGGCACAAAGGGGATGCTATCTCCATTAAGAGCAGCTTGAGAGGAGTCCCCACATGCAGGCTACTGTTGCTCATCTGCCATGATAAAGTATCCAGTTGTATCTCCTGTTTGCCTGAGATGGTTGAGGATGGTGGAGACTCCAGGTGTTTTGTTCCCTTTCATGGTTGCACCGCCCGACTGAGCCCAATGATAATACTATAACTTGACTGTCTTCAAATACACTCAACCTGGCTTGAATGCCCTGCTGATTCTGCTTCTCCATGAACATCTCAATCCCTCAATGAAAGAGGTCATGTGTGTAGACATGTAGCACCTCGATGGATGACTCCACTTTCTTTTTGAGTGCATGCACATACTTTGCATCTTTCCGTTTATGCTTCTCTCATTGGATATCTAACATCTACCGCCTCATGAACAGCTCCAGATGCTCGTCATCTGCTCTAATGTGACTTGGCCCTCAATGCCCTCTTGCTCATCATTATAGTCAATGAAGAAAAAAACACTGCTCCATCTCAACAATTTTATGAATTTTTCTAACCCCTTTATTGCTGCTGATATCTTTTCCCCTGATTTTTATGTGCCTCTTCCAAGAGATTGCAAAGAAATGGATTGTGGTTGAATTGTATGGCAGTGGTGGCCAGGCCATCATACACTGAGGTAGACTTGTGTGGACCAAGTGGTCTTTTTCTGTTGAGAAATTTCATATGTACAGATGTCAAATTGTTACCTAACTTCCCTTAATGATTGTCTGCTATGTTACTTCTCATTGACCAGAAGCTTAACTGGATAAGCTACATAAAAACCATGATTACAAGGGAAAATCAGTAAGTCAGTATGAAATTGGAGGTGTAGTGGACAGCGAAGAAGTCCTCCTCCTTCTCCTCCTCCTGCTCCTCTGGTGCTGCTTGGCCTGCTGTGTTCATCCAGCTCTACACCTTGTTATCTCAGATTCTCCAGCATCTGCAGTTCCTACTACCTCTGAGTACAACAGGACCTTGATCAGATGGGCCAATGGGCCAAAGCGCCAGGGAGTGGCAGATGGAGTTTATTTTTGATAAATGTGATGTGCTGCATTTTGGAAAGGCAAGTTAGGGTCAAGTTAAGTCAAGTTAAAGGCAAGTTAAGTTACACTTAATGGTAAGGTCCTGGAGTGTTGCTGAACAAAGAGACCTTGGAGGGCAGGTTCATTTTTCCGTAAAAGTAAAGTCGCATGTCAACAGAATAGTGAAGAAGGCGTATGGTATGCTTACCTTAATTGGTCAGTGCATTGAGTGTAGGAGTGTAGGAGTTGGGAAGTCATGTTGTGGCTGTACATGACACTGGTGAGGCCACTTTTGGAATACTGCGTGCAATTCTGGTCCCCTGCTAGACGAAGGATGTTGTGAAACTCAAAAGGGTTTGAAAAGATTTACAAGAATGTTGCCAGGGTTGGAGGGTTTGAGCTATAGCAGGAGGCTGAATAGGCTGGGACTATTTTCCTTAGGGCATCGGAGGCTAAGGGGTGATCTTATAGTGATTTATAAAATCATGAGGGGAATAGATAGGGTGAATAGCCAATGCCTTTTCTCCAGAGTAGGAGATCCAAAACTAGAGAGCATAGGTTTAAGGTGAAAGAGAAAATCTGTAAAGGGACCCGAGGGGCAATTTTTTCATATAGAGGGTGGTGCATGTATGGAATGAACTGCCAGAGGACAAGGTGGAGGCTAGTACAATTACAACATTTAAAAGGCATCTGGATGGTAAATGAATAGGAAGGATTTAGATGAATATGGCCCAAATGCTTGCAAATGGGACTAGATTAATTTAGGATGCCTGGTCGGCATGGATGAGTTGGATCAAAGGGTTTGTTTCCATGCTGTACAACTCTATGACTCTATGTCCTGAACTCCCTAAAGTCTGTCCACTATCTGCAAATACTCAGGATTTGGATAGAATACTCTCCACTTGCTTAGATAATAGCAGTTCCAAGACCATTCAAGGAATGTTACACCATCCAGGACAAACCAGCCAACTGACTGGCATCCCATCCACCAATTCAACATCCATTCCTCCAACCACCAATGCATTATGGCAGCAGCATTTGCAGAATATAAGATGCAATGTAGCAGTTCACTCAGCCTTCTTTGACAGCATGTCTACCACCTAGAAAGGCAAGGGCAGCAGATGCATGGAACACCAAGCTCCTGTCCAAGTCAGATACCATCCGGACTTGAAAATATATCACTCTTTGTTCAGTATTAAAATCCTGGAACTCCCTTCCCAGCAGTACTGTCGGGCATACTGCTTCTTCTGCTGCCAAAGCAGCATCTCTTCTGAATGTGAAGAAAGCTTTCCAACTTCAGGGATGCCCTATCCAGACCCTTGCTAATCATGGAGATTGTGTGCAAATTTCAAGGTTAAGTGCATTCAATTTTTGATTAACAATGGAGATCTGCCTCCCAGATGACAGCTCTGGTGAGGTAAATTTCTGCTGCAAATAATTGCTACTAAGGGAGACATCAACATGTAATAAGATGAATTAGCTTACTGCTTAAACATGGTGCAGAGTGAAAATTACTTGTGCTTCCCTCAATTTCAATATGTGAATTGAATTAGCTTTATTGTCACGTTACTAAAATAAATACAGTGAAAATTTTACAAGTCGCCAGTTATGGTGCCATCTTAGGTACAAGTTATCTCGGTACAGATTCCTCAGTACAAGTTCTTAGGGAGAAAAAATAGAAAAATAAAGAAATAAAAAGGTCAGCATTGCAGATCATAAACATAAATTAGAAAAATAGAAAAATAAAAAAAATTCACACAAATGCTCCTTCCTACCCAGCCCACTGGCACCTAGCCTTCAGTCGCACCAGGCCTTGACTCCAGACTGCACCGGACTTCACTTCAAGACTCTCAAAGCTGGGAGACCACTCTGGAATTGCCTGAGGCTGAAAGTTCACACTGAAGCCACACTGTGTTGAAAGACCACCACATACCACCAAAAGATCCCCACGCTGGGCCGCTGAGACACTGCTATGCCAGGATGGGAGATCACCACACTGGGATGGGAGATTGCCATGCTAGGCCAAGAGAACAATGAGCCAGGCTGAGAGGATGCCATGTCAGGCCGGGATACTGCCACACAAGGCTGGAAGACCTCCATGTCAGCCCAAGAGGACATCTCACTGTGTCTGCGCTGAGGCTGGGAGTTCAAGGCTGAGAAGAGAGAAGAGGAGAAGCATCCAAAGAGGGAAGAGAAGTAAAAGAAATGGACAGAATGGATGAGCTCTAGCTGAAGTGTCCTACTTCATTGCCATCTTGGACCAATGTGTATAAAGTTCTGATGACTCAGATGTACTGGAAAGGAAAAGAAAGTGAGCAATCTGTTGCCTTACATATCCCCTTTCTCCTTTGTTGCATTTGTCAGGAACATACTTATAGATTTGTCCAAGTAAAATTCTGAGGTTTAATTTTCCTGCTTGTTTCTTTAGCCCCTGTCAGGTCCTGTAAATGAAACACTGCTTTAAAAGTGCCACAGCATCTCATATGGGCCGACTATGACATATGCCTGACAGCTACCTCAGCCTTTCAATATGTTCAGTACCTACTTGCTGCTCCCCAACCTGCTGCTGCAACCTTCGTATACTTGTAGATTTTTGAATGGGCTGCCGTACAAGTTTCTTCCCAGAATGCAGACCCCCTACAACAACTTGAGACTTCAACTGACAAAAAATACCTGAGCTATTATTCTATACTGCAGTCAGTTCTGCAGGTGATTTGCGGGTAGAAGCCTCATTTCTAACATCCAATATGAATGTGAATTGTCCCACGGATTTTAACGACTTGATACCATTAGATGCAAGTGTAAGGAACTGAAAGAGAGAAATTTAACTATATAGATAAAACACAGAGAGTTGTACACAATATTCCTCTGTGGTGCAAGCCACCAGTCAGTTTCCCATTCCTAAATAAATGTGTACCATTTGAAGCTAGCCATTTGGACAAATTGAAAATCTGCAAAATATATATCATAAATGCAATTGCAAAATTGGCAAATATATTGTTGGTTGCAACATTGACTCTTATACTGGCTTGGAGGAAGGAGAATCTGATAAGTCAGGAAAAAAAATCGGAAATTTCTGGAATAACTCCGCAGATCTGGCAGCATCTGTGGAGTCAAAGTTAATGCTTTGTGTCCAGTGCCCCTTCTTATTCTGTTCTTCACTTCTGAAGAAGGCTCACTTGACCCAAAACATTAACTCTGCTTTCTCTCCATAGATGTTGCCAGATCTGCTGAGTTTTTCCAGCTATTTACGATTTTGTTTCTGATTTACAACATCTATTGTCCTTTGGTTTTCTGAGAAGGCAGGGTTGGATAGAATTTTTCACCTTCATTGAAGAGCTCAGTTGGACAATGATCAAAGAAACATAACATGGAATCATAAGAAATCAAAAAGCAACAAACATAATATATGTAGTGGGAGATAGTAGGAACTGCTGATGCTGGAAAATCTGAGAAAACAAGATGTAGAGCTGGATGAACACAGCAGGCCAAGCAGCATCAGAGGAGCAGGAAGGCTGACGTTTCGGGCCTAGACCCTTCTTCAGAAAATGAATTT
>JAHRHZ010000013.1:4316550-4326992 GCA_024137785.1 Ginglymostoma cirratum
ATTTTCTGAAGAAGGGTCTAGGCCCGAAACGTCAGCCTTCCTGCTCCTCTGATGCTGCTTGGCCTGCTGTGTTCATCCAGCTCTACATCTTGTTATATTTAGTGGGTGCTTGATTTTTTGAGTTTACCATTAAGTCCTTGTATTTAAAAATACAAACATTAATTAAATTTAAGATATTGTTTTAAGTTGTACAGGAATGTGAATTGATATGTATAATTGGAGCCTTGGTTTTTGATGAAAAAGATTGAATTTACAGTTGTTCTAAGGATTTATTTATGTCTTGAACACAAGCTGAGAGTGATTTCTCTCAACGAGCAAACTGTGCTTAAGCAACCTCAATAACAATTTAAATTTCTATTTATGTTTTCCACTTATATTAATGAAACATTTTTGAACATATAACAACATTTCCAATACATTTCACAATGACTTTCTGAATTCTAATTAAAAAATATTGCTGAAAACATATTGCCGCTGCCTGCTTACGATTATTGGTTTGTCATTTAAACTACATATACACATCCTGATATAAATTGCAATGTTCTGCTGATCTGCAGTAATTGGTACAAAGTCACAATTTTGCTTCAAGTAGAAGTCTGGAAATTACTGTTGACATTGAGCTTTTAATGTCCATGTGATTTGAGACTGAATAATGAATATTTCTCTCAGGACGGTCAGGAAGAACAGAAAAGAGCTGTCAGCAATGACAGGTGGTACTCTAAGCATTTTGACCGGTCTTGCTGCTAAACTATAAGGTATGCCACAGAAACAGAAACAGCTGGAAAAACATAGTAGGTCTGGTGGCACCTATGGAGAGAGAAACAAAGTTCAGGTTGAAAATCTCATTATCAGAACTGGAAAATAATACTGATGGAAAAGATTTCAGTACAGCGTATAGGCAGGGTTGGAGGGAGCAGGAAAACAAAAAGAAACATTCTGAAAAGGTAGAAGGCAGATGAGGTTAAGACTGCAACGTTTGACTCTGTAGCACCACTGGAGCCAGAAGTGTCTGACTTGCATCAGATACACTACCTTTAACTGGACCTGCTGGCTCACAGCTGGACAGAGATGTTACTGCCATCAAGATTACTGTCTCTGTCAACTTCAAGTGACAAGATCCTTCCAGATGGGAACGGGAGACAGTGCCAAAATCATCTCGTTCTTTGTCAATTGCTACATCTCACAGGTGACAAAGCCTCTGTCACCAGTAGAGACAACGTTATTTTCACTCTAATCAAATATAAGCAGGAGATGTGATTATTTCTTCGGAACACAGGGATCCCAGTGTTGTAAAAAGTCATATGAGGCGTGCAGCTCTGTGAGCCCCATATATAAGTAGGAAGATATACAGGAACTGAGAACGGTCTCACTGCGTCAATGTGCAAATGCTTTGCAAATCTCTAAATATCCAGTATCCTGGCAACAGTCATGACACTTTCAATCTGTAGCAATCTGCTATTCAGACCATCTTGCAGCCACCATAAAGAACCCTATACTGACTACCTGAGGGAAAGTCTGATGAGCCATCAAGACTGATGAGCCCTTCACCTCCCAGGCACAAGATCAACCTGGGGAATTAGATTTATATCCTTGTCCACAGATTCTGTCTTGTCTGCTGAGTATTTCCAGAGTTTCCTGTTTTATTTCTGCCAATAGAACTACTGCGGTGTAAATAATTGACATTCCCAAGCTATGGTTTTAATGTCTGCAACACTTGAGGCAAACATTACAATACATGTCTCCAAATTGATGGTGGTCTATGATGTCCTCCACAGACTAGAAATATGAGGGCACAACCCATGGCACTGGGCACATGGAGGCCACAGTGACAGGAGGGCTGGAAGTGGAAGCACCAACTAAGACTCCAGTTCCACTGGGAATGTCACCTGATCACCATCATTACTCCACTATTCCCCACATTCCGATTGTTCCGTGACAGGCTATCAGCGAACCCTTGTTCAAAACCTTTAAAAAAAGTTGTAATATGCCTTGTGTGCCCAACTTCACATTGTTGTTATAACACAGTGTGGAGCTGGAGGAACACAGCAGACCAGGCAGCATCAGAGGAGCAGGAAAGCTGATGTTTCAGGTTGGGAGTCTTCTTCAGAAATGGGAGAGGGGAAGGGAACTCTGAAATAAATTGGGGCGGGGATCGGGCTGGGGAAGGGAGGTGGGATGATGATAGGTGAGTGCAGGTAAGTAGTGGTGGGAATTAGTCAGTGAGGTGGAAGGAGTGGATAGGTGGGAGAGAAGACGGACAGGTCAAGGAGGCAGGGATGAGAGGGTGGGTTGGTCATGGGATGAACCAGGGGTGGGGAAATTTTCAAGCAAGTAAAGTCCACATTGAGACTTGACGTTTCGGGCCGAGACCCTTCATCAGAAATGGGGGAGGGGAAGAGGGTTCTGAAATAAATAGGGAGGGGGGGTGCGGATAGAGGATGGATAGAAGAGAGGATAGGTGGAGAGGAGGCAGACAAGTCGAAGAGGTGGGGATGGAACCAGTAAAGGTGAGTGTAGGTGGGGAGTAGGGAGGAGATGGGTCAGTCCAGGGAGGGCGGACAGGTCAAGGGGGCGGGATGATGTCAGTAGATAGGAGATGGGGGTGGGGCTTGAGGTGTGAGGAGGGGTTAGGTGAGAGGAAGAACAGGTTAGGGAGGTGGAGATGAGCTGGGCTGGTTTTGGGATGCGGTTGGGGGAGGGGAGATTTTGAAGCTTGTGAAATCCACATTGATGCCATTGGGCTGCAGGGTTCCCAGGCTGAATATGATTTGCTGTTCCTGCAGCCTTCGGGTGGCATCACTGTGGCATTGCAGGAGGCCCAGGATGGACATGTCATCTGAGGAATGGGAGGGGGAGTTGAAATGGTTCGCGACTGGGAGGTGCAGTTGTTTGTTGCGAACTGAGCGCAGGTGTTCTGCAAAGCGATCCCCAAGCCTCCGCTTGGTTTCCCCGATGTAGAGGAAGCCACAACGGGTACAGCGGATGCAGTATACCACATTGGCAGATGTGCAGGTGAACATCTGCCTGATGTGGAAAGTCTTCTTGGGGCCTGGGATTGGGGTGAGGGAGGAGTTGTGGAGGCAGGTGTAGCACTTCCTGCGGTTGCAGGGAAAAGTGCCGGGTGTGGTGGGGCTGGAGGGGAGTGTGGAGCGGACAAGGGAGTCGCGGAGGGAGTGGTCCCTCCGGAAGGCAGATAAGGGTGGGGAGGGAAAAATGTCTTTGGTGGTGGGGTCAGATTGCAGATGGCGGAAGTGTCGGAGGATGATGCGTTGGATCCGGAGGTTGGTGGGGTGGTATGTGAGGACGAGGGGGATTCTTTTTTGGTTATTATTGCAGGGACAGGGCGTGAGGGATGTGTTACGGGAAATGCGGGAGACTCGGTCGAGGGCGTTCTCGACCACTGTAGGGGGGAAGTTGCGGTCCTTGAAGAATGAGGACATCTGAGATGTACGGGAGTGGAATGTCTCATCCTGGGAGTAGATGCGGCGGACGCGAAGGAATTGGGAATAGGGGATGGCATTTTTGCAGGAAGGTGGGTGGGAGGAGGTGTATTCCAGGTAGCTGTGGGAGTCAGTGGGCTTGAAATGGACATTGGTTTCTAGGTGGTTACCCGAGATGGAGACAGAGAGGTCTAGGAAGGAGAGAGAAGTGTTGGAGATGGTCCAGGTGGAAGGTGTTGGTGAAGTGGATGAACTGTTCGAGCTCCTCGTGGGAGCACGAGGCGGCGCCGATGCAGTCATCAATATAACGGAGGAAGAGGTGGGGTTTAGGGCCAGTGTAGGTACGGAAGAGGGATTGTTCCACGTAACCTACAAAGAGGCAGGCATAGCTTGGGCCCATGCGGGTACCCATGGCCACCCCCTTTGTCTGTAGGAAGTGGGAGGAATTGAAAGAGAAGTTGTTGAGGGTGAGGACGAGTTCGGCTAAGCGGATGAGGGTGTCGGTGGAGGGGGATTGGTCAGTTCTGCAGGACAGGAAGAAGCGGAGGGCCTTTAGGCCATCTGCATGGGGAATACAGGTGTATAGGGACTGGACGTCCATAGTAAAGATGAGGTGTTGGGGACCGGGGAATTGGAAGTTCTGGAGGAGGTGGAGGGCGTGGGTGGTGTCACGGACGTAGGTAGGGAGTTCCTGGACCAAGGGGGTGAAAATGGAGTCTAGGTAGGTGGAGATGAGTTCGGTGGGGCAGGAGCAGGCGGACGCAATGGGTCAACCAGGGCACTCAGGTTTGTGGATTTTGGGGAGGAGATAGAAGCGGGCGGTGCGGGGTTGGGGAACAATGAGGTTGGAGGAGGTGGGTGGGAGGTCACCTGAGGTGATGAGGTCGTGGATGGTTTGGGAGATGGTGGTTTGGTGCTCGGGGGTGGGGTCATGATCCAGGGGACGGTAGGAGGAGGTGTCAGAGAGTTGGCGCCTGACTTAGCAATGTAGAGGTCAGTGCGCCATACTACGACTGCCCCTCCCTTGTCCGCGGGTTTTATGGTGAGGTTGGGATTGGAGCGGAGGGAGCGGAGGGCTGCACGTTCTGCGGTGGAGAGGTCGGAGTTTTTGAGAGGGTAGAGAGGTTGAGATGAAGAGGTCGAGGGAGGGTAAGAGGCCTTGGGGTGGTGTCCAGGAGGAGGGCTTGTGTTGGAGGCGGGAGAAGGGGTCAGTAGAGGGAGGGTTAGATTCGCGGTTGGAGAAGTAAGCGTGGAGGTGGAGGCGGCGGAAAAACTGCTCAATATCCAAGCGTGAGCGGTATTCGTTGATATGTGGGTGGAGGGAGACAAAGGTGAGCCCTTTACTGAGGACTGACCGTTCGTCCTCAGTAAGGGGGAGGTCTGGGGGGACGGTGAAGACCCTGCAGCCCAATGGCATCAATGTGGATTTCACAAGCTTCAAAATCTCCCCTCCCCCAACCGCATCCCAAAACCAGCCCAGCTCATCTCCACCTCCCTAACCTGTTCTTCCTCTCACCTATCCCCTCCTCCCACCTCAAGCCCCACTCCCATTTCCTATCTTCTAACATCATCCAGCCCCCTTGACCTGTCCGTCCTCCCTGGACTGACCCATCTCCTCCCTACTCCCCCACCTACACTCACCTTTACTGGCTCCATCCCTGCCTCTTCGACTTGTCTGCCTCCTCTCCACCTATCCTCTCCTCTATCCATCCTCTATCCGCCCCCCCTCCCTATTTATTTCAGAACCCTCTTCCCCTCCCCCATTTCTGATGAAGGGTCTAGGCCCGAAACGTCAAGTTTTCCTGCTCCTATGATGCTGCTTGGCCTGCTGTGTTCATCCAGCCCCACGCCTCGTTATCTCGGATTCTCCAGCATCTGCAGTACCTTTTATCTCCTCCACATTGAGACCATTGGGTTGTGGGCTCCCAAGGCAGAATATGAGGTGCTGCTCCTCCAGTTTCCGGGTGGCGTTTTGGTGACACTGGATGAGGCCCAGGATGGACTTGTCATCCAGGGAGTGGGAGGGGGAGTTGAAGTAGTTCGCGACCGGAAGCTGTTGTCATTTGTTATGAACCGAGTGCAGGTGCTGTACAAAACGGTCTCCAAGCCTACGTTTGGTCTCACCGATGTAGAGGAGGCCACATCGGGAATAGCGGATACAATAGACCATATGAGCAGATGTGCAGGTTAACATTTGTCTGATGGGGAAAGTTTTTTTGGGGCCTTTGACGGAGATGAGGGGGGAGGTGTAGGGGCAGGTGTAGCACCTCCTGCGGTTGCAGGGAAAGATGCCGGGGGTGGTGGGGCTAGTGAGGAGTGTGGAGCGGACGAGAAGGCCCTGAGACAGCGGTCCCTACAGAAGGCAAGTAATGGTGGGAAGGGAAATATATCTTTTGTAGTGGGGTCAGGTTGCAGGTGGTGGAAGTGGTGGAGAATGATGCGTTGAATCTGGAGGTTAGTGAGGTGATATGTGAAGACAAGCGATATTCTGTCTTTGTTTTTATTGCGGAGGCTTGGAGACCACTTTGTAGAGCACCTGAGGTTGGTTTACGACAAACAATAACATCTTCCAGTTGTGAACCACTTCAACTCCCCCTCCCACTCCCTGGATGACATGTCCATCCTGGGCCTCCTCCATTGTCACAATTACGCCACCCAGAAACTGAAGGAGCAGCACCTCATATTCCACCTTGGGAGCCTTGGTCTCAATGTGGACTTTACTAGCTTCAAAATCTCCCCACCCCGGCCTCATAGCATGACCAACCCTCCCTCTCATCCCCGCCTCCTTGATCTATCCGTCTTCTCTCCCATCTATCCGCTCGTCCCACCTCATTGATCAACATCCACCACTACCTACCTGCACTCACCTATCACCATCCCACCTACCTTCCCGACCCCTCCTCTCTCTATTTATTTCAGAGCCCCCTTCCCCTCCCCCATTTCTGAAGAAGGGTCCCGACGCAAAAAGTCAGCTTTCCTGCTCCTCTGATGCTGCCTGGCCTGCTGTGTTCTTCCAGCTCCACACTGTGTTATCTCAGACTCCAGCATCAGCAGTTCTTATTATCTCTTCACATTGTTTTTGATTGTTGTTTGCGGAAGCAAATTTCTCTTATTACACTGCAGACCAGTTGCAGTATCGAAGCCCTACAGTGAAACCCTAGTCTGCTTCCTTAAGGAGAATGGTCAAGTTCAACTCAATACCTGTGCCTCCTGATGTTTCTTAGGCAGAATTTATTTCTTCTCAGGCCTAGGTGTCTCTCTCTTCTCCAAAAAGTGCCTCATTAAACGTCCTAATTAGAAATCCAGATTCTATCACTCAATGAGCCCATCTTTTCCATCATCTTCACAAAGACTCTTTGATTGCTAGGCCACTCATACACCAGCATGACAAAATTTAAGGGTCTCGTACCTGTTCCCTGGATTTGAACTCTGGAGTTGAAAATTCTGCAAGTAGTATTGGGAAATCAATTTCTTTAGTTACTTGAAGAAGGGCAGCCATTAGCTACAGGAAGGATCTCTTGTATTTTAATAACTTCTCAAAGGTTTTTTTCAAAAAGGTTGTTTGTGTCATTACTTTGTCAAGATTAGTCCAGACATGAATATTAGCCTAAGGGGTCTTATTGGTCCCATGTGTTTTTTTGGCACTTCAAACTTATAGCTCCATTTTGTTTTAAATGTCCATTTTGAGATTCTGCTTCATACAGGTGTGTGACAAAACCAGTCTAGAATAACTTGTGTCATGAAAACATCTGACCACAAACATTTACTCCCTCTACCACTGACACTCTGTCATAGCAGTGTGCATGGTGCAATGCAGAAATTTACAAGGAATACTTAGACAACACCTTCCAGATGTTAGATCACTCCCTTCAAGAAAGACATGAACAGCAAATGTATGGGAACGCAACATCCAAACTTCTCAAGGGTAACTAGGAAAGATCAATAAATGCTGGATTAGCCAGCAACACCCACATCCCATATCTGAATAATAAAAAAAAAGCTCAGTACCACTTATCTGGGTGATTGAGATTTTCTCAAGTTCCTCTCTCATTACCATTTCTTGATGTATTACTTCTTTTAGGATATGATGAAATCAGACACAAAATACATTGGAATTGATCTATTCTGTATGCTCTAAAACATCCCTTTAAACGTCTGCCACTGGATCTCTATTGAACTAATCTGCCAATTTTCTTTAGCGACCTCTGTTTTCATGTTGTGAGATATGAAGATGATTCCCCTGAAGCTTTAGAGACTTGAAATATCTTTAATCATAGTACAGATGCAGCCTGGAAGACATTATACATACTTTCTGATGCGGGTGTGTCAGCTCCTGTGCAGAGCTTCCTTCCATAGTGTCATTGGGAATAGCTTTAAGGAAGCAGAATCACTATTGCTTTCTATAGAGATCAACAACTGTCTTTCTTACTGCTCCCACTGAAATGTGAATATGTAAGTTGGTGCATGGTCTGAACGAATCATATGACAGGGCACCATTACAGTGAGTAACCACCTATGAGGAGGTGATTGGATCTTAGGAAAATTACACTCAGCCTTGCAGTGGTAGTCTTAGAGAATGGAAGAGCTATAAAAATAGCAGCGTGTTGCATCCTTGTGGGTTCTCAATGCCTTTCTGTTACCAGTGTTTCATAGAATTAGATGAGGATGCCTTTAGGCTGCCTGCTTAAGGTAACAAGCAGCCAAATTAAATGATTAAAGCTCCATGTTGTGGTTCTTTAGAGGGCCACTAGCATTCTGCTGACAATGCCTGTCATTTGCAAACACCGCCAGGCCCATGGAAGAAACACTCCTGTCGCAGACTAGAGTTGGGGTGTGGGGATGGCATTGGAACTACAGGCTCCATTACTGAAAAAGGGGGTCATGACTATCAAAAGATGTTCCTGCAGCTTAAAGATCCAAGTAGAGATTTCACTCCCTCCAGCCACCTCCTCAATAATGATTTATTTTGTTGGCTTTGAGGGCTCCACCATTTTAAGGCACCCTTACAGTCCTCTACCTGCTTCAACAGGACCTAAAGCTCTTGGTGGGGCTGCTAATATTGTAGAGTTTCCAGCCCTGAGATTGGGCTAGCAACATGGGGATGACCTATTAACCTCACAGAACAGTGAATGGGGAGGCAGGTATTTAAGGGGCTACCTCCAAGAAAAGAGACAACACAGTGTGGAGCTGGAGGAACACAACAGGCCAGGCAGCAGCAGAGGAGCAGGCAAGCTGACGTTTCGGGTTGGGACACTTCTTCAGAAATGGGGAGAGGGCAGGGAGGTCAAAAGTAAATAGTTGCTGTCTGGCCTGTTGTGTTCCTCCAGCTCTGCACTATGTTACAACCAAGAAAAGAACCTGGTTCACAGCCATTTAAACTTGGGACCATTGATTGGTCCCAAGTTCAGGATCACAAAACTTGTGTGAAAATCCTGAACCAAAAATTATCTCTCTCAGAGCCCTCAAATTCCCATTCAGAGAGGCATCCCTAAAATGAGACAAAAGAAATGAGTGTATGCAATCCATTCAGTCAGTTTCTGTGTTCTTCTCCTGACTCCAGAGTCCATCAGTTTTCTGTTTGCAATAACCTCTTTATTTTAACTTCAAAATGATAAATGAACAGGATAGAGTAGAAAGGGAGAAACTGTTCGTGCTTCTAAAAAGAACAAGAGAAAGAAGGCATAGACTTAAATTGATGTACAAAAGAAACAAACGTGAAGCGAGGGGAAATGTTTTCACTCAGTGTGTAATTAGAGCATGGAATACACTGCTAGGAGATGTGGTAGCGACAGCTTCATTGAGGCATTCAAAAGAGCATTGGCTGATTATTTTAAAAATAATGTGCAAGGGTATGGGGAGAAAGCATAGGTAATGATGCTCATTTAACAAGTCGGTGCAGGTGCAATGGGCCAAATGGCCTTGTTCTACACCTCAACACTCCTGTGATGCTGTGACTCACGCAGATTGTCTTCTCATCCAGTCAAACTAGTTGCTCAGTAAACCCAGAAAAGCAGCTGGAGTAGTTAGGTTAACAAATCACTGATGGATTTACTGCACTTATTTCCAGGTTTTCTGCAGCTTGATAGACACCCCAATCCCACCACTCCCAGGGTGTTGTGAACTTAAGATTCTGCTGATGTTTCTCATGTTAGATCCAGTTACTTTGGGTAGTCTTATTGCTGTGCTACTGGTCTGTAAGCAGTGGATGTCAAGTACATTTCACAGATGACGGGGCAGCTTATCCTGTGGGCTGCTTGTGAATGCCAATTACATCCTTGCAACCATGGGGAGAAAGTTCTGTGCACATTTATTTACACTTGTATAACACCACACCATGGAAACAAGTTCTGTCTATTTTAGAACTTGGTGGGAGTGTAGCAAATCTCAAAATTGTAAAAGAAGATGTGTAACTTAAATTTTCGACCTCCTAGAAGATACAATAGATCCAACTTCACTTCAGCATAATGAATAATGGCCAGTTAATCTGTTTTGATTATGCTATTTGAGGTGTCAACAGCAGCCAGGGAACTCTCTTGCTTTTCATCAAATAGTGCCATAAGAGTTTCTGGGAAGTTTTAACATTTCACCAAAGTGACAGCACCTCTAACATTCCCTTCACAGTGCTCTGTAATGGCAGTGTAGATAATGTACTCAAGTATCTTAGAATGGGGCTAGAAGCCATGACCTCCTGGTACTGAGAGTAAGGGCCCTATCATTGAAACAAGACTGTCACCTGACAAGCATTACATTTGAAAGAAGTGGACTATAAATACATTTTTTTTCACACCACAATACAAAGTCTCCATTCATGGCATGGAAAGCTGCTGCCGAGCTCAACAGTGGAATGCACAGGGCTGATCTTAAATCAGTTATGTACCAGCACCTGCGATGCTGGCCAATTTCCTGCATCAGGTCATTTGAATAAATGGTATATGTTTTGTAGTTATGTTGGCTGCTGGGCAAAATGGCTGCAGGTCTTGTCTCAGCACTGTTATTGGCTGA
>JAHRHZ010000013.1:4327392-4405905 GCA_024137785.1 Ginglymostoma cirratum
CAGCTCTACACCTTGTTATCTCAGATTCTCCAGCATCTGCAGTTCCTGCTATCTCAGGGCAATAATATTGGTTGGTGCAATAATATTTGCAAGCCTCAAGCAAAAATTGTGATCAAATTATGTGATCAAACCCCAAGAACATGCCTAATCAACATTGGCAACCATATGGCTAGATGGTTCAATATTCTGATTCAAATATCACACAACCTGACAACTAAATTGCTTTTTTTCAAAGCTTGTTTATGTGCATTTGCTCAGTCTACGTACTGTAAAGATCCAAACATCTACAAAAGTAGGTTGTTAACGATAAAACTTTCTGAATTCTCTTGAAGTCTGCCAGTGTGAATGCTGTCAGCTACTTTGATAAAGAGATAGCTGGCAGAAGAAGCAGCTGAATTTTACACTTTGGCAGGTATCCTCCCAGACCTTGAATAATTTGGGCATTGACCAGAACATTGGGGACAATCAAGTGAAATTAGCAATAATGAGATTCATGATGTTAAGAGCAAAAAACAAATTTCTCCAACCAAATGTTAAATGGCGAATAAGAAATTTTACTAGTGAACAGTGAAAGGTTTCCTTGCGTGCATTAGCATGTTATTATTAGATAATCTTACCTTATTTGTATATAGTTTCTCATTCTCCTATCTGCCAAACAGAAACTAGAGGACAACAATTCTCAACATGAAAGTCGGACAGGTTACTTAATGAGTCTAGCTCATGCTTGTGCCTCTAAGCTCTTCTTTTGGACAAAAGCCATTAATATCTCAGGGCATTTTCATTGGCAATGACAATAGGCAGCCACTATCCATGGACGTTGGCATTGGATAAGTACCAGCCTTACCGCACCCTTGTGCTACACCTCCAGTGCACATACAAGAGAATTCTGCATCTCATTGCTGCACTGTGGAGGGCACTGGCACCAGCACCTTTCATTGGAGTGCTGCTGCCAAAAAACTTTGCATGTAGGGACAGGCACTCAACTCAGCAATTTGATCAGGGTGCATCTGAGTTCTCCTTGCTTGCTGTCCTTATGTTCACTTACTTTGCATCTGCTTGGACACTCACAGCATCCCTGCCTTGCTTTGCCTTTTTACATATTGCCTTCCTAGCCAAAGCCTAAAGGCTCCCAGTCCTTGGGTCTTACCTTACCTTTTTGGGTAGATACAAAGTCAGGCAGCATGTCATGGTCATCGGAAGTGATCAGTCTAGAGGGTAGACATTTTACCGTATAGTGCTAAGCACCATCAAACTCACACCTGCACCATGTGCCCACAGCATACATGGCAACTACACACTACACATGCATCAACGAAATGGCCATGTCTCAAAGTCTAAGGGGAGTAGTTCTCAGTCAAGTTAAGGGAGACATCCTTCAGTCAGTGGTCCCAGCACAGTAAGTCATGGGCAGCTTTTGATATCTGTCCAGGGACTTGGAGACTGCCAGTCAGCAACTTGGTACTGGTGGCTCAGTGGTTAGCACTGCTGCCTCACAGCACCAGGGACCTGGGTTTGATTCCACCCTCGGGCACTGTCTGTGTGGAGTTTGCACATTCTCCCATGTCTGCGTGGGTTTCCTCTGGGTGCTCTGGTTTCCTCCCACAGTCCAAAGATGTGCATGCTAGATGGATTGGCCACGCTAAATTGCCCATAGTGTTCAGGGATGTGTAGATTAGGTAGGTTATAGCGGAGTGGGTCTGGGTGGGATGCTTTGAGGTTCGGTGTGGACTGGTTGGGCCTCAGGGCCTGTTTCCACACTGTAGGGATTCTATGATCTATGATATGGTCAGGGTCAGGAGGTCCTTACCTCTACAGTCCAGGAAGTGAGCCAAGGTCAGCCCTGTAGATCGAATGCAATCAGTCTGGAACGTCCTGGTGAATCAAATGAAACAGATGGGAACTGTACAGAGATCGGTCAGTGATTTGAAAAGTCATCTGTTTGGGCTGTACTTATGAATTGGGCAAAGGGATGGACTATAGTCAGTCAACAAAGAACAAAGAAAATTATAGCACAGGAACAGGCCCTTCAGCCCTCCAAGCCTGCAGCGACATGCTGCCCATCACAACTAAAACCCCGTACCCTTTCATGGACTGCATCCCTATTTTCCCATCCTCTTCATTTATTTGTCATGACGCCCTTTAAAAGTCAGTATCGAATTTGCTTTCACTACCTCCCTGGCCAGCGAGTTCCAGGCACCCATCACCTTCTGTGTAAAATCTTGCCTCGTACATCACCTTTAAACGTTGCCCTTCACACCTTAAACCTATGCCCCCTAGTAACTGACTCTTCCAACCTGGGAAAAAGCTTCTGACTGTCCAGTCTGTCCATGCCCTTCATAATCTTGTAGACCTCTATCAGGTCGTCCCTCAACTTCCGTTGTTCCAGTGAGAACAGCCCAAGTTTCTCCAACCTCTCCTCATAGCTAATGCCCTCCATACTTGGCAACCTCCTGGTAAATCTTTTCTGTACCCTCTCCAAAACCACCACATCCTTCAGGTAGTGTGGTGACCAGAATTGAGCACAATATTCCAAATGCAGCCTTACTAAGGTTCCGTAAAGCTGCAACATTACCTGCCAATTTTTAAACTCAGTGCTCTGGTCAATAAAGGCAAGTACGCCATATGCCATGTTGATGACCTTCTCTACCTGCGTTGCTACTTTCAGTGACCTGTGTATCTGCACACCCAGATCCTTCTGCTTCTCAGTACTCTTAAGGGTTCTGCCATTTACTGTATATTTTCCATCTGGATTAGACCCTCCAAAATGTATTACCTCACATTTTTCCAGATTAAACTCCACCTACCGTCTCTCTGCCCAAGTCACCAACCGATCTACATCCTGCTGTATCCTTTGACAGTCCTCATCACTATCCACGATTCCACCAACCTTTGATTCATTGACAAACTTACTAATCAGACCAGTTACATTTTCGTCCAAATCATTTTTATATACTATAAATAGCAAAAGTCCTAGAGGTACATCAGCCAAAAGGTGTTATCAGGGGCCAAGGCTGCAGGAGGGAAACTTGGGATCTCGATTGTGGGGATTGGACGCAGCATGTTGGGATGCAAAGGAGATAGCAGTTGTGAAGGAGAACAATTCAGCACATAACAGGGGAGAAAACAGAGCATGGGAGGGAAAGGTGTAATGCAGGATGGGGTGGTGTCATCCACCATCAGCACCCACTGGGACCATGTACCACTATGTCTAGCATGATGTATCAGTGTGCTTGGGCTTAGGGGATAAACTGGGGAGATGAATAGTTCCTTACAGTGTTTGGACGGAACATGGGGAAGATTAAAGAACATAGAGTTTACTTGGAAATTTGATGGGGGCCACTTAGACTGAGAATCTGAATGTGTAACTCACTCCATGGAGCTTAATTGCTGTTTCCTTCCATCGAGATCAAATGGCTGCCACTACACCTGGAGTAGGGTAGGTGTTTTATTCTGAGGGATGGGGCTGCATTTCTGTGTAATGTGAGGTCCTTCAAATGGCAACATCCTTAAACAGATACCCACCCACTGCAGGGAAAAGATACTTGTGATGCTGTCTGCGAACCTTATGCATTGACCTGCTGTATGGGAAACAAATACTTGATCTCAAGCATTCTTGACCACATCATGCAGCATCAGGGATCAATCTCACTAGTGGCTGTGATGCACCAGGAATGTATTGCAGCCTGGAAAAATTCATCTTCATTGCCAAAATAACAATCACCTTCCAAGGCCCCAGAGTCTGCACATGGTGCAGAAGCTGCTCGCTTCACACCTGGGACAATAAAACATCATGTCGCACTAAAGATGACTGTCATCTGTATGTATATTTTTGTTGCTGCAGCTAAAATGATATTCCGTCAAAAAGTTAACATTATTTACAAATGTTAGACCATATTTACAGTGGAGTGTCACCATACCACTGACAGCCTTCAGGGGCCTTCGTCATCCTTTCTTTTCCACAACACCTTGACCCAGCCCTGGGCCCCACAACTGGGATGGAGGGAGCCTGTCCTATCATGGATCCTGAGATAACAAGGTGTAGAGCTGGATGAACACAGCAAGCCAAGCAGCATCAGAGGAGCAGGAAGGCTGACGTTTCGGACCTAGCTGTGTTCATCCAGCTCTACACCTTGTTATCTCAGATTCTCCAGCATCTGCAGTTCCTACTATTTCTATCGTGGATCCTGGTGGCATTGGAGTTTTGGTTGGACAATGCACTGGAATTTGTGGCTCGAGGGCCCAGGCAAGCTGAGTGTGTCTTGCCTACAGGCAGGTTCACCATCCTCACCTTGACCTCCCATAGGATTGAGGATGACAAGCAGTATGCAGATGGAAGGCCCTGCGATCTCTGGAGTGTTAGGAGAGGAGACTTCTCCTGTGCCTGTCTGCGATTGCTCCTCCAGTGGATGCATACTGGCACCATCCTGTGTTGGGTCAGGAAGGGGCATCTTGAGTGAAATCAAAATCACTTGTCAACCTTTTGCCTTCCCTTTCGAGCACCGATGGCTAGAGTGCAGACATTGTTGGTGCTGGACCAGGCTGTCCATGGCAGTTGCCAACCTGTCCAAGGAGGTAGCCAGGCACTTTCATGCCTGAGACTGTAGGCTGCACCAAGGTGTCAGTATCTGAGCTGGGAAAGTGGAATGATCTTTGGCTTCTTCCTCACAGGTGAAAATGGGGTTAGCTTGAGGACAATCCTCTCGATCATGCCACTGGTACCTGCAGGAGACGAAAGAGAGAATGTATGGGCAAAACTGGAGAAGACATTCAGGCAAGTTAAGAGAACATTCACAATGCCAGAAAGGGGAGCAACATAGCAACGTACAATAATTCTTACTGGGTTGCCTGGATATCGTGGTTTCCGCAGCACCACAGGAATACTCATGGCACTCACTGGCCAGGACCAGGATCCCCTCTTCATAGGAAGTGAGGAGCTGAATGTTGAACACACCACCTGTCTTTGCTCTCTTCCTTTTATGGAAGGCCACTTCCTCCTGGAATGAAACAAAGGATTGAGTAAGCTGAAAATAGTTGGCACAGTCATTAATGCTGGTGCAGGTGGGTGTGAGTGAGTGAGCGTTAGTAGTATTGGGAGATTGGTTGAATCGAACAAATTAGGGAGAGTGTTTCATGCAGTATTGAGAGTTGTATATCATGACCATTGCCAGGAGATGTGTGCAGTAGAAGAGATACGGTGAATGTGAGGGAGCAGAGAGAAGGTGGTGGCACTTAACTTCTGCTTCTTGTGAGAAGGAAAATATGGGTTAGGTGCCCTGGCGGAGTGGTTTATAGTCAATAAGGCAAGTTTCAAAAACTAGTATGAGAAATGTCACTAGGCCTTAGAGAAAAACTGTCTGTGAAACTGGCCTAAGTTAGACGATTAGATGATTTCTGGTAAAATTCAGCCCAGTGTTCTTTAATTTGCTATTCTGAAGTAAAGTATGAGTTAATTAAAACAAAACAAGTGAGATCCAATACATTCATTTATAGGTGAAAATTTGCCTGCAAAAGTACACAACCTGTGTCCCCTCATGCAAACAAAAAGACTGCTTTGTCTTTATCTAAAACTCCTGATTGGGCCTCGAGCGTACCATTTTTAACTTTGAAACTCTGAATGCTGTTCCTGGCCATTACTTCACACTTTCATTTCCCACACTCTTGTAGCTCAATGGTAGTATCCTTACCCCTGTACTTGGAGGTTTGGATACAAGTTCCAGCTACTCCAGAGGTGTTTAATAGCATCTCTGAACAGGTTGATTCGGGGAAAAAAATAGCTAGAATAGTAATTCTGTGGGCAGTGAAATAACTTGCACAGAGAGATAGAGTCATTGAGATGATGGCACAGCAATTGACCCATTGGTCCAACCCATCAGATCAGATATCCTAAATAAATCTAGTCCGATTTGCGAGCATTTGGGCCATATCCCTCTAAGCCCTTCCTATTCAGATACCCATCCAGATGCCTTTGAAATGGTGTGATTGTACCAGCCTCCACACTTCCTTTGGCAGCTCATTCCATACACGCACCACCCTCTGCATGAAAAAGTTGCCCCTTGGGTCCCTTTTAATTCTTTCCCCTCTCACCTTAAATCTACGCCCTCTAGTTTTGGAAACCACAACCCCAGGGAAAAGACCTTGTCTATTTACCCTATCCATGCTCCTCATGTCTGTATAAACCTCTATAAGGTCATCCCTCAGCTTCGGATGCTCCAGGGAATTTAACTCCAGCCTATTCAGCCTCTCCCTATAGCTCAAACCCTCCAACTCGGCAACATCCTTGTAAATCTTTTCTGAAGCCTTTCAAGTTTCACAAAATCCTTCCAGGGAGACCAGAAGCACATGCATATTCCAAAAGTGGCCTATCCAATGTCCTGTACAGCCGCAAAATGACCTGCAAAACTTCTATACTCAGTGCACTGACCAATAAAGGCCTAGGCTCGAAACATCAACCTTCCGACTCTGATGCTGCTTGACCTGCTGTGTTCCTCCAGCTCCATGCTGTATTGACTGCCTTCTTCATTATACTGTCTACCTATGACTCCACTTTCTAGGAACGATGATCCTGCACACTGAGATTTCTTTGTTTAGGAACATTCCTCAGGATTTGCCTTTCCAAAGTGCAGCACCTCATATTTATCTAAATTAAACTCCATCTGCCAGTCCTCGACATACTGGCCTATCTGATCAAAATCCCATGGTACACTTAAGTAACCTTTTACAGATGCTGCCAGACCTGCTGAGTTTTTCCTGCAACTTCTGTTTTTGTTCCTGGTTTACAGCATCTGCAGTTCTTTTGGTTTTTATTTAACCTTCTTTGCTGCCCACTACACCTCCAATTTTGCTGTAATCTGCAAACTTACTAACCATACCTCATATGTTCACATCCAAATCATTTATATAAATGATTAAAAGGAGTCGACCCAGCACCAATCCTTGTGCTGATCATAGGCCTCCAGTCTGAAAGGTAACCGTCCACCACCCACCCTCTACCTTTGAGCCAGTTCTGTATCCAAATGGCTAGTTTCCCTCTATTCCATGTGATCTAACCTTGCTAACCCGTCTACCATGAGGAAACTTGTGGAATGCCTCACTGAAGTCCATATAGATCACATCCACTGCCCTTCCCTCATCAACCCTCTGTTACTTCTTCAAAAAACTCAACTAAGTCAGTGAGGCATGATTTCCCACACACAAAGCCATGTTGACTATCCCTAATCAGTTCCTTGTCTTTCCAAATACATGTAAATTCTGCACCTCAGGATTCCCTCCAACAAATTACCCACCACCAATGTCAGGATCACCGGTCTATAGTTCTCTGGCTTTTCCTTACCACCTTTCTTAAATAATGGAATGACATTAGCCGAACTCCAGTGTTCTGGCACCTCACCTATAACTACCAATGATACACATATCTCAGCAAGAGGCCCAGTAATCACTTCCCTAGCTTCCCACAGAGCTTTAGGGTACACCTGATCGGGTCCCAGGGATTTATCCATCCAGCCATCCAGCACCTCATCTTCTGTAAATTCACAGAGTCATTGCATCCTTCGGCATGCAGACAGGCCCTATGGCCCAAACTGGTCCATGCTGACCAAAATATCCATCCACGCTAACGTCATTTCCTTGCACTTGGCCCGTATCCTTTTATACCTTTCCTATCCATGTATTCATTCACATGCCTTTTAAATGTTGTTAATGTACTTGCCTCAACCACTTCTGATATTTAATGTAATAAGTAATGTAAAATGCACATTAAAGTAACGTGGACATTTTTCAAGATACCGCTATGTACTCATGTTCTGTATCTTCCATATCCTTCTCCACAGAAAACACTGATGCAAAATATTCATTTAGTATCTCCCCCATCTCCTGCGGTTCCACACATATTTGCTGATTTATAAGGGGCCTATTGTCTCCCTAGTTGCCCTTTTGCCATTAATGTATTTATAGAATCCCTTTGGATTCTCCTTAACTCTATTTGTCAAATCTATCTCATGTCCCCTTTTTATCCTCCTGATTTTCCTCTTAAGTATATTCCTACTGCCTATATACTCTTTGAAGAATTCACTCAATCTCTGCTTTATATACATGACATATGCTTCCTTCTTTTTCTTGATTGAAGCCTCAACTTGTCTAGTCATCCAGCATTCTCTACACCTACCAATGTCCCCTGCACCCTAACAGCAACCTCTGGACTCTCCTTATCTCATTTTTGAAGGCTTCCCATTTTCCAACTGTCCCTTTACCTACAGCCATCCATCCCAATCAACTTTTGAAAGTTTTTGCCTAATACCATTAAAATTGGCTTTCCTCCAATTTAGAACTTTAACGTTTAGAGTTGGTCTATTCCTTTCCATCTTAAAACTAATAGAATTATGGTCACTGGCCCCAAAGTGTTCCCCCACTGACACCTCAGTCACCTAACCTGCTTTATTTCCCAAGAGTAGGTCAAGTTTGGCTCCTTCTCTGCTAGGTACTTCCACATACTGAATCAGAAAATTTTCTTGTACGCACCCAACAAATTCCTCTCCATCCAAGCCCTGAACACAGTGGCAGTTCCAGTCTATGTTTGGAAAGTTAAAATCCCCTACCATAACCACCCTTTTATTCTTACAGATAACTGAGATCTCCTTACAAATTTGTTTCTCAATTTCCCACTTACTATTTGGGGGGTCTACAGTACAATCCCAATAAGGTGATCAACCTTTTCTTATTTCTCAGTTCAACCCAAATAACTTCCCTGGACGTATTCCTAGGAATATTCTCCCTAAATACAGCCGTAATATTATCCTTAATCAAAAACACCACTCCCCGTCGTCTCTTGCCCCCATTCCCCACCCTTCTATCCTATAGCAAGTATATCCTGGAACATAAAGGTGACATTCCTGTCCATCCCTGAGCCACATCTCTGTAATTGCTATGATATCCCAGTCCCATGTTTCCAACTATTCCCTGAATTCATCTGCCTTACCTGTTAGGCCTCTTGCATTGAAATAAACACAATTTAATTTATCAGTCCTACCTCGTTCTCTGCTTCATTCCCACGTGCCCTCACTGTTTGTCTTGCTCCTTTTTGCAACTGTACCAATCTTAGACTGATCTCTTTACTGACTGCCTCACTGGGTAGCTCCCAAGCAGCTCTAGCAAATCTCCCCGCCAGTATATTAGCCCCTTTCCAATTCAGGTGCAATCCGTCCTTCTTATACAGGTCACTTCTAGCCCAGAAGGGATTCCAATGTCTCTCAGATGAAAATAATTTTACCCATTCTTTAGCAAGCTGCTATCTCATTTTGATAAAATTTCAAAAGTAAATACTTTTTGACTGTCTGACTCTCATAATCGTAATGTAATCAGGTCTTTGTACAGAATAAGTTGAATATTGAGTCACACTGTTGTAATCATCATTGTCAGTTACTCCCAAATCTACTTTCATTCTGGACCATCAACAGTGCAATATCCTATAATGAAACATGGATTTCTTACATAGTTAAATGCACATTGCTAAATGACCCTAACTATTGGATGGATTTACATGCTGAACAGACTTAAAATCAACAGAAATGATGCAGTGAATATATTATTACAACAATGTAGTGAGACATATGACTAGGATAATGAAGCTTATTAATGCTTCATTTGACACTGTCAGCTCCTGCCTCCAATGTTTCAACATAGAGAGCATTCACCCAAGTCACTCAATAGTTAAAATCCTGCTGGAAAAACTCTTGTCATTTTTCATTTGTTTAGTTTCACCTTCACCTCATTTGTTATTTCCGCCCTCTTTCTTTCACTCCCTTGTCAGCATCAGCCTTCAGATTGACCTTCACTCTCCATTCACTGTCAATGTTATACACAGGTCAAAAAATCTCCACTACATGCAGCGCCACAGCACTTAGTTAGATTTTTCTTCCAGTCCCAGAGCAGGGCCTCTATAACTGAACACAGCTCATCCATCCATCCTCCCATCCCCCTGTGCCTGTACAATTCCTTAGCTTCATGATGTCTTTCCATTTTTAAGCTCATGATAGATAAAAACAGATGACTTTATGGGCAGCTCTGCTAACAGCAGGTTAGAGCGCTGGTGACTGATTGTTTGAAACATGAGGATTAATGGGTATTTATATTTCATTAAATTTTATGCTCACAGGAGAATAATGTATCACTCTGAGATATTGAAACATATGTCAACCCTATCCACTTACATATAATTCAATTTGACTTAAATGCATTGATCAAATTTTATTAAAGTCCAATATATCTTCCAAAAAGGCTCACTAACACAATATTCCTGCTCCACATTCATCAGATAAAGGGAAGCAATTGTGTTGTAATTCTATTTATACCATTTTTGAAAGGAAAGATTATTTTGGAGTGAATACTTATTACAAGGTGACTGCAGCTTGCTGAAGGACTGTGATTGAGATTATTAAGGGAATTCTCAAGTGTTGCATTTTAGTTAAAATTACCCCTGGGTTCTACATTATGTTATGCATTCAAAAAAAAATTGTCATTGTTAACAAAATTACCTCAGAAGGTTTGGCAATAGGACTTCTAAATCTGATAACAATATATTCACATATTATCCATATCAAATAATGCCCCTTCTTGTATTTTAAGATACTACACAGTTTATTTGTAAAGTGCTATTTTTATATTTTTCTTTGCTAAGTTTAAAACTGAAATACTGGTAGTGATCTTGCAATGAAATTATGCATTTGACTGAGCGAGACTGAAAATGATTAAGTACAATGATTAGTTCACAAAAAAATTAGTAAAATTCAATTTACATTAGTGCAAATCAATCATTTTCCCCTCAGCCTGGTTTCTAATACTTCTTTACACTCTTATCTCTGCAAATCCCATAACTGAGAAAGTAATCAGAAAATCTGACTTAGGTAATTGTACTCATGAGCTAACCCACTATGAGATTCTCAACCTCCAGTTTTCAGTTCTCTTCTTTATTTCAATCTTCAGAATTGGCTGATATATTCTGAAACTGACCAGTCAAAGTTCCCAAATTGAGTATTTCTGGTAGAATTCTAAACATACTGTGGAGAAATTGAACTTGACCATCGACCTCTTTGGTAAGGATGATCAGCAGTGTGTCAAAACAGCTAATCTGCATATGTCTGTTTTGTACCAATATCTAAAATTATACTTCATCACCACACTTTTGTAACATCTTGATGTTCTTGTACAGTATGACAAAGAAATATTATTCCATTTAGTAGCTAAAACAACTTTGAAGTTAGATTCGCTGAATAAAATTATTTATGTTCAAAGTGTAGTGCTGCTAGTTATTTATGACATCACTTCATAATGGCATATGCTGTCCAGGCAGACCCATGGTTCTGACTTGGATCTGTCTCAGGCCTTAACCAATTGATGTTTTAGTTGGTATTGCCATACAATGCTAAAGTAAGGGAAAATAGTTCAGCTTCATGAGGTGATGTTGCCCTTGTACTGTAAATATGTGCATGTACTTGCAAACGTACCTATTGGCTGTACCATGCAATTCTCACATGAAATATATTAGCAATGCTCACACTAACTTTGCAAAATTTGTTCTCCTAATTACCTGGGCCATGAAACTGCAATGGGATTCTAAAGCATAAATGCTTAACATGTTCATCTACAATTTGGCTTCATATTCTTTCAGAGGAAGAGCTAATACATTAACTTTAACGAGGTCAAAGCTCGAGTAAGATGAAGTCTCAGGCAATTGTAATGAGAATTTGGAAGCTAGTGTCCTCAGACTAATTTAGGTTCCGTGGAACTTCCATTTATTGAGTTGTAGAAAGACAAATCAATTTATATGGACTGTCAGAGGATTGTCATATTGCCACCATATGGACTACCATCCGATGTGCTAAATTAACCTTTTACATTACTTTATTGTGAATAAACTTATAATGAATATAAAATTTATTAATTTCACATTTCTATGTTTATCTGATAATTACTCAATTAGGATTTCATTATCATGGAGTAACTGGAGAATATGGCCCTGTTTTCAGTGAGCTGTAGTCATTCTTTTTCTCACCTATCACAGGCACAAAAATGACGATGCTTGGATCTCAGAATCATGAGGAGATTTCTACTTATAGCATGTATGAAATTTCTTTGATAAAATTCTAAATATGTCTCTTAATAACTGCTTGAATATCATGTCCTTGTACCAAACAACTGACTTTTAACTTTCCCTTAAATACAAGAAGCATGTAGCAATTCTTCCCATTGCAATTATGAAACTTGGCATTTGGATCAAAAAAGTTTACTTCACTTCCTTAAAAACAATGAGGACCATCCATTTTTCTCAACCATTACAGATTCTTTGGGGTCCAATTTGCCAGAATATTACAAGCAAGTTCTTATTTTAACTAAAAGTATTTTTGACATTTTTCTTAATTTAAGGTAAGTTGTCAAAAGTGAATCTCTGTTATTATCTCCTTGGCAGTGCCATGTGTATATCTAAAGGAATGGTTCCATTGACAATGCCAAATAGATGTATAACTTATGCTATTAATTGTTTTAACCTCCTCCACACACAATGGACAAAAATAATATTTTGCCATTTGTTAGTCCATTTGTTGATTTGTATACCTCTAAAAAACTAATGGATGATTCCAACAAATCCTAGTATATTGGATGCAATATGGCTTAAAGAAGACATGATTTGTTTCAGATAAAGATGCCGACCTGGATTCTGATTTTTTTTTTAAATGGATCCACTAACATTGGGAGAAAGCAAAATCAATTTGGCTGCCAGCTCTTAAGCAGTGGAAGTCCCCTTTCAGCCTGTTTCACCCACCCATTGTATGACATGAATGTAAGGTGTGTTATTTTTAGGTGCATCAGGTGCTGACCACTTCCTTCCTGCATGGCAAGTAGTCTGCTGCCACTCATCTCATCCCTGGTAAAATCTGACACTAGCAGATTGATGAATTGGACTTCCTTGTATGAGAAGCCATCCAAGAACTGAGAGAAAGCTAGCAAGGGCAAGTAATTAACTGCAGTATATATCATGATCATTTGAAATTCTTCAGCACATTTTTGTATCAAAAAGGTACTAATAAACATCAAGCTTGTACTAAGTTAGGTGTAACTTGGTTTTCTTCCAGTTTCCTTTGCTGCTCTCGTCTCTTGAAGGAATGCAACACATTTCTGGATTCAATTTCAGAGGTACAAGTCAGTATCCAGTTACATTCTTCATTATCTATGAGTCTTTCGCAACAAATAGCAGTAATAATTTGATCATGAGGACCTTTCCGACCTTGTCTAATGTTCACTTTGCTGTCCATACACTGTTTACAAGTGCAGACACTCTATCTGATTTAATTCCCCTTCTCAACACACAGTTGCTATAAGCACTTTTCATGCCATTGATCTGACTAAAGTAACCAATCCAGCACAGACTGAGGATTGCAATTAATGAAATTTGCTCTATATGGCTCAGTTTACCAGTTGGATAAATTTGCTGACTCATAGTTAAACATTTGAATTAATCGAGTGCTGGTGAAAGGATTTAAAAATTATGCTAATGCTTCAAAATTCTTCACATGATTTCGACAAAAGCTCTCAGAAACTGATCTTTAAGACTATTTTTTAAAGCTATATCGGGTAACTGTCAAATAATTCACTTCACCTCCTCCAGGACCATGACCCCATCATTGATCAACACACTTTTTTTCCAGGACCACATCCATACCCACAACCCCTCAGCCCCGTGCCCCCACCACAACTTTCTACCTTTTCATTACTGAACTCCTCACAGCCTAATTCTACCTTCTTCCAAAAATTCACCAGCAGGATTGTCCCTTGAGACCCATCTTTTCAGTGTGATTCTCCCACACTCCACTTATTTTTTCCTATCTTCACACTATTTTATCTCCTCTTCCAACCTATTTTCACTGTTTTTCTAATATCATTTCAACAATTTCCCATTTCCAGGCCTAACAACTTTCTCTTCAGTTTGGATGTCCTTCTGTGCTTCCATTCGCAACATGAATGGTCTGAGAGATCGCCACCATATTTTTGAATGGAAGGCTAGGCACCATCTTCATCTGGCCTGCCTAGGCTTGTTCTTTCATTTGTAAAATTTCTCCTTGAAATTACCTCAGTTTCTCCAAATAAGATGAGTGTCTACAGGGTATGAGCATCTCATATGGGTGCTAGTTATGTTGCATTTGTGTGGGGAACATTCCTTATTCCAATTTGACTGCCCCTTTCACTACACCCTATCACCAATCCCATTGCCACAGCTTTCTTTTCCTGGTACATTGCTGACTATATTGGTACCACTCTTGGTTCTCACTTGGGACTGGAAAAAATCATCGTTTCTCACCCTCCCAGAACTTGGAGAAGGTTCCCCTAGTTCTTGCTTTTCATCCCACTAATCTCTGTATTCAAAGTACCATCCTCTGCTGTTTCTGCCACTTCAAACATGATGCCACCATTCAAAACATCTTCCCTTGCCTCTCCTCCCCTGTCAATATTCCAAAATGACTAGTTGCTAGTCCACTCCTCAATTATCCCCAACTGCTTAACCCTTTCACTTGGCAATTTTCAATGCAACAACAAAAGGTATAATATTTGCCATGACACCTCCTCCATCTTTGTTGTCCAAAGCCCTAAGCAGTCCATCTAGGTGAAACAGCAATATATTTGTACTTCTTTTTGTCTAGTTTACTGTCTTCACTGTTGTTTCCTCTGCAGTGGGAACACTATGTGGAATGACCACTTTGAAGAACGCTCCTGCTAAACTTGTAAGCATGATACTGATCTACCATTTGCTTGCCATTTTAATCCACGATCATGTTCTCATATTCACATTATTGGCCTAGGCCTGCATCAGTATTCTAGTGAAGCCTAACAGCTGCAATAGAGTTATATGCTGGAGTAGTAGCACCTCATCTCGTTCTTTGTAGGATATGTGGAACAATCCCCCTTCTGCGGCTACACTGGCACTATCCCCCCACCTCTTCTTCCATTACATCGGTGAGTGTATAGGCACCACCTCATGCTTCCACGAGGAACTCGAACAGATCAACTTTACTAACCTTTCCACCCCAACCTCAAGTTCACCCGGACCATCTCTGATACCTCTCTCTCCTTCCTTGACCTCTCTGTCTCCATCTCTGATGACCACCTTGAAACTGATATCTATTTAAAGCCCACCAACTCCCACAGCTACCTACATTACGTCTCCTCTCACTCAACTTCCTGCGAGAATGCGATCCCCTACTCCAAATTCCTCCGCCTCCGCCGCATCTGCTCCCAAGATGAGGCATTCCACTCCTGAACATCTCAGATGTTCTCGTATTTCAAAGACCTCAACTTACCCGTCTCAGTGGTCAAAAACGCCTTCGACCGTATCATCTGCATTTCCTGCACCTCAGCCCTCACAACCCCTCCCCATAATAAAAAAAATACAGAACTCCCCTTGTCCTCACGTATCACCCCGTTAACGTTCGGATTCAACACCTCATCCTCCGCCACTTCCACCACCTGCAATCTGAACCCACTACAAAGGATATATTTCCCTCACCACGCTTATCTGCCTTCCGGAGGGACCACTCTCTCCGCGACTCCCTTGTCTGCTCCACACTCCCCACTAGCCCCACCAGCCCTGGCACCTTTCCCTGCAAAGCAGAAGGTGCTACACCTGCCCTTACTCCTCCCCCCTCACCTCCAGCCCAAGCCCCAAAAAAACCTTCCACATCAAACAGATGTTCACCTGCACGTCCGCTAATGTGGTCTATTGCATCTGCTGTTCCTGATGTGGCCTCCTCTACATGGGGGAGACCAAGTGGAAACTCGGAGACTGGATTGTACAGCACCTCCCAGTCGCAAACTACTCCAACTCCCCCTCCCACTCCCTAGATGACATGTCCATCCTGGGTGTCCTCCAGTGTCACAACGATGCCACCCAGAAACTGAAGGAACAACACCTCATATTCCGCCTTGGAAGCCTACAACCCAATAGTTTCAAAGTGGACATTATTTGCTTCAAAATCTCCCCACCCCCGACATAATCCCAAGACCAGCTCCCCCATCTCATCCCCGCCTCATTGACCTGTCCGTCTTCACTCCCACCTATCCATTCCTCACACCTCACTGACCAATCCCCACCACCACCTACCTACACTCACCTTTACTAGCTTCATCCCTGCCTTCTTGACCTGTCCGTCTTCTCTCCCACCTCACTGATCAACTCCCACCACTACCTACCTGCACTCACCTATCACCATCCCACCAACCTTCCCCAGCCCGACACCCCCTTCCTATTTATTTCAGAGCCCCCTTCCCCATATCTGAAGAAGGATTCCAATGCAAAACATCAGCTTTCCTGCTCCTCTGATGCTGCCTGGCTTGCTGTGTTCCTCCAGCTCCACACTGTGTTGTCTCATTTTTCACTGAGGCACTTTACAATCTTCTGGACTCAGTGTTGAGTTCAACAACTCCAAGTCTTGAATTGAGGTCTTTAGTTTGTTCCCCTCTCCCATCTCCACAGTCTTTCATTTTCATTGTCTTGCTTTCAGCAGAGCTGACAATAATTCTAATATGAACACCTACCAGTAACACCCACTCTGGAACTATTACACTCCTCTATAAAGATTGCCAATTCCTTTGCCTTTTGTTCTGTGACATTTTGGATCCCTATTCTCCTACACATTTTAATCTTCCCTGACTTTCACATCTATTCCACTTCATACCTCCTCAATAATATAAAATATATCCTGTTTCCACATTTAATTAGTCCTGAAGTCACTGGGCTTGAAACTTTAACTGCGTTTCTCACCATAGATGCTACCAGACCTGCTCGGTTTCTCCAGGACTTTCTAGTTTTGTTACAAGTCTTCAGCGTCTGCAGTATTTTGTTTTAGCTTTTGAAACAGATTTTTATTGGCTCCCATTACAATTTAATGAACAAAAGAAAGGTGCGTGTGTTTGACAGTTGGAACTAACAGTTCTTGAATAGTGAATTTTTTGAGGCATAAGAAGTCAAATGAAGATCTAATCCTACCAGCGCTAACCCGTATTTTATATTGTCAGCATTTTTGCTTATTGGGATTATTAATGTAATAGTTTTTCTGAGGATATTTTGTGGAATAGGGGACGTACTAAATCTAAAATTGGTTGGATGTACTCCGTAATGTATGAATATGATCAGCTTATGATGTCAGATCCACAGAATCACCATTGTCACTTTCAAAATGGACTATTGTCAGGCAACTGACTTTCATTTTGAATATAGGCTATGCATAACATTTAAACAAAGTTCAAAGAAATGTGTATGCGCTTACTACTTATATAAACTTTGTTCTCTCACTTTTTTACTCCTTCTATTGATAGAAAAACAAATAATTTTTCAACCATTATTAATGCAACAAATGAGCTTTTGAAATAAGCTGAGATGTGTGGGAAAATGTCAACCCGTAAACGCTTATTACCATCTCATTTATTTAAGTGTCTTTTTGCATTGGATGACATTTGTTGCAATGAGTTTCTGGTTTAATGCCACCACACAATAAAAGCTGAGTCTTGAAATGTACACCTCCATATTGTTATGAATTTCTTACCCAGCTGTTGGGTTGTGACAGACAAGCAGCAGATTGTCAGTTTTTGTTCTGTCTGTCACAGTACACTTACCTCCTGATGCTTGAAGTAATCAATACCGGCCTGAAATCACCTACTGCTACCTCTGCTACTCCTATTTTGTCCAGTCATAAATTATGAATCCCCACACAACATCAAGTATAAAATTTCTATTGCATTTGCTAATCATTGATCAATAATTCAGAGGCCTCTCCTCTTCAAGGATTCTTGGTTTCCTGGAACATATGGTGCCAACCTGACAGCATTGAGGAAGCAATTCCCTTATCACAAAGGTAGCAAGGGAAAACAAGTTGTTTAAAGTTGTTTTTCTAAGGCTGACTTTTGTTCCCTCCATGTTACGTTTAATGACTGCACAACCACAGTAGCTGTTGTGCATGTAACAGAAGTGTAATTTACTATGGTTCTAGGCTTTGGCATCCATGGTTGTTAGAAGTTTAAGCATTGCCTTTTGCACGGAAACTCTCCCAAATGCTTCAAATGGAAGCTTTTCCCTCACATGTTACTTTAGGCAAGAACTATATAAGATCAGTGATCCCTTTAATGTATTTATTATTGTTCTTTTTGCTGAATTCCAAGGCACACAATCCATTTGACAAACAAAAACAACTATGTCGTGTCAGCATTTGAAAATTAATACTGTTCCTGATAGTTTGCTTACTTGCTGCAAAGTTTCCTGATTTCTGATACATGAAATATCAAGTACTGAGGCACAAATGAGTGGAAAAGATGTCTATTCACTGAATGTGTCCCACAGAAGTGTAAGGTGTAAGGGTAGGCAGTGATAGAAAATGCAACTCTTTAGGTTTTGTCAGGAATATTTTTCAGTTCCAACATGGTGCAAGAGTACAAAAGCTAATAATATTTTCCGTTTATTTAAACTATAAATACAAGCATGCTATTTGCTATCATTTTAAATCAGACAGATGTTTGCAGTTTCTCACAGATGATTTTTATGCTTCATTTGCCGCAGAGTTTTAATATGAACTGGATCAGAATTGGAATTGCTTTGGGAACACTGACGCTGGTTTTGAGAAGAACTGAATTTGCAGCCTACTACTCCCAGATTTATTTTCATTTCCATAGTCATCCTTGGATAGGAAATTGAGTCACTTACTATTCTGCAGTTCTGTTCCTCATTATATCAATGAGCAGAAACTGTCTTGTAATTGGTTCTGGTGAAGATATCAGCTATTTCTAAGTGTCTTGGCCTCAACGTGATTGCAGATCAGAAAAAACCTTCACTGCCAGTGTGAATGAGGTGTTAAAATTATCTAAACTGCCATATTCTTAGAAGTATTGTGCTGTACGTGTGTATTGGCCTACTTCAAACATGCACAATGAACTGTATCAGAGCAATCCATTTTTATGTTAATCTACTTGTATCATCCTGAAGTGGTTGAATTAGTCATGTACCAGGTCTGAACTTGCAAAGTGAATTCAAGATAAGGCATTTGCTAACTAGAAAGTTAGCCAATTTGTTTCTTGTTTTAATTTAGATCTATCAAGTATATGATGATAGAATAATTATAGATGATTAGGATGAACTTCAGGCATAAATAAACATTGATTTTCAGCTCCCATTCTTAGACCCCAAAATTCCAAAACCAAATAGAAGCCCCAAATACATCTGTCAACCACAATTAACTAGGTACTGTTTGATACAACGTCCACAAGAGACACTTGGTTCATGTTTACTCTATGTAGTGACCTATTCTTTGTCAGCGAAAAACAGTAGAGGACTTTGACAATGAAAAACATCAAGTGTATGATGTCACAGCTACAAGAAAACAATGAGTATCTGATGTCAGAGGTGCAAAATTACAGAAAAAACTATCTGACTGTTCTAACAAGTGATTGTACAATTCACAGGAGTATCATTTTCAGGGAATAAGGGGGTAAAATACCCATTTATATTATTGTTTTTTTCCTAATTAAATTTATCATCAAACTATCAGCATTGCTACTGTGCAGTGCTCTGCACAAATCTGACATAAACACCAGTTCCATTTCAGGAGAAAATGGTAAAATCATGACAATCGAATTAAACGACCACGCGGCTGTGGGACAGTTGCACAGCGGTTAGCTCTGGTGCCTCATAGCACCAGAGAGCAGGGTTTGATTTTAACCTTGCGTGACTATCCCTGTGGACATTCCACTGGGTGCTCCAGTTTCTTCCCACAGTCCAAAGATGTTAGTTGGATTGGCCATGCTAAGTTTTCCTGTAGTATTGAGAGATGTGCAAGCAGAGTGGATTAGCCATGACAAACGTGTGTGTGGGGGTGGGGAGTGGGTCTGGATGGGATAGTCTTCAGAGGGCTGGTGCAGACTCAATAGGCTGAATGGCCTCTATCTGCATTTTAGAGATTTTATGATTCTACAATTTTATGATTTTTGACTTGCAATTTAGTGACTTTGTGACTGATATACCATTTCTGAAAGTGTAATCTTAAAAATATAATGATCAAACAATTTCATGTCACCTAATGTTAATACTGTTACATTTGACTACCCTTCTGTAATAGAGGCATTCCTGATGTGGACAAGCAGTTTCCTGTCTGAACGCAGAAATGCATAGTGGAAACTTGGGTCTAGAGCCACTCAAAAGTGTCCATTAAAACGGACTGAAAGTCTTACCTGCCTGCTGACCTTTGCACTCAAATAACAATATTCCATGCCAGAAAGTGAAACTTCAGGCTATGAATGCAATTTCTTGAAATTCACTGAAGAATTTCAACTTGAATAACTCTTACCTGATAGAACGTGCAATTTAGACCTTGTGTGATAGTGCAAAATAAAATAATGACTAGGCTACCTTTAAATACCTCAACTCATATCTACTTCCTTTAATGCAATTGAAAAGCAAATCAGGAGAGGCATTTAAGGGAGAAATCTGCCAATAATTTGCATTTGACATCATAATTTTTAAGTTTGGTTTACATCCAGCATGTTCCAGAGTGCAATGCATTAACAGTTTGTGGTATGGAGAAGGGTATAATGCATAGAGTAGGTGATGGTGTGGTGGTAATGTCACTACACTAGTAATGCAGTTCAAATATCACCATGGCCAATGGTGGAATTTGACTTCAATAAAACAAAACTCTAAAACTGAAAGGTAGTATAATATAAATTGTATAATCATTGTCATAAAAAAAAATCTGATTCACAAATATCCTTGAATTCATAGAGTCATAAATATACAGCACGGATGGTCTCACCAACCTTTCTAGGTCTGGCCTATGTGTGAATCAGTACCCAGAGCAGATTTTTAACTGCCCTCTGAAATGACAGTAAGCCATTCTGTTCATGGATAATATGTGCTGGCCTAGCAGCAATGTCCACATCCCTTTACCACTTTTTTTAAAAAAGCAGAGATTCCCAAATACTGTTCCTTTCCCAGTCAAGGTGTTCAGGAGTGAGTATAGCCAGAGAGAAAAAAAATCATAAGAACATAAGAATTAGGAGTAAGAATCAGCCATTAAGCCCTTCAAGCCAGCTCCAGAATGGCTGATTTAATTCAGCACCATTTTCCTTTACTATCTTTTTATCCTTTGATGTTAATGATACATAGAAGATTGTACTCTCAATCTTGAACGTACTCAAAAACTGAGTATCCAAAGCTCTCTATAGCAGAGAATTTCAGAGATTCACCACTCTCTGGGTGAAGAAATTCCTCCAACAGATCCTGAGTGGTCCACCCCATTTTCTAGTGCATAATCTCATTCTGGTTCATGCTCTGACCTTACTGTCACAGGAAGTTGTGCCCTAAGCTACAAAGTTGCTAGGGGTCCCTTCGTTAGGTACTAATTAGCCAGCTGTCCTACTAGACAATCCAATTGAGTTCAGTTCTGAAGAAGGGAGCTCAGAAATAAATAGAGGAGGGTGGGGCTGGAGAAGATGGGTGAGATGGTGATAGGTGAGTGCAGGTAGGGAGTAGTGGGGATTGGTCAGTGAGGTGGGAGGTGTGGGTAGGTGGGAGAGAAGATGGACAGGTTGCGTCAGGTCAAGGAGGCGGGGATGAGAGGAGGAATTGGACATGGCATAAACGCTGGGCCTGGGGGATTTTAAACATGGAATTCACTAGCTTTAAAATCTCCCCACCCCTGGCCTCACCCATGTCCAACACCCTCCCTCCCCATTTCTGAAGAAGGGTCCTGACCCGAAACGTCAACTTTCCTGCTCCTCTGATGTTGCCTGGCCTGCTGTGTTCCTCCAGCTCCATACTGTGTTATCTCTGACCCCAGCATCTGCAGTTCTTGCTATCTCGAAATGTTAACTCCGAATTTTCTTCGCAGTTGTTGCCAGACCTGCTGAGTTTTTCCAGCAAATTCTGTTTTTGTTTCTGATTTACAGCTTCCAGTGTTCCCTCGGTTTTTAATCCAATTGATCTGTTAGTGCTTAATGGCAGTGGGAAAACAGAAATGAGGAGGAGCAGGTAAACCATTCGCTTTTATCAAAGTGAACCCACTGAGATCTGGAAAATCCAGTCCATAATTTAGAAAAAGTAAATTTGATACATTATTTGTTTTTTCTTATGACCCACCCATCTCCTTTCCCTTCTGCTGCCCTACTTCCTTAATTTTCCTTGCGAATGGAACAATACAAAATAAGGAAATGGCAGAAGAATTGAACAGGTATTTTCCATCAGTCTTTGCTATCGAGGATGGAAATAATATTGCAGAACCAACAAAAGATTTGGAAATGGAAGGTAGGGAGGAATTCAAGAAAATTACAATCACCAGACAAGTTGTACTGAATAATTTATTTGAGCTGCAGGCTGAGAAGTCTCTGGGTCCAGATTGACTTCATCCTAGGGTGTTCAAAGAAGTGACTAGCAAAATAGTTGATGCATTGGTTTTTATTTCCCAAAACTCCCTTGATTTTGGGGACAAATAGAATTATTTTATTCAAAACGTGAAAGAGACAGAAGGTAGAAAACTACAGGCAAGTTAGATTTTTAGATTTGACTTGATTATTGTCACATGAGATACAGTGAAAAGACGCAACAAACGACAACACCTTCTGGTCGCCAATCATTTTAACTCCCCCTCCCACTCCCTGGATGAAATGTCCATCCTGGGCCTCCTCCAGTGTCGCAATAACACCACCCGCAAACTGGGGAAGCAATACCTCATATTCCGCCTCGGGACCCTACAGCCCAATGGCCTAAACATGGAATTTACCCGTTTCAAAATGTCCCCACCCCTGGCCTCATCCCATGCCCAAACCTCCCTCTTATCTCTGCCTCCTTGACCTGACACAACCTGTCCATCTTCTCTCCCACCTATCCGCCCCACCCATCCCACTGACCACTCCCTACCTGCGCTCACCTATCATCATTCCACCTACCTTCCCCAGCCCCACCCCTCCTCTGTCTCTTTATTTTCCAGCTCCCTTCCCCCTCCCCATTTCTGAATGGTCCCGACCTGAAACGTCAAGTTTCCTGCTCCTCTGTTGCTGCCTGGCCTGCTGTGTTCCTCCAGCTCCACCACTGTGAAGTGTCTGACCTCAACATCTGCAGTTCTTGCTGTCTCTGAAAAGTATTGTTTTGCTTGCTAACCAGATAAATCATACCTTACGTAAGTACGTCACGGTGATAAAACAGAATGCAAAATATAGTGTTACAGCTACAGTGAAGATGCAGTGAAAGGTAAACTTGAATATATGAGAGGTCTGTTCATAATTCTGATAGCAGCAGGGAAGAAGTGGTTCTTAAATTTTATGGTGCGTGTTTTCAAACCTTTGTAACCTCTACCCAATGGAAAAGGATGGAAGAGAAAGTGTCTGGGATGGCAGGGAAAGGGGTCTTTAATTATGTTGGCTGCTTTTCTGAGGCAATGGTAAGTGTAGATAGAATCATTGGAATGAAGTCTAGTTTTCATGATGGACTGAGCTTTGTTCATAACTCTCTGTAATTTGTTGCGGTCTCGGGCAGAGCAGTTGCTATACCATGCTGTGATAAATCCAGATAGGATGCTTTCCATGGTGCATTTGTAAAAATTGTTAAGAGTCATTGTGAACATGCCAAATTTCCTTACCATTCTGAGGAAGTAGAGGTGCCAATGTGCATGGAGCAGGATAGATCCTTGGTAATATTTACTCCTCAGAACTTAAAGCTTTCGACCACCTCCACCTCAGTACCATTGATAAAGACATGGATGTGTCCTCCACTCCGCTTCCTGAAGTTAGTGACCAGCATCTTCATTTTGCAGATGTTGCGGGAAAGAATGTTGTTTTTACACAGTGCCACTAGGCTGTCTAACTCCTCTTGTACGGTGTCTTATTGTTGTTTGAGATCCGATCCACGACAGTGATGTCATCAGTAACTTTATAAATGGAGTTAGAGCTGAATTGGGCCACACAATCACAAGTGCATAAGGAGTATAGTAAGGGGCTGAGTACGCAGCCTTGCGGAGCAGCAGTTTTCAGGATTATTGTGGAGGAGCTGTTGTTGCCTATCCTTACTGAATTATTAAGTTAGTGCAACATCTGTGATAGGGAAGTTATTATTAAAGAATTTATAACAGGGCACATGATTAATTTCAAGGTAATCAGGAAGAGTCAACATGGTTTTATAAAAGACAAATCATTTGATCAATCTATTGGAGTTATTTGAGGAGGTAATATGCACTATGGATAAAGGAGAACTAGTGGATATGTTATACTTAGATTTCTAGAAGGTATTTGATAAAATGCCAAATCAAAGGATATTGCAGAAAATAAAAGCTCATGGTGTAGGGGTAACATATTGGTATTTATAGAAGCATCTATTTAAAAGAGAGATGAGACTTTTCTTTTCTGTGATTTAGGAATCTTTGGAATTTTCTTTTTCCTGGAGAGGTGGTGGTAGCAGAGCCTTTGAATATTTTTAAGGCAGCTATAGATATATAAATTCTTGTTCAGCAAGACTGTATTATGGGTAGAATCTGGATTTGAGGTTGTAATCAAATAAGCTATGATCTTATTGAATGGTGGAGCAGCCTCGACGTGCCAATTTTTACATATGTATTCACCACTCCATAAATATTGGCTTCCTTCTGTTACATTGTAATTAATTAAATGAGAGATTATTATGAAGAACTGCCTGATAAAAATTAAGTATCAGGGCAACTTTTGTATGGTTATCAACTTATCTCTGAAATACTTTAAGAAGTTGGGAGAGAAACATAAAGATTCATTCTGAACTAATGCCATTTAATATACTTTAAATATAATTAATTTGATTCTGACTTGAAACAATGAGTGACAGAAATCAAATATAAGCACTTTTGGGGAGGGGGAGGGGGAATGTAACTTGCGCTCATTCAGTAATCTCCTAAAATATAAAAGTCGTGCGTTCATATTAAAGACCAGTCTGATGCAATAATTTTGGTGGACTTTGATGGGTGAAATATACAAATACACATATTGGAGTTTGATATTGCTTGTACGTTCCAAATTGGAAAATTAAGATACAAATTGGACAGAGTGCACAACATGTATTCACCTCCTAGTTTTGCTTGGAGTACTGCAAATGCGGTCCTTAAGAGTATACTAGAGTCCATTCCTGGGTCATGAACAAAATTTACAGCCTACTGCCAATTAGTTTAAAGACACTTGTGGATAACATTCCCAAGATTTAACTTGTTAGTCAGTTCAGCAATGAAAAAGATCTCTGGTCCATTCACTGTGGGTGACTCAGTTAAACTCACTCCTGTTCAGGGCGAATTTGAAATACTCTATCTGTCACTGATATAAATGGTTTCTAGATAGTTCAAAATTTGTCACAGAACCTATCAAAGTGATGCACTTAGGATGAAGTCAACTTATTAGTCAGCCTATGTACGTCTTGAGTTTTTCATGTACAGTACAATCAGTGAATATGGAGCTGAAGTTAAACTAAAGTTTAAAAATAATTGAGTAAAATCCTTTGAAAGGTTATTTAATAGATCATTGTGTCTTATTAAGAAATAAAGTAATTCCGCTGTCATATTGCTTAGATTTGCAAGTTTACTGTTTTTGTAACAACCTGGCACAACTTTTAGTATGGGGTTTAATATAGTTTTAGTATGGAGGAAGATTGATATTGTTCTTTAAAATTTGAACCAAAATAATAACAATGAGATGTGAACAATTTAGGTAATTAATACACAACTTCACCAGTAGCTTGCAGCATGGAAGAGATAACCTATAAATTGTAAATCACCACAGCAGCTTAGGAAAACTGTATTTCATAATGAACCCCTTTGAAGTTCCATGAAATTGCTGTGTTTGCACATTACTAAATAAACCCACAGAAAATTTAGTGCAGCAATATGCAGTGCAAGTACCTTCTTTTAATTATGAGGTTGTTATTAATTATTTAACCTTTCTTGCCCAGAAAATGGAAAATTATAAGTGAAAGTATCATTCCTTTTGATTGCGAACTGTTTTTAGAGATTTTAGAGTATCAAATATATCTGTATCACTTATGTAGGACTATAATACTTGATACTTTTTGTATTACTTCTGCCTCTTTTCCTTTGGTCTCTCTTAATACAAATCTTTATTTCTTTAGGGCATTCGCAAGTGAAATGATTAGTAAAGGTAATCGTACAGAAACAAATGAAAGTGAAGAGAGTAGAGGAGCAATGAGAAATTGAACTTAGGCACGTAGGCAAAGGGAAAATTAAAAGGTAAAGTATATTTGGACTTTAAGAAAGCATTTGACAAAGTCCCACATAAGAGATTAATATGTAAGATTAAAGCTCATGGGATTGGGGAAGTGTATTGAGATGGATAAAAACCTGGTTGGCAGAGAGGAAGCGAAGAATAGGAATTAATGGATCCTTTTCAAATTGGCAGGCAGTAACTCGTGGGGTGCCACAGGGATCGGTGCTGGGACCCCAGCTATTCACAATTAATGATTTGGATGAGGGAACAAACTGTAACATCTCCAAGTTTGCAGATAATACCAAGCTGGGTGGACGGATGAACTGTGACAAGGATGCAGAGATCCTTCAGCATGATCTTGACAGGTAGGATGAGTGAGTAAATCAATTGCAGATGCAGTATAATTTGGATAAACGTGAGGCTACTCACGTCGGAAGCAAAAACAAGAAGGCAGATTACTACTTGAATGGCTGTAAATTGGGACAAGGGAGTGTGCAGCGGGACCTGGGCGTCTTTGTGCACCAGCAGCTGAAGGTAAGCACGCAGGTGCAGCAGGCGGTAAAGAAGGCAGGTGGTATGTTGGCCTTCATTGTGAGAGGTTTCAAGTACAGGAGCAGGGATGTGTTGTTGCAGTTGTATAGGGCCTTGGTGAGACCACACCTGGAATATTGTGCGCAGTTTTGATCTCCTCTTCTGAGGAAGGATGCTCTTGCACTTGAGGGAGTGCAGCGAAGATTTACGAGGCTGATCCTGGAGATGGCAGGACTGACATATGAGGAGAGATTGACTAGGTTGGGATTGTTTTCGCTCGAGTTCAGACAGACGAAGGGGGATCTTATATCGACATATAAAATTCTCACAAGAGTGGATAGGGTAGATGCAGGGAGGATGTTCCCAATGGTGGATGTGTCCAGAACCAGGGGTCACAGTATGAGGAGTCAGGGTAGATGATTTAGGACAGAGATGAGCAGACATTTCTTCACGCAAAGAATGGTGAGTCTATGGACTTCATTACCACAGGAAGTAGTTGATGCCAAAATATTGAATGTATTTAAGAGGCGACTAGATGTAGCATGTGAGGGCGAATGGGACCAAAGGTTATGGGGAGAAAACAGGATTAGGCTGTTGAGTTGGATGAATAGCCATTATCGTGAAGAATGGCAGAGCAGGCTCAAAGGATGGAATGGTCTCCTCCTGCTCCTATCTTCTATGTTTCTATGTAATTAGACAGGAGAGAAAAATAAGAAACGTGTAGTAAACCATTAGTCTAGAAAAAATATTGGGGTATATGGCCCAAGTAAGCATTATGTTTACATGCACATGGAGCATTGGCTACAAGCTGATTGAGTTGCAAGTGTAAATTCAATTGGAGTGCATGATGTGGGAATCATTGCTGAGACATGGATGCAGGATGGTTAGGCTTCAGAACAGAGGTGCTAAGGGCCACTAAAAAAGGTAAGAAAAGAAATGGACTGAAAGGAGTTGTCTTAGTGATTAAGATCACAATAATGTCAAATGGTAAAATAAGTTGTAATGAAAGTTAAGAAGTTTATGCATACTTTATTGGTAGAATTAAATAGATTGAAGATTGTAGTGCCAGTTGTGTATAAACTCCGCTATGGCAGGTATGAAGTAGTATGTTGTATAACTAGAGAAATTAGACAAACTTGTAGCAAATGCAGAGTGGTTTTAATTGAAAATATTAATTTCATATAGACTAAGCACACAAACACTTGTCAGAAAGGTAGTGAATTTCATAACTATATCTAGGATAGTTATCTGCAGCAATTTGTCCTATAACCCACAAAGGGCATGACAGATTAGATTTAGTAACTTGGCCAGATATAGTTATCAGCTTATTATGCATCGACATTTATTTAATTACAATGCTAGTATGAATGAATTCAATTTCAGGTTAGAAAGGGAGAAACACAATACCAGATTGTGGATTTAGGCAACCTGACAGTCCACTACAAACTGGCCAAATCTATAATGAGGTAAAATTGTAAATAAAATCAGTGGGATGTGCAAAATAATTAACGCAGTACCAAATCATTTTACACCCTTATGGGGAAAGAGTTTTATTTGCCAAAAAAGATAGCCATGGATGACTAACAATGTACGAGACAAAACAAAACAAATAGAAGCTGGTCACACTGCTCACCATGTCTCTGCCAGCCAAAAAGAGCTGTCCAGTTTAGTCTTACTTCCTTGATCTTTGTCTGTAGCTTTGTAGGTCCTAGCACATCAAATGTATATGCAGACATTTTTTAATCATGATGAGGTTTTCTGTCCTGCTATCTTTTCAGGTCATGTTTTCCAGACATTTAACATCCTCAACTCCCCTCCGATCTATACATCAACTCCTGAAAAACTATGCCTTCTTGGTTATTTTCTAGCATAAATTTAGATTTGTGGAAGAAAGTTCCAAACTTCTACCACACTTTGTGTGTAAATGTATTTCCTAATATCAGTTCTGAAAGGTCTGCCGTATACTCCAAAACTCCACTACACATGTTGGCAACTGACCACGTGTTTCACATTGCTTTGCTTGTCCTCCCCAAATGCAATATCTTATATTTCTTTGGATTGAATTCAATTTCTCACTTTTCTATCCACCTTACCTTTCTAGTGTCTTCCTTCAGTGTACATTTTTTCAATTAATTTCACAGAATTAATTTTTATATCAGTTGCAAGCTTTCTCGTAATGCCCCTTCTTTTAATCATTGATATGTAGATACCATAAAAACCAAGGAACCTAATACTGACTCCAATGGAATCCCATTGCAAACAGTTTTTGGGTCACCAAAACATTTGTGGACAGTGCCCCCTTGCTCTGGGTGATGAGCCAATTTTGGGTGCAACTTGCCAGTTTGGTGGAATAAAGCAGAAAATTACTGGAATGATCTTGGAATGCCAAGAATTAAACCACAGGAGAAATTAAACAGATTATCTCTTGATTTTTAAATTGTACCTTACTTTTTCATCAAGATTTTCTGGATTCTGTTGGAACTGATAGGGTAAGTTGTGAGAAACTGTTTCTGCTGGTATGAGAGTTTAGGACAGGGAGGGGCATAATTAAAAATAATGCTGGACCTCTCAGGTTAAAATGCAAAGGGTAGAACAAGTTTGGACACCTCTTTCAAAGATGGCTATTTTATCCATTTGTGGATTGTGGGCATCATTGATTAGGCAGGTAGTCACTGGATTGGTAGTCACATCACATTGCACTAGCTCCACCCAGCAAACATGAAGCAATCATACAGACTCATTGATAAACACAATTCATTATCCTATCTCTACCTTTACTGAGTTTTTCCAAAGATAATATTCAGACGTCTCTTTATAACCTTTTTCGAAACAGACATTTGTGTTGAATAATGGATAGGAAAGAAGGAGTTACAAGGCAGTAACACAATCAAGAGTTTCAAGTGGCAAGGGTAAAGTTCAAGTGGCTTTATACATGTTACCTGAACTCTGAGCTTGTGTTAATGCTTTTGTCCCTTTGCTTTATAAAATACTATACAGACAAATTTAGTAGATTTTACTAATTCATACTTCTAATACAACCAACATATAAGTAAAAATCAAATAGGTGTGCTGACTTCAGTACCCAAATTCCCTATATATAGCCCAGACAAAGGAACTCTGAACTAGAGTGAAAATTTGTAATAGCCAACACTTTATAATGTTTGTTGGCATTAACAGGAACAGACACAGATCTTCAAGGAGTGTCATCAATGAAGTGACAACTCAAACCTGTGTAACATAATCAGAATAGATATAATTAAATCAGTTAATAGAAAGACATGGCAAAGTTTATTTGTTGTGTGGGATACCTGATCATTGTTCGTTTAATGCCAGTAAATATATTCATAGGATTTTAGCTAAATGTAGAACATTACATAAAAATTAAGATTTTAAACTCAATGCTGGTAGTTTATGATATTTCTCATTTGTCCAGACTAAATTCATATTTTGTAAAAGTGCCCACTGTCACAATGGCGTACTTGCATTGAGTGTTAATTTTCAAATTGTTGGATGGAAGTAGGAATTATACTTATAAAAATACTTCCTTTGCAACAGGCTAAAGTGGTTACAACCTACATCAAGTTGGCTGGCACTAATTTACATTCCTATATATTCCACATTCCAGCACTGTGGAGAGGGAACAGCAAGTCTTTGAAACCTGTCATAGACAATGTCACCTCCTGGTGTTTGAGAATGACCGTAGTGTCTCTCAGCCAAGCATCTACAGAAGGCACTGAGTATTCAACAGATGAAGATAAAATATTCAAAGTGACTTGCTTGGACAAACAGCTCTTGATTTTTAAGATAGTTCTTCAGATGAACTAATCAAGTAATAATTGAAATTTTTATTTACATCTGAATTACTGGCAGTTGGAGAAATATCAGGCGAATGATTTAAGCAAATTGGTCTCTCAGCAGAACTGAACTAAGGTTCTTGAGTAGATTTGTAGCTCGGGTTGTGGATGCTGTGGTTGATTCACTCGCCAAACTGGTTCATTAGTTCGCAGACGATTCTTTACCCTACTAGGCAACATCATCAGTGCAGCTTCCAATAAAGCGCTGTTATGTTTTCCTGCCTGGTATTTAAGACATAAAGACATGAGCAGTACTCACTCATTTCCATTCACACGGATAAGGAGAACCACCAGTTCAATTTGAGACAACATCATGATCCTAGGACAGGCCAAATGGAGACAAGCACGGGAATTTCTAGAGGTTTGGTTCTCCGCCATGAAGGCCATCAATAAACATGTAGAATTAGATCCTATATATACACACCACTGCAAACAAAAACTGGAAATGAGGTAATCAATTCGAACGGACCCCAGAGTTAAATACCAGGTGGGAAAGCACAACAGTGCTTCATTGGAGGCTGCAAGATGATGTTACCCAGCAGGCTAATGAAACATCTGCGAACTAACGAACCAACTGGTGAGCGAACCAATCACAGAACTGAACTAGTAGTTGATCTACTTGGAGCACCTCTCTCTCTCTCTCTCTGTCCACCCAACTAGCAGCTTGAACTCTGTCTACTACTTTGACTCCATTCTTCAGTAGACTTTTTTTTAAAGAAATAATTCAATTTGACAGCAGTATCTCCAAATGGAGGGAAAAATTAGTTAGAACATTAAACCATCTCAGCACTGAAATCAAGACAACTGCCCGCTGTCAGCAGACACAAAGCTACAAAATGTGAACTTCATTTATTTCTTACAAGCTTAGTTTTATCCAAATCTATCGTTCCTGACTCTGTAATTGTGCATGGACCTCAAATGTGTTAATATAAGTCAGTGAGTTTTTTTATTATTTTTATATAAGGCAATTTCAGCGTAATAAAATTAAACAACTTTGTTAAACTCAAAATAAACTTCTCTCATCACCCCATGTCGACAGTTAAGTACTCGTTAAAATAGTAATACCTTCATACAACACAAAACAAAAAAAAATTGTTGAAGTCAAATGAGGAGAAGGAAGAATGTGGAATTCTTCAAGCTCGCCATGTCTGGTAATTGCAGCTTAACTACTGAAATTTCATCCATTTATTGCTATATTTGAGGGGAGGCAATGACCTAGTTTTATTATCATTGGACTGTTAATCCAGAGACCCAGGTAGTATTCTGAGGACCTGGGTTTGAATCCAGCCATGGCAGATGGTGGAATTTTCATTCAATAAATATCTGGAATTAAGAGTCTGATGATGACCATGAATCCACTGATGATTTTTGGAAAAGGAAACAATCTGGTTCACTATTGTCCTTTAGGGAAGGAAACTGCCACTCTTACCTGGTCTGGCCTACATGTGGCCCAGACCCACAGCAATGTGGTTGACTCATAACTGCCCTCTGGGTAATTAGAGATGGGCTGGGCCTAGCCAATGACACCCTCATCATGTGAGTGAATAAAAAAAATTGGTGTGTTTTAACTATATCAATCAGCATTCATCTCTCATTCTTTATCATAATGTTATTATTTCAAGTAGAGTATGGTTCATAACATAAATTCTAAGTTTATGAATTGTTTCACTTATGTAAATCAAACTGATTCTATGGGCTGGATACTTACAGGGGCAGTTTACATAGAAAGGAAGAGTGCAAGTTGAAATTTGTTGAAGACATGTGGTGGAGCTGGGACAGATAGGGAGGACTGTTGAACAGATTCTAGATGTTTGATTCATAACCGTAAGTGATTTGATTGCAGGGAGGGTCAGATCTTCATCCTGGAAGGCATTCACTTGTTGACCTGGGAGTGGAGGAGTGAGGGATATGAGTCCTGACTGCAAAGGGAATCTGATTCATGACCCCAGGTATTTCAAATCTGTGTGAGGGCTGTCCAAGTCACAACCTGGTTGCAGGAACATGTCAGATAACAAGGTGTAGAGCTGGATGAACACAGCAGGCCAAGCAGCATCATAGGAGCAGGAAGGCTGACATTTCGGGCCTAGATCCTTCATTAGAAATGGGGAATATGAGTTGCTGTTGGAACATGTTGTCACCTTGACATTGAGGACCTTGGATGTGGGGTGGGGACAGATAAGAGAAAGATTAAGGGCAAAGGGAGGTTCCTCCTGACCCACAAACAGTGCTATAAAAGTACCTCCTAACATCTAGCTTCAGCTGCTGGGTTTTCTGATGCCTTAGAAATACAGCTGTCTACTGTAGAAGCGAAAAAGCAGGTTAAATCAGAGGATGCCTTCCTACTTAACATATTCAAAGGAACAACTAACCTCCTGGGACCTGGTTGGCTGCCTGCCTCTTGTCTCACCTCCATAAAGTCCAGAAGGCAGCAGGTTGGAATTTGGCTTCCCTAAGGGCCTGGATTTGTTTTATTTTAATTCCCCACCCTCATCCAATCCCAGAAGCTCATCCATATTAAAATTCCATCCTATGTATTTACCCAAGTTTATCATAACACTATAGAGAGCCTACAGTCCAGCATCTGTCTTAAGATTCACAATTTTTCAACGTTGCACTGATCATAAACTACAAATGCAGTTAAATAATATTAGAGGAGAAAAGCCATGTATAAATCATTCAAATCTTCCTGACACTGTTCTGAGAGTTTCTGTCTTAACAGATTATTTTAACAGAAAATAGAGTTGTTCTGACATCTAAAAATCTTTGCTGCTTGACTGGATGTTATTATCTACTTATGTGAAAAATTAAAGTTTTTTTTAACCTCAACAAAGACGTGTCTTGTCTGATGCATGTCATTAACTGTCAGAATAATCATAAAGTTCCAATGGCACTTTTTCCAAGCAAGTAGGATCATGAGGAGAAGATAACATGCATAAATTACATTTCAGCAGATTAGTCCAATTTAATGGACTGATATTGGAATGGAACATTAATTTCTAAATCATACTTTGTGCATTGTTTCAATGTACATTAAAATACATGAATAGTGATCAATCAGCAGACATTTGTATCCTGATGTAATTTGCTGATCGCAATCAGCAAACTTTGTTACTCATAGTTTGTTTTAACAGATTACAAATTATAAAGGATCCCCTATTGGAAAGCATTCATGTTACAGAAACCCATGCTAAGATCACCAATTGTTTAATAGAAAAGGAGAAACAACGAGAGGATAGTACCCAAAAGGCCAGCAGTGCTACTCTTATGGCCAGAGAATGATCAAACAACTAGGACACAATGTAAATGAGGGAGGTACCAGACTGAATCAACCATACCCAAATGCAGGTGATGGGAAAGAACCCAGATGTCATTGACACCTGCTCATTGAAAAGAAGTGATCAGAGTATACCCAGTAATTCAGAAGTGTGCCACAAACCAAATGACTATAATTGGTATTGTACTGACAGTTGCATCAGTCACAGCAGACACTGGCCTGTACCTTCAACACCAAGCAAAGAACATTAGGTTAATTCAAGACAATGAACTCCTTCCCTTATTACCTCATAGATATGTTTGCTATACCCCAGAACAAACATACATGAAGCATCATTGAGTGAGTATAAGAGGAAAGGAAACCTGCTGATTTGACCATACCATTTCAGGAAGATTGGGGGGTTGAAGGTTAGAGAGTTGGACAATGCATGTACGACCGTCAGAGGGTTGCATACTAGAAATTAGCCACAGAGAAAACCAACATGTGCACTCAGGATACAAGAGGTAGGGGAATACTGTCGGACAACTATTGAAGAGTCGTACCTGTGTGGAAGCCTCCATTGCAACATCACCACTCCCAACCTCTGTTTTAGATCTCAGGTTACAGTTACTATTGGACATATGTGAATGGTGTACATACAAGTAAGAGGTCAGGTCTCAGCCAACACTTGCAACACACTCCATGATACCCTAGAACAGTATGAGGATTCGAAGCAGGCCCCAATGTCTCACCTTCCCAAAAGTCTGACCAAGATTAAACATGACTTTTGAAAGGTGATAAAACAGTTTTATTTGTTACAAATGGAATGTTTAAAACTATCCAATGACACAGAAGAACAGTTAAGCATCCTGACAAGGTGAGAGGTGTGGGATTGAGGGCTGAATGTCAACATAGAGCCCTGGATAAGAATTATCTCTCATTTATTCGTTGAAGTGCAGCTAGTGTTAACATCAGCATGGCAACTTGCAGTATGTCATGTGTGTGAGAGGAAAGCCCACAAACATGAAACTAAAATTACATTAAAGGAACAACAACTGCTCTAGGGACAGAACACAATGTGAATGTAAAAGGATCCCACCTTTTTTTTGGCGCACACCACCAGAAGGAAAGGAGTCTCAGACATTAGGAAGTTTCAAACCTGGGGAGAGGTCTAGGTGATGCCATAGCTCTTATGGCTCCATTGGCTTGATACTCAGAGTCATAACAGAGCTATTGGGCACAGATTAATTGCTTAGCTTAACCTAACAGCTATACATTTGAAAGTGGAGGCTGAAGGTACAAAATTTGGATTTATTTTAGAATGCCAGTCAGGACCAGCAGCTAAGGTGCTAAAGTATGAATAAACAATGATGTAGGACGATCTGATGAAGAAATGGGCGACCCATAAACAATGCTTAAGATGACCGAATTAAAAAGTGGACAAAACCATTGCTATGTTGTCTGATGATCCCAAACCACAACAATTCACTGTTGTTAACCTTTTATATAGAACACACACGCATTCTTTAGTCTCTGGAAGGATGATACCAAGTCTCTGCATTGTAATTACTGTACAGAAACACAATTATCAGTCCACTGGAAGCCATTTGTGGCCTTTGCTTACTTAGTACCATTAACTTGTAACTGATGATGAAAATATACATAAACTGTGTTCATTAAAACCTTGGTTCTGGACTGTCCAGAATTGGGACCTCGCATGTGTAATACATATGCCACTCGACAATTGCAACTAGACTCTAATTGTTGAAACTTTAACTTAGAATATTTCTCAGTTTCAAGTCAGGATTGTGTGTGTCTTGGAGGGGAACATACAGATTTTAGTGCTCCCTTTTATCTTCTCCCCTGTCCTTCGAGATGATAGAGGAGTTGGTTGGGAGGGCACTGTCAAAGGAGCCTCAGTGAGTTGCTGCAATGCACCTTCTAGATAACACACTCAGCTACCACTGAGCGTGGTAGTGAAGGGAATAGATGTTAAAGGTGATGGATGTGGGTATCGATCAAATGGACTGTTTTGTCATGGATGGTGTCATGCTTCTCAAGTGTTGGAGTTGCACTCATCCAGGCAAGTGGAAGTATTCCATCACATCCCTGAGATATACCTTCTAAATGGTCAACAGAGGTTAGAAAGAAGAAGGTGATTTACTCACTCAGAATTATTGGTTAGGACCTGCCCATATAGCTACAGTATTTATATCGCTGGTCCAGTGCTGTTTCTGGTCAATGGTAACCCGCCGATTCAGAACTAGTCATGCCATTGAATATCATTTGCTTGAGATGGTCATTGCCTCATACTTGTGTGGCACAATGTTACTTGTCCAGGTCTTGCTGCATATAGACATTGACTGCTTCAAAAACTGAGGAGTTGTGAATGGTTACACCTATCAATACTGTAATGGACAGAACTCAGCTGCAGCAGGCAGTTTGGTGTGAACAAAGTTGAGTCAATTTTTCTCTCTTAATGGTTCCCTCACCACTTCTTACAGACTCATTGTATCACTTATATCCTTTACCAACTCAGTCTTTACTGTTGCTACTGATCAATTCTTGGTGATGGATATTGAAGTCTCCACCAGAGAACATTCTCTTGCCAGCATTGGTGCTTCCTCTAACTGGTATTCAACAAGGAACATCCTACGCCTGGCCTTTATGGCCATCAACAGATTCAAACAGCAGGCCATTGAGGGGATCATTGCATCCAATTACCCACCACTACATTATGATTATGTCTGCACCAGGATGGTGAGACATCATTGGAGAAGAAGCACACAGTGTCTGTGAGTACATGTCAGGACTTGCTCACCAGTGGACATCATGGGAGCTACAATCCATCATTACCAAAAAGAATTAAATCAAATTTATTGTGTTTCCTTTGGAATTTTGATTTCTGTTATTGTGCTCCTTATGGACTATTTACAATAGTTTGGTTTAATTTACCTATTTTAAAATAGTCAAAAGGTGAATTAGTGGTAGCATTCTACCTCAAGCAGAGGTTAGAATCTCAATATATGACACGATATGGACAAAAAATGGGATTAGAATAGTTAGGTGGTTGTTTTTAACTAGTGCAGACGGGAGGGAGCAAAAGGCCTTTTCCTGTGCTGTAGCCCTCTATAACTCTATGGATTTGAATCACTATTGCTTTGCTGTTGCTGTATCAAATTCCTGAATATTCTTGCCTATGAGCACTGGGGGCATATATGCACCCAGCAGATGTGAAACATAGAAACACAGAAAATAATTGGTGTAGGCTAGTCGGCCCATCAAACGTGCACCAACATTCAAAATGATCATAGCTGATCATACCTCTTGATCCCTTTAACCGCAAGGGCCACATCCAGATCCCTCTTGAATATATGTAATAAGCTGACCCCAACAGCTTCCTCTAGGAGAGAATTCCACAGGTTCACAAATCTCTGAGTGAAGAAATTCTTCCTCATTTCTGTCCTGAATGGCTCACCCCTTATTCTTCGACTGTGACCCCTAGTTCTGAACTTCCAACATTGGAAATATTCTTCCTGCCTCTAGTCACTCCAGTCCCAACAGGATTCTATATGTTTCTGTGTGATCCCCCTCATACGTCTAATTCCAGTGAGTACAAACTCAGTCGATCCAGTCTTTCCTCATATGTTTGTCCTGCCATCCCGGGAATCAGTCTGGTGAGCCTTTGCTGGACTCCCTCAATGACAAGAACATCCTTCCTCAGATTAGGAGATCAAAACTACACACAATACCCAAGATGTATCCTCACTAAGGCTCTGTATATCTGAAGCAAGATATTTTTACTCCAATACTCAAATCCTCTCGCTATGAAGGCTAGCATGCCATCAGCTTTCCTCACCACCTGCTGCACCTCCATGCCAAACTTCAGTGACTTTTCCACCATGGCACCCAGGTCTCATTGCACCTCGCCTTTTCCTAAACTGCCACCATTCAGGAAATAATCTGCCTTCCTGTTTTTGCAACCAAAGTGGATAACCTCACATTTATCCACATTATATTGTATTTGCTAAGTATTTTCCCATTTAGCCAATCTGTCCAAAGTCATGCTGCAACCTCTTAGCATCCTCCTCACAGCACACACTGCTAACCAGCTAAGTGTCAGTTGAAACAGTTCAATAAGGCCTATCAAGGCCTAAACATCTCAAGGGCAATTACAATTGGCAGCAAATTTGGCAACAATTCTGACACCACTTCCCATGAAAGCATAATAATAAAAAAAAGCCAGGATCCTTCACTATCTTACCATTAGAGCTTGTTTCTTACAGATGTATTTTACAAATTTTAATCTCTCCTTTCATTGGTGGAGTCAGAAGTTAAAATCAAGCGAGAATCCTGAGCAACCAAGCATTTGGGTAGGTGAATTTTCACACTCTGAGAACTTTTGTTTCAAATAGCATCAAAAGAAACCCTATTTGCATGAGTAACATCAGTGCCAAACTTACAGAGAAAACTTAATGGAACAAAATGTTTTTAGAGATACCAAGATAGCACTTGGAAAATGATTTTATGGTTGCTAACATCTTTAAACAACAAATAGTTGCAACACATGTCAAGTCTATTATTTCTCAGTCAGGTATGAAACGACACAACCTGCCTGTAATGTCCATCAAGAGAATTTCAGCATTGCTGGTCCATGTACTCATGTCTTTCTTTCGCATCAGGGGAGATAAATTCAGACTGGTATGTAGGACAGTTCTCTAACTACATCAGAATAAATCATTCAGTTCATAGTGTCATAGTTGATTCAAAACATTACTCTGTTTCTCTCTCCACAAATGCTGCCAGATCTGCTGCATTTCTCCAGTATTTTCTGTTTTTATTTCAGTTTTCTGGCGTCTGCAGTATTCTGCTTTTATTTATTATAAGCTGTTGTTGAATTAGTGCCTGGAGTGCACTGTGCTTGTGAAAAATATTGTTTTTCCAGATCCAATGGATCAATTTTTTAATGTAACTGAGTGAAATAAAATATTACCAGCACCAGGATGCATTACTATCGTTATCAATAATGACAATGCCATGCCATTGACTTTATTCTTTTGAGGATATTATCTTAAAAGTGCACTTTTATATTTGCACACTGTAAGTAACTAGGAGCAACTGAACCTTGGACTAGCACTGAAACAACTTTATTCATCATGTGATATGGGCATTGCTGATAAGGTCAGCATCTATTGTCCATTTTTCATTGCACCTGAACTAACCTCATACTGTGGAGGTGCTGGTGTTGGTAGTGGGGTGGACAAATTCAGAAATCACCAAGTTAGCCCGACAGGTTTATTTGAAAACACAAGCTTTTGGAGCCGAGATAAAAGGTACTGCAGATGCTGGAGAATCCGAGATAACAAGGCATGGGGCTGGATGAACACAGCAGGCCAAGCAGCATCATAGGCATCCTTAGAAGAGGCTTCGCAGTGGGGTCAAAATTGTATCAGAGATAAAAGGTACTGCAGATGCTGGAGAATCCGGGATAACAAGGCATGCGGCTGGATGAACACAGCAGGCCAAGCAGCATCATAGTTTTTGGAGCCTAAGTCTTTCTTCAGGTGTTAGCACTAAACTACTAAACTACACTTTTAAGGGCAGTTAAGAGTCAATTGCATTACTGTGGATTTGGAGTGACATGTAGGCCAGATCAGTTAAGGGATGGCGAATGTTCTTCCTTAGTATGAGCAGACCAGATGGAATTTTGCAACTCTATGTAAGAACTTTACAATCACCATTACTGAGACTAGCTTTATATTCCAGATTTATTCATTGAATTTTATTTTCTCCTAAATGTTGTGCTTGCATTTGAGTCCATGTTCCCCAATGCATTAGCCTTGAGTCATAATCACGATGCCATTGATTAATGATCAGTGGAATTGCTCTTTCATCTGAATGTATTCAACAAATGGGCAATAAATACATGGTAAAAATATATTCAACAGTTTGTGTCCAACTGCAAAATATAGATATAAATATACAAATATATATATATAAATACCTGTAACTACAATTACAATTTGATCATTGCTCATTTACTTTATGTGGCATTGTGCTGTTAGATTCAGAGTATCTTTGATTCAATTTGATGTTGAGTGAGCATTTTTCAGAGACTTGCTTGGGACACTAATGACTAATGTGTATTTCTCACCTGCATGCCATTGTCATACTTACATTATGTATCATATCATGTGGCTTTTCCCACTCCAAGCATAATTTCTGATCGATAGCAAAAGAGGCAGGCTCAAGTATAATGTGTTCTGGTCCCTTTTGCTCTCTAGTTTCCTCAATGATAATCAGGGACAGTAATGTTATATATTTTAAAATGTTCTTCTGCTACAACTCTACATTTAAATAAATCAAGTCAGCTTAGCTTGCTTTTGGTTTGGCATCTGTTGTTGAAAATACCTGTAAATGCTGTTCTGAAACCTTCAGGCATCCACAGCAAGTTATGAATCAGATTATGCATGTTTTTACTCCAATCAAAAGTCCACCTTGTATAATCCTTATTTGTCTAAATCTAAGAAAGAAAATAGAAGCTTATCATCATATTTTAAACTCAATTCTTTATTATTGCATTTGTTCGAGGTATCATTTAGGGACAAGCAAGCTTGTCACTGTTAAAAGCCAATATACAATATGCTACCCTTGGACCTGTGAATTAAACATGAAATATATCCTTACCTCTACCAGGTTTTCTTGCTGTGGAATACTTTCATGCAACATAGTCTTTTCATACTTCCGTGCCCAGCACTCTCCAAGTCTTGGGGCCAGATTTTTCTAAAGTTTAATTATAGGATGTGGTCATCTTTGGCTGGAACAGCATTAATTGACCATCCCTTATTGAGTTTGAGAAGGTTTTGATGAGCTACCTTCCTAATCTACTGCAGTTCACGTGGCGTAGGTACATTCACAGTGGTGCTAGATAGGAGGGGGTCCATGATTTTGACGCAGTGACAATGAAGGAACAGCAAGACAATTACAAGTCAGGATGATGTGTCTCATACAGAGGATTTCACAGGTTGTGGTATTGCTATGTAACTGCTGCCTTTGTTCTTCTACATAGTGGATGTTCCTGATTTGGAATGTGCTGTCCATGTAGTCTTGGTGAGTTGAATGTTGAAGATGTTAGATTGGATTCCAATCAAGTGAAATTATTTGTGCAGGATGGTGTCAAGCTTCCTAAGTGTTGTTAGAGCTGCACTAATCCAGCTTTTAACTTGTTTTTGTAGCCACAGTACATATATGGTTAGGCCAACTGAGTTTATGATCGATGGTCATTCCACACCAATATTGGAGATTCAACAATACTATTGCCATTGAATGTCCAGGGACAATAGTTAGATTCTTTCATGGAAATGACATTTGTGTAATGTGAATGGTATTTTCCATTTATCAGCTCAAACCTTGATGTTATCCAGGTGTTCCTGCATGTGGATACAGCCTGCTTCCACATGTAAACATAATGCAATCATCAGTGGACATCCCCATTTTTGACCTTACAGTGAAGAAAAGATCATTTGATGAAGCAACTGACGATGATTAGGCCTGAGACATGACCCTGAGGAACTCCTGCAGTGATGACTTATGACTGAGGTGACTGACCTCCAACAACTACAGCCACCTTCCTTTATGCTACACTTCTAACCAGCGAAGAGTTTTCTTACGGATTCCCATTGACTGCAGTTCTGTTACGGCTCCTTAATCACGTACTCAGGCAAAAGTTGCTTGATGATGAGGTTAGCTACCTTCACTTCCCCTCTTTTGTTCAGCCCTCTGGGCTATGGAAGGTGGTCAATGGAAGATGCACCTTAGCTCGTAGACTTAGTGCTTGCTACCGATTTCAATTTACACCAATTATAATGCCATATTTTGCTTGTGTTGTTGTATTTGAAGAACATTTTATCCCATAAAAACTTTAACAGTCTCCCACTGACATCGTTTTAATTTACTGTATGGCAGAATCTATCCCTAATCAGGGATAGCAAAAACTGCAGATGCTGAAGTCAGAGATAACAAAGTGTGAATCTGGAGGAACACAGCAGGTCAGGCAGCATCACAAGAGCAGGAAAATTGACGTTTCAGGTCAGGACTTTTCTTCAGAAATGGGGAGGGAGGGTGTTGGACATGTGATATGAGGTCAGGGGCGGGGAGATTTTAAAGCTGGTGAATTCCATGTTTAATATCTCCCCAGGCCCAGTATCATGCCATGTCCAATTCCCCCTCTCATCCCCGCCTCCTTGACCTGACACAACCTGCCAATCTTCTCTCCCACCTACCCACACCACCCACCTCACTGACCAATCCCCACCACTCCCTACCTGCACTCATCTATCACCATCCCACCCATCTTCTCCAGCCACATCCTCCTCTTTTTATTTCTGAGCTCCCTTCCTCCTCTCCATTTCTGAAGAAGGGTCCCTACCCAAAACATCAACTTTCCTGTTCCTCTGATGCTGCCTGACCTGCTATGTTCCTCCAGCTCCACACTTTGTTATCTCTATGCCTAATCAGTTCTGTCTCAGATCACAACAACATAATGAAGTCTTTTTTGTCCCTTTTCATTCGGATACAACATAAAAAAAAGGTTTCCCTTGAATTCTGCACTTAACAATGCTTGATTCATAATCAATACAAGATTATTCATAAATTGTACTATTGAATTACAGTCAACATAGATAGTACAATATGGTCTAAGACATCAAAACTTAAGTCAAATGGTTACAAAAAGTTATGATTACTCATTTTCCTTCTTTGAAGAGAATTCATAGAGTCAAGCAAATCTGCAAGTTTAAAATACGAACTGATGACATTGTTGGGATCTAACATGGAGGCATTAAAAGTGAGTGAATTAAATTAATATGCATAGCTGAAATGACACTGACAAAATTATCTTGGGTTAATAGTTCTATCTTTACGTTAATTCGGCTGCCATGCAATATCAAGTTTAAGTGTACTTTTGTGATATTTGCTCTCACTGCTAAACAAAATCTCACACAAATATAACAGATAATTAAAGAAAGGATCTTAAATACTATTATGTTACACTGAAATTACTTGAATTTTATGTTTAGCCACTAATTTTCAATCTGTGTGGCAAGACCTACTCACAACTGATTCTACAGTAACTGCAGGGGCCTAAGGAGATGGGATGATGGAGGGAAATTTAATACACAGAAGCCAAAGCAGGTAGTAAAATTTCTGGACCCCGTTGTTGCATATGGTTGGAATATTTTTAAATCTTGGAGCTCATTTTAATGTCTACTAACTAATTCCCAATTCTCCAAACCCACGACCACTTCCACCTACAAGGACAAGGGCAGCAGATATATGGGAACACCACCACCTCCAAGTCACTCACCATTCTGACTTGGAAATCTATCGTCGTTCCTTCACTGTCGCTGGATCAAAATCCTGGAATTCCCTCCCTAATATCACTGTGGGTCAACCCCCAGCAGGAGGAATGCAGCAGTTCAAGAAGGCAGCTCACCAGCACCTTGTCAAGGGCAACTAGGGATGGGCAAGAAATTCTGGCCAGCCAGCGCCACCCACATCCCACGAAACAAATAGAAACAAAAAATTGAATGAAATGTCCCTTGGCAAAGTTAATGAAAAAGGGATCAGGATGGATCCACCAATATGGCTGTGGGTTGATAAAACCCTCAGCAGAAGAATTTCTTACTATGCTTATTGGGTTAAAAGGAGTATTCCAGTTCCTTCAACTGATGAAGAGCCTCAAAAAAGAATATTTTAAATTATGACTTATTGAATCTCCCTTGACCTGATCCTGCTTGAAGCTAAGTTAAAATTTTGTATGTATTGGACTGAGATGTCATCTTTGTAGTGAAGTCTTTACATGTCTACAGTAAGCCACTGGCCAAAGCTAAAATGTCACCTATTAAAACTGCAAACCAGTAAATGGTTCAAAACTATGTGCAAGTTTCAAAACCCAATTTTAATCTTCCTGATTATCCCATTCCTGTCTGTGAGCTGGATTCAATTCTCAGCTCTTACCTTTATGATCTTGGAGTATAATTACCTCTTTGATTTACAATAAAAATTGAGATTTGAAGGAAAATATGGGGATTTGATGGTGATGCAGGCTTTGTTCTAACCATACATTACCAAAGAAGTGTAGAATTCAGAGATTTTTGTACAAAGTCAGTTCCTGTGTTTAAAATATAACTTTTTCACCATAAAATGAATTAATATAGTTTGAATGCATTTTCATTTGTCCACACAGTTTCCAGTATAAAAATAGATCTACATTTCTCTATTTTTTAAAATTACTTCTAAACATCTGTAAAACATCAAAAAGCAGACAAAAATTTGTATTCTCTCTGTATAAGAACACTGTGCCTTCTTAGTAACAAAGAAAATTGAATGCTTTTTAAATAGTTTAGTTTAGAATTAAGCTAATTGGGTTTTTAGCAATGTTGGTGTGCTTCCTGCTGGAAACTTTCCCATGCTTCATCATATGTGCAGTAGATGGACTCCTCTGTCACTCTGTTAGTCCAGACTTTAATTAGATCTGGCACCCGGCTCGTAATGATAAATGCTGAGATGATGAATGGAAATTTAAATGAGTGTGAAGTGGCTCAGCCACCAGAGCCGAATATCATTAACACCTTCCTACTGTTAAATCGATCAATGTCATCACAAAATCCGTACGTTCAGCAGGTGCAGATGGCTAATCGCCAGAGTGCCACTGACAGCATGGAGCATCCATTGAGACTCACTCACATACACACACACACACACACACACACACACAAAAAGACACACATAGACAGACACATCGACAGACACACACAGTCTCATATACACGTCCGAACCAGTAAAAAATGGCAAACCAGTTCAGACAAACCTTACCCAAGTGAGTAGAGTCTTGGGTGGGGTGGCAAGGGGGAAAACTCAAATTCTGGTGCAATTTCTGCCAGTAACATAACAAAGATATTTTGAATTGCTTTATTACAACCATTGTCGGTATTTGAAGGAGAATTATGGCAAGTCACCAATTCTAATACATTACATGTTATGACAGTCAGCCAGATGTCTATAAAAAGAAACAAAGAGGGAGGTAATGTTTAGTATGCAATGATACTCATGGAAAATTATCCCTTATGTAAAGACTTTTTCATAAAATCAGAAATAGCATATATTTGCATTCTATTTATAGCCAAGATATCATTGATATGAAAAAAGCTTAAGATCTCTCATAATAAGAAAGAACACTAGCAGGTTAAGGGTCATTGAAGGCTGAAAATTCTTTGGGACTCAAATTAAGCCATCCTAAACTCATTCAACATGTAGCTGACAATTGATCACATAAAAAGTTATTGCTTTTAAAAACAAAAACCTTCATTCACTCTTAGCTACCTGAATTTGATTTACAAAACAACTGTAATTTAACCTTGAAATAACTCCACAAAGACTGGTATCCCATCACCGAGTCACCCTTTATTTACACTTGCAAAGTACATGAGACTAACCCAGTCAGCTCAGAGACAGATCCTAGAGTAAGCAGAACCTCTGAAAATCCTGTTTATATCTGTCAGCCAGGACTCCCTGATTGGACAAGGTTAACAGCCCCAATCAGCGAACTCATTCTGTGAGGTCCACTTGGCTGACCTTGTTTCAAGCACTACATCCCTCCGCCTCTAAGTTTTTGGATGTAGGACCATTCCTTTTCCTGGAGATTCTCCTGGGACATTTTCACATCTGGTCTGGTTCCTCCAATTCTGCCTCAGATACTGATGGCGTGTATCAGACTGTAGGCTGCCTGTTGCACCCAAAGCATCTTGGTAGAAATTCAACATCTTCAGGCCATTACTGCATCGATGTTGCAACATCTGCCATGTGTGACTCATCCTCAGCAGTTTCTTTGATGCTGGGTGGCAGTGAAGAACTCATGGGTTCTGACAGTCTTGCCAGGATGTTCTAAGGGGCCTGGTATGTTTTACTTCTGTACTATTTGTGAAGTTGCAGCTCTCTTGTGGTCCACATTTTTATTCAGGACCACCTCTCTTACCCGAGGGACCTGACCTTACATCAACCATGCCTCTTACCCTTATAGGGCCACTCCTGCGGTTTTGACATCAAACTTCATCCCCTTAAGTAAATGGCCACCCTCGCTTAATGGAGTTTTGTGTCTGGCATTGGTGTTCCTGGTGCCATTGTGCCCTCCCACCACCCCCCAAGTCTGGAAGGATCAGATTTAACCTGGTGCGGAGTCTTCTCCCCAACTTTACTGGAGCTGTCCCTATAGTTGCATGAGGGGTAGTCCTGTAATCAAACAGGAACCAGTGGCAGGGTCACAAGCATTTGGATCTGGGCACAGGGCTTGGCCACTCATGGCTCATGCAGCGGGTTCTGCCACACCCACAGGGTTTCATTGTTGTCCTTCCGGTTCACTAACTTTTTTTTTGTTTTGGTTGCTCTGGGGCCTTCTCCTGATGTCCTCCTGAGAGAAACTGTGGCCCCATGTATCTCCATCCCTGCTCCATCTCAGGTGGTAGCATCCGAAGACAAGCCAGGTCCCTGTTGGTCACCTCAGAACCAGGACCAATCAGTTGATGTACAGCACTGGAGGTGGTGCGGTACCCGCGCTGCATGACCATCTCCAGTTCAAAGGTGGTGGACGTGGTAGTGACAGTGCCAGTGGTGGCAGCAACTTCTTAGGACCTCAGGGATGATGTCAGATGGCGGCAACTGGAGGAGCAGCGAGGATGAAGTCTACGGAGAGGGAAAGACGAACTTTTGAAGCTTTATCAGTTTAATATTAATTGAAAATATTTTACCATTTATACAATTTATTCAGTAATTTATTCTGTAATCTAAGATGACACCAGAATTTGGTGGCATTATCTACTTTTCACTGTACCCAGGTACAAGTGACAGTATTAAATAAATCTAAATCTAGTTGAAGAGTCAGTGGGGGACCAATACTGGCTCTTTCCTGAAATGCCACTGAATCACATGCAGGTAGCGGCATGGTCAAAGGCATGCCTTCCCTGGAATCAAGATCCCCCAACATGGAAGTCTCAGGTATTGAAAATGCTGCGTCAGAGGACAACAACTATTGTGCTCAGCAGTGCCAATTGGGAGGCCATGGCTACCTTTGCGTAGACAGGGACTGGAGTTTGGGATCATAAAGTGACCCAGACCAACCCAATCAGCTTGCGTCGGGGCGGGTTGTGAGTAGGTCTGTCGGTATCAAGGACAGTTGCCTCTAATCAGGCACACCCCTTCCCAATATCCAGATGCCCTCCTGCACTCTTCATGGAACCAGGGTTGATTTTCTGACTTGACAGTCATGGTAGAATAAGATATATGCCAAGCCTCGAGCTAAGACAGTGGTTGAATAAAATTCTGCTGCTGTTGATGGGCCACAGTACCTCATAGAATCCCTCAGAATGGAGCAGACCATTTGCCCCATTGAGTCCACACTGACCCTTTGAAGAGCATCCTACCCAACCTGGCCCCCCTACCCTATCCCTATAAGCCTGCATTTTCCATGGTTAATCCACCTAACCTGTGCATTTTTGGACAATGGGAGGAAACCGGAGCACACAGAAGAAACCCACACAGACATGGGGAGAATGTGCAAACTCCACACAGACAGTTGCCTGAGGGTGGAATTGAACCCGTGTCCCTAGTACTGAGCTACTGTACCACTCCGTGGATACCCCATTTTGACAACTGGATCTGTTCTTAATCTTTTTCCATTTAGCATAGTGATAACGCCATACAACCTGATTCAGGTTATTCCTCAATTTAATGATAAGCCTTGTTCTTCACAAAAGCTGTATGATGGTCACACCTACTCATAGGACAGATGCACCTGCAACAGGTAGGTTGGTGAGTATTATAGATTTATTTGCAAACTTTAAAATAAATCCATCTCCCCTATCATCACCAACTGTCATAAAGTGATCCAAATATTCTTCCTTTTTAAAGAGTTAGGAGCAGTAAATAAAGTTGAATTTAGCAGTTTTGAATTCTTTTGTGGGGGTAACTGATTTGGCAGCCAGCAATTGAGGAGCTCTTGGCAGTTTCTTGCCTTTAGAAATCTCTTTAAAGGCCTTTTGGGGAAATGTTGCCTCATGATTTTAGTAATCAAAACTTGATTATTTGCAGAGAGCACAAACATAGGTTGTCGGCTGCTTTTTACAGGCCAGAAACTTTTTATTTGTAGCCTGAAGTTAGGGGTTTTGATATTGTCAGTAACTGTTGTACAGAGCAGCAGTGATCCCCTAACTGCCAGTTAGTTCAAAAACTGATTGATTAAACAAAAACAGTTGAATTCAGCACTTTGACAGTCATGTCACCAAACCTCCCGAAATATTGCCGGGGGTGAAGGTCAGAAACAGTGACCATTGAGGAGAAGGTTTGCATTGCAGATAACCAACTGCTTATCTCAGGATTATGGAGACAGTTGTCTCACTGGATAGGTGTAAATTAGATTTCTATTCTACAGGATTTTCCTTTCTTGGTGACAATGATCTCTGTTGTATGTTAGAACAAAATAGTTAGTATTCCAGAGCCATCAAAAGGTGCATGAGGTGTTAATTGTCTGACTAACATTAATTTCTGAGAATCTTCTGGAAGGTTACTGCTACATTGGGTCACATGTTTATAACAGCCACCTTTGTGTGATTTGTTTAATCTGTCTGTGACGGTGAAGCTGAAGTCAAGACAATATCTCTTCTGTTGCTTCCTCACCACCTGCTGCAGATAATATCTATCCCACAGGACTTGACCAGTTCAGTCAGTGGTGGCCCTACCATAACAGCACAAGAACAGGAGTAGGTCATTCAACTTCAAGCCCATTCTGCCATTCAGTGAGATCATGGCTGATCTGTGGCCTATGTCCATATAACCTGTCTTTGACCCATCCCCCTTAACTTTGCTTAACAAAAAATTCTCAGAATTAAAATTGGCAACTGAAACAGCATCTACTGCCCCATTTGTGGAAGACAATTCCAAACATCTACAACCTTTTGTGTGTGAAAATGCTTCTTAATATCTCTCCTGAATGGTCTGGCCTTAAGTCTTAGACAATGCTCCCTAGCTCTAGAATCTCCAAGAGGCAATAGTTTATCCTTATCTACCCTAACCTTTCCTGCTAATATCTTGAAGTCTTTGATGAGATCATCCCTTAACCTTTGAAATTCTATAGAAAACAGGTCTAATTTGTGCAAAAAAACTAAAGAGCTGTGGATGCTGTAAATCAGAAAGAAAAACAAATATTGCTGGAAAACCTCAGCAGGTCTTGCAGCATCTGTGGAGAGAAAGCAGAGTTAAAGTTTCAGGTCCAGTTCTGAAGGGTTGCTGAACCCAAAGATTAACTCTTCTTTTCACAAATGCTGCCAGACCTGATTTTTATAATATCCTCTGATAACTCCACCCCGAAGTCCAGGTATTGGTCTTGTGAACTTATATTGTACTCCCTCCAAGGCTGATTTATCCTTCCTAAAGTATGGTGACTAGATGTCCAAGCCACACTCAGTGGTGGACATTGAAACTCCTCACCCAGATCACTTAGAGTTCCAGTACTGACCTCAGCACACCTTCCAACATGGACTACTGGTTCATCAGACAAGGGAAGAAGGTATGATGTGGTGTTTATAATTAGCAGGAAGTCACTTTACCTATGTTTGATGTGATGCCATGATTGCAGCAACAACATGACTGCCATAGACATGACCAGCATCTGCAAATGGAATTGGATATATGCAATGAAGTGCCTCATAGCACAGAAATTGGCAAGTTGAATCCTTCTTCCTGCTGCCCTCTCATTTTTTGCCAGACTTTAGAACCCCACCCAAAACACTCTTCAACCCAGCCCTGGCTCTTTGAAATTGAAATTGAAATTCCTTCACTCCTGCTGATTGGTTTGTTATGTAGTAAAGAATATCATTGATTCAAAATGCTTTGCATGTCTAGTCATAATCTTAGAGGTAGAATTAGACAGCTATTAGGATCGTTTTTAATTTTAGATCTATACAATGTCAGTTCTTGGCCATCAGTAATCTCATGTTATAACTTTGCACTATTAATTTACATATTAGTACAACAGTCAGCCTCAATTGATTTAGCTCAAGACTAATATCTGCTCTGGGCTTTTAAGGTTTTTTTTTACTTCAGTAAAATGTTTCTTAAGTACTTACCTCACTGTTTGCATTTCCCATCAATTGTTCATATTGAAGTGGTTTCCCAGATACTCAAATAAAAACAGGAGAACTCCAAAGAATATTAAAAATCAGTTTGTGCACCTTACAACACATTACTTGCATGGAGGGGGAAATTTAACCCCCAAGGATCAATTGGGTGATGTTGCGGGATGAAGCAGGTGTAAGATTAAAGATTTAAATAATTTGAAACCTTGCCTCCAGCAAGCCTATTTCTGTATGTTACAAAGGTGTGCTGGAGAAGGGTGATTAATCTGCTTCCTAGAAGCAGGTTGGTCATTAAAAGTAATTTAACGAGAGTACATACCTCAAATTTCACACTCAGACTCCATTTGCTCAGTACTGTTTCGAGTTGTACTGTGCAACCTATCACAAATTCCCAGGGCCAGGCTACATTGCCAGCCACTAGCTATGTGGGAATTGCAATCTGTAAGGATGTGGACCTATGCAGTTGTCGCCTGCATGCTCTGGGATTTATCACTATCCTTGCAGACGTATTAGTTAATGTGGTGCCAGGATCCCAAAACTAGATTATGCACATCCTGGCAGAGCCTACATTTTCTATTTTGGATAATTTCGAGCAGCAAGATGGGCCATGCAGTAGGGTTAGTTACATGGCCAGGCACCCTGATTGAAGAGAAATGTCATTTCTGGCAAGTTTTACATTGCACAATGTGTGAAAATACTCTGATGTATTTTGGTCATAGATTAAAGAATGTTATTGCATCCTCATGGTGAGAGAGGGCAGAGATGTATGCAACCTGTCCACACAACAGCTATAGCATCATGCCGCCTCTGGGTTGAGAAGATGGCAGTGAAGAGAACAAGCTCAGTATCATGCCTTTTGCTGTGTTCACTCCTCCCTGCTCCTTCACAGTGGAAGAAGGCTGTCTGGCACAGCAGGCAATTCGTCTAAACATCTTGATACACCTGCCCATCAGCATTCTCCTGTATGCTGCCCTACTAAGGTTCTCCAAATCTAAAGCAGGACTTAGCAAACTCTTTGCACTTTTATATCTCACAGATGATCTATCCTTTCCTCATGGCCTGCCTTAATCCACTTTTGCTCAGTGACTTAACACAAGCTGATCCCAACTCTATACTATTCTTCGAGGTCAAAGGAGAACCAATATCTGGGTTGGTGGCTACAAGTGACAGCTCAGAGCTGTGCCATTACTTCTTGTCTTCCCGGGCCACTGTGATTGGGCAGTGGTTCTTGGGTGTCCAAGAGCAAAAACTCTGAAATGGAAGACTGGTGTGAGGAAAGGGAGAGGGAGAAGTTTGTGTTCCTTTGTCACACTATTGTGCTAGACATTACTGATAAGGGTGAACTAAGAGTTGCTGCATAAGAGCTCATTGTGTTTGAGGTGATATGTTAGCTTTGACAGAAAATTGGTCAACTTATAGCAAACAGAGAGTTGAAAAAATGGGTAATAATCAGGCTTAAAACAGTGATTAGTGCTAGGGTTTCAACTACTTATGATCTATAATAATGGTTTGGATCAAGAGACCAAGAGTATTGCAGCCAAATGTGCTGACAGTACAAAGACAGGTAGCGAAGCACATTGTGAGAAGAACAAAGGGCTGGATTTGTATGGAAAAGCAAGCAATGTTGTGTCAGGAGCACTCCTGCCTCAATATCTTCATTCAGGGAGGCAGGGGAAATTAGGTTGATAGCTTGATGAAAGTTGCTAGTTCGAGCATGCAATCGGAAACTTAATTGATGTTTTAGGTGACAAATAAATTTAATGCCAATGGAAACAACCTAGATGGTTTTAATCTGTACCAAATGAAAGGAAAGATTGTTTGGGAAGAAGTTAATTGTCTATAATGAAACCTATCAGTCCAACAACAATGCTAAGGCTGTTCACGAAAGAAACCCTCAAGTTTGTTGTTGCTACATTAAAATTGGGATAATTTTAAATGAAAGAATTGGAAGAAATATCAATTCACTTTTGACAAAATTGTTTGTATTTTGTATGAAAGAACAAACAAGCAGAGTTTGGCAATGCCTGAAATCACACAATAGTGTTTGATTTTTGTTTTAAAGATATAATGAAAACAGTTTTATTTTCAACATTGGAGCGTAAAGTTTCTCCAGAGCTCCCAAATTATGGAGAATCACTTAAAATTAAAGAATAGTGTGGGGAGAAAGTGACACAGCATCAAATGGGAATAGGAGTAACTCATCTGAAGTGTCGTTAAATGGAATATATCAAGTGAAAGGAATTATATAACTGATCGCTATCTCTTGGCGTTATTTGTATCCTTTGAGTTTTTTTAAAAAGAACTGAATTGGATGATCTGTCTACCATCAAGAACATGGGAACAAGTGGGGAGTAAATACGTGTCTCTCCCATCCCAGCAATCTCACTACTTTTGACCTGTCAAAAAGATCATCTGAAAGTCAAAAAGGCTCGGCTTGATTTTAGGATAGCGGTATAAGCATCAAGAAGGGATTGTTACATCTGAAACAACTAACATGAGGGAAGGCATGGTGAAAATGTACTGAGGAATTGGTTTCAGACATGTACACTTCCTTGACAAAAAAGTTATTGTTTCCTGAAGAATGAAAGAATATTATTTAAACAATGAGATACACAATCTACAGAGAAACTGGCTTTAAAACAATCAAAGTTTTGGCTGGAGGATGTAAGAATTAAAGTAAAATACAGTTTTCGATATGGACAACTGAAGGCTCAGGAGAGATGTTTAAAAGAAAAATCAACAAGATGGGTACAGGTGAAGGGAGACCTGGCGAATCTTTTGAGTCCTTTCATAATCTGACGTTGTTGATGGACCAAACAGTATAAATTCCAAGCGGAGTAGAAGAACACTGCTTCATTGGAGTCTCCACTGATGATGTCACCTAGCATGGTGACGAAACATCTGATTGAGAACAACCCAGCTCGGCGAGCAAGACAACAACCTCACCAACAGACATAGCAGGAACTGCCGATGCTGGAGAATCTGAGATAACAAGATGTAGAGCTGAATGAACACAGCAGGCCAGGCAGCATCGGAGGAGTGGGAAAGCTGGCGTTTTGGGTCTGGATCCCTCTTCAGAAATGGGGGAAGGGAAGGGGACTCCGAAATAAATAGAGAGAGGAGGGGAGGCGGATGGAAGGTGGATAAAGGAGCAGATAGGTGGAGAGGAGATGGGAGTAGGGAGATTTTGAAGCTTGTAAAGTCCACATTGAGACCATTGGCCTGCAGGGTTCCCAAGTGAAATATGAGGTGCTGTTCCTGCAGCTTTCGGGTGGCATCGTAGTGGCACTGGAGGACACCCAGGATGGACATGTCATCGACAAACAACTGCTCTTGTGGAACACCTACACTCGATTCGCGACAAACACAACCTCTGGATCCAATGCATCATCCTCCGGCACTTCCGCCACCTGCAATCTGACCACACTAACCAAGGACATTTTTCCCTCCCCACCCTTATCTGCCTTCCAGAGGGACCGCTCTCTCTGTGACTCTTTTGTCCGCTCCACACTCCCCACTAGCCCCACCATCCCTGGCACTTTTCTCTGCAACCGCAAGAAGTGCTACACCTGCCCCTACACCTCCCCCCTCACCCCCATCCCAGGCCCCAAGAAAACCTTCCACATTAAACAGATGTTCACCTGCACATCTGCTAATGTGGTATATTGTATCCGCTGTTCCCGATGTGGCCTCTTCTACATTGGGGAAACCACCAGGATGCTTGGAGACCGCTTTGTGGAATACCTACGCTCGTTTCGTGACAAACGATTGCACCTGCCAGTCGTGAACCGCTTCAACTCCCCCTCCCACTCCCTGGATGACATGTCCATCCTGGGCCTTCTCCAGTGCCACAACAATGCCATCCGAAAGCTGCAGGAACAGCACCTCATATTTCACTTGGGAACCCTGAAGCCCAATGGTCTCAATGTGGACTTCACAAGCTTCAAAATCTCCCCACCCATGACCTCATCTCAAAACCAGTCCAGTTCGTCCCTGCCTCCTTGACCTGTCTGTCTTTTCTCCCACCTATCCCCTCCTCTCACCTCACTAATCAACCCCCACCCCCACCTCCTACCGACCAGCCTCATCCCCGCCTCCTTGACTTGTGCATCTTCCCTTGACTGCCCAACCCCCATCCTAACTCCCCACCTACACTCACCTTTACTGACTCCAACCCTGCCTCCTTGACCTGTCCTTCTCCTCTCCACCTATCTGCTCCTTTATCCACCTTCTATCTGCTCCCCCGTCTCTATTTAATTCAGCGTCCCCTTCCCCTCCCCCATTTCTGAAGAAGGGTCCAGACCCGAAACGTCAGCTTTCCTGCTCCTCCGATGCTGCTTGGTTTGTTGTGTTCATCCAGCTCTACACCTTGTTATCTCTTAACCTCACCAACAACCCAAGCTCCAGATCTTTGCCAAAACTTTGACCTTTCATAATCTATTGCTGTAATTCAGTGTACCTTAGACAACTAAAGATGACCCAAAGTCCTCAAAGGATAATGCAGAACAAGCGAGAAGAGAGGGAGAAATTCAACAACTTGTTGTAAGTAAATATGGAAATGAAAAAAACAAAGGAGACCACGTGGGATAATATTGTTCCCATTTTGAAGCCTACATCTGCTTCCAACTCACTGAGGCAACTATGACAAGAAGTTACTTCTTGATCAGGTGCCCATACATAATACCACAGCAGAGTAAATATCTCCACACATAATGAGGCACTTAAGGCCATCTCTCAAATTGACCACCCAATCTTCCATTTAGTCTCTGATCCTAGGATCAATCCTTGATGGGAACAGTACCTCATGAAATAAAAAGCATCTGGTTAAAGTGGTCCAACTGAGCAAAGAAATAGAGTCATAGAGTTGTACAGCATAAAACAGACCCTTCGATCCATCTTGTCCAGGTATCCTAGATTATTCCAGTCCCATTTCCCTGCATTTGGCCCATATTCCTATAAACCCTTCCTGTTCATGTACCCATCCAGATGCCTTTTAAATGTTGTAATTATACCAGCCTCCATCACTTCCCTGGCAGCTTGTTCCATACACGCAGCACCCTCTGGGTGAAAAAGCTGTCCCTTTGATCCCTTTTAAATCTTTCTTCTCTCACCTTAAACCTATGCCCTGTAGTTTTGGGCTCCTCTGAACTGTGAAAAGAAACCTTGGCTATTCATCCTATTTATGTCCCTCATGATTTTATAAACCTCTGTAAGGTCACCCCTCAGCCTCCGACAATCCAGGGAAAATAGTCCCAGCCTGTTCAGCAACTCCCTATAGCTCAAACCCTCCAATTTCAAACCCTCCAACTTTTTTCTGGACCATTTCAAGTTTCGTAACATCCTTCCTATAGCAGGGAAATCAGAATTGAACATACTATTCTAATAGTTGCCTCACCAACATCCTGTGCAGCCACAACATGACATCCCAACTCCTATACTCAATGACTGACCAGTAACGGGTAGTGTACCAAATGCCTTCTTCTGTACTGAGCCTATCTGCAACTCCACTCTCAGGAAAATGTGAACCTGTATCCCAAGAGCTCTTTGTCAGCAACGTTCCCCAGGAGTCTACCATTCAGTTTACACGTCCTGCCCTAATTTGTCTCACTAAAATGCAACACCTCACATCTTTCTAAATTGAACTCCATATGCTGCTCCTTGATCCATTTGATCAACGTCCCATTGTACTCCGAGATAACCTTCTTCATTGTCCACTACACCATTCATTTTGGTGTCATCTGCAAACTTACTAACCATACCTCTTATATTCACATCCAAACAGAAGAAGAAATTCAAAATTAGGAGAATGTGACTGATAAGACCTCCCTCATAATGTCAGTCAGATCCCTTGATTGAGAATGTTGACCTGATACCTAATAGGTGCTAAAGTTTGATATTGACAGTTCAAGTAACTTTGTTACGTTTCCTTTAATACATAACCAAGAAATTAAAGAACCAAACTTGGATTTTAGAATTAATAGGTTAGTTAAGAATTAGTTGCGAGAAATCAACAAGGATATTTCCTTCTGAAAAGGAGAACTGCTAGAAATTGGGGCCCCCTTTAAGCCTGTGTGCTTTTAATATTCCATATTTGGTATTTCCTGTGTAGCATGAAAACTCATTGAACAGTGTTACAGTTGTAACTATCTTTCCACAAACATAAACAGAAGAACTTGTCAGGCACCACACTATCATTTTTTTTCAAATTTAGTGATGCCCCTCACCAGCACCATAATGAGATAATGACCATAAAACCATGTTGCCTGCATCTAGTAGCAAAACATTACATAAAGGTAAACATTCAGACAAGTCCAAACAGCCAGAAAATGGGAACATAAAGGAAAATAATATAGTCTGCAGTTCAACCTACAATGCAAGCATAATGCTGGCACCTTGAACTTGACATTTCATGATGGTCCTCTCCACTCATCTACTCTCATCTCCTGGAACCGAGTGTCAATCAGGCCCAATGCATATGAGCTCCATCATCCACAGAGAGAGATTCCCCCTACTCAATGTCCTTATCCTTCTCATTGGATGACCATTTTCACAATCTGATTCCTAAGCATCTATCATATCGCCTGCTCCAGTTGTGCAGAACACAGCATGCTAGGATGGTGTGGCTCACTCTGGATTGTACTGGAGTACCCTTCCCACCTAACCCTACAGGTTCTATGCTGTGAGATTGCACCTTCAGAAACCCTATAATCTCATCTACCATGGCTTTGGTCACAGCATGTGCACCAACTTGGTAAAGGTGCTGAACTTGCTCAGTGATCTGCACATTAAGGGAGTGCCTACTACTCTCTGACCCCTTTCTCATCTCAAACTCACGTGAACGAGTCTACATTTCGTTGGGCTCATTGGAATCAATTATCATACTTGGGTGATATATGATACAGCAACATTCTCTTTGTTTCATGGCACACTTCGAAATTCCACAAACGATGGGGCACTGCTGCCCAGTATTCACCTCCTTTTAAGTTAATGCTGTTAACATCTCTAACACTAGATGACAGCGTTATTTTTGCTAGCACCAATGAAAACACGCAGTCTAACTTTGACCAACGTATGATGCTGAAGCATGTTCACTCATTGCAAATGTGTGAAGAAATGTTTGTAAATTAAATGTAAGTTAAATTAAATGCCCTTGCAAGGGCATGCTTCAAGTATTTCCCCTAACAATGTCCGAATGTTCAGTGCACATCTTTCCTAAGTTTTAATGAATTGACAGTGACTGCATGTACCCAGTATGTTTTCTGCATCTATAGAATGGCAAATGGTAACAGAGACTGCAACTCATGGGTAGATGCCGTCAGAATCAGGACCTGCATGGTGACCAGGTATTGCCACAGAATGTCCATGTCCCCTTTACCTCACACTATCTCCACAGTCCATTTCCACCCATCCCTCCAATGCAGACACCCACTACATTGATCTTCGCCTCCTACTGCCCTCCCTGCCACCTGATGCCTGACATTATACCTAAATAATGCCCACCCTTCTCCTCCATACTCTCTCTGCGAAGGCCGCATTGGTGGTCACTGCGAATAATCTCTCCTCCTGCAGTTTACCATGTCCTCTGTTGCTGCTCCACATTACACCTGTCTGCCTTGACTATATCCCCATCACAGTCCTTGTTCTCACACCTAGAAATGGCCTCAGCTTTCCCTCCCCAGCCTTGACTTCTCACCTCATTTGACAGTGATCCTCCCCACTACCCAATACCCCTTGCACCCACCTTGACAATCGACAATACTCTCCAGGACTATATTCATGCCAGATCTTGGAAAGATTTGGATGAGCCACCCTTAGACATGATTTACCAGAACCCTCACCACTGTCTTTACAGCTCCCTAAGAGACAGGACGTGATCCACCTAAGTCCTGCTGTTGGCCCTACAATACCGACCATTGCCCACTCCCGAGTTCGAAGTCAGATAGGTACCCTGACCATATTTTGCCAAAACAAATGACTGGCTGCAGCCAAGCTCCTGTGCTCAATGTTGACTGTGTCTGACTGACAGAACCAAGACCTCCTGACTGACAGTGATTTCCCCTTTGACTGGACTGAGGACTAGTCCCCACCCAGTTTTTAACGTAACAATTTGACTGAATAAATGTGCATTGTGTTTGCCACACAGGTACTGGCGTATGTTATGTATATTAAACTGTCATCTTGGTATTTCATCAAAACAGATCCCTACTGACAAATATGACAAGCAGCCTCTCTGTGTCAGTAGGGCAGTACTGATAGTCTTAGGCTGTGACTCAAGTGCCAATGCACCAACAGACATGCATGGCAAGACATGGATGGTGCAAGCATGCAGGTAGACATAAAGTGAGTGTTAAGAGAGCAAGCGAGCAGCCCTGAGACACCGCCTGGTCCAATCTATGAGCTTAACATCTATTCCTACGCACAAAGTGTCACTAATGTAGCCTTTCAATGCTAGTTGTCAGTGCACACTGCAAGGCAAATCAGATACCAATGTCAGTGGACAAGGCTGGTGCCTGTGTATTGTGTCCTATGATGCTGGTATCCTGTGTCCAACAAGAAGATCCTTCAGAGCAATTGACAAACTGATGTCACCAGATACTTGCTGTGATTTCTATGATTTCTTGATGTCTAGCTTGTTCGGCATGTTTGATAAAATAGGAAGCTGAATATTAATAAGGGGAGCTGGAGCATTAGCAAGTTTCTTTATTCATTCATGAGATGAGGGCATCACTGGCTAGGCCAGCATTTATTGCCCATCCCTAATTGCCCAGAGGGCAGATATGAGTCAACCACATTGCTGTGAGTGTGGAGTCACATGTAGGCCAGACCAGGTAAGGATGGCAATTTCCTTCCCTAAAGGACATTAGTGAACCAGATGGGTTTCTCCAACAACCAGCAATAGATTCATGGTCATCATTAGACTCTTAATTCCAGATATTTATTGAATTCAAATTCCACCAGCTGGCGTGGCGGGATTCAAGCCCAAGTCCCCAGAACATTACCTGGTCTCTGGATTAATAGTCCACTAAAAATACCGCTTAGCCATTGCCTCCCCTGTATTAATTCATTTAATATTCATTTAATTTCAAAGTCATTGAATAAGCAATAATCCCCCTTAATTGGTAACTCACTGCTGCCCAGCAGGAAACTCACCTTGCTGCTTGTCAAAAACAGAAAAGGAAGGAAATGTTTATGACACTGTGATAAGCCCTGCTAGACTTGTCTACAAAATCATGCACAAATCTCACCATTGTCCGCATCGCTCAAATCTCAATAACATTCTGTCCTAAGAATTCTTTGAAGCTGGAAGAATTATCCCTGAGTGACTTATAAAAAATAACTTGTCTGCTAATTAAATCGGTGGTCAAGTTGAAGTTAGAGTTAGAAATAGGGATCAGAAAGGCAGGCATATTTGGGGTAATAGAACAATATCTGAAATTGGAAGCAGGGCAAACCAAATAGCAATTCAGTTGAGCTAGCTAAAATTCAACTTCAGGTGAAGCAGCTAGACCGAGTAAAAGAAATGAGAAAACATGAGTATACTAAAGAGGAAAAGGGAAATTAAATGGACTTTATGTGTTTTTTTTTTTATTCATTCATGGGATGAGGATGTTGCTGGCTAGGCTGGATTTATTTGCCCATCCCTAATTGCCCAGAAGGCAGTTAGAAGTCAACCACACTTCTGTGGGTCTGGAGTCACATGTAGGCCAGATCAGGTAAGAATGGAAGTTTTCCTCCCTGAAGGACATTAGTGAACCAGATGGGGTTTTCCCCTAACAAACAACAATGGATTCACAGTCATTGTTAAATTCTTAATTCTAGATATTTATTGAATTCAAATTCCACCATCTGCTATGGGGGGGATTTGAACTCATGGCCCCAGAATGCTATCTGATTCTCTAGATTAACAATCCAGTGATAATACCATGAGGCCATTGCCTCCCCTGGTCTGAGCTAAATACTAGGGCAACAGAAATAGAGAGACAGAGGAAAACAATAGGTGAGAGAATACCGGCCCGAAACAAAAGGAAGCCTTTAGTTTCAGGGAACGTTCTGACAATGAAAGATGGGGACAACTGAAAAATGTTTAAATTTATGTAAGGCCTACCAAACCAATGTCAAGGTCCTCTTAAAATTTATTTTGAAAAGACAACTAAGCAAGTGGGGTAATGTAAAGAAAATTGGACGGTGCCCATGCTAAGTAAGCTAAAAAGAAGAGCTCTGAGCTGTATGCTTTGCTTTTTGAGTACATTTCTAAAGATTGTGGTGCCAAAACAAAAACTATTCTTTGTGCTTACAAGTTTAGCAGAAATATCATAATAATTGGTAGCATTCTTCACAGATTTATATAGAATTTGAACAAGTAAATCAAGATCATAGTGACCTTGATATAGGGCATTAAAGGTACACGTTGATGAATGACCATTAGCAAAATAAAATTCCTGGAGGAATTTAAGAATTCATTATTTCCATTAGGAAGAATTCACGCTGAAAGTGAAAAGGTTGCTACAGCCACACCACCAGCTGAGATGGTCGATTATTATGAGCTGGACCATTCAAACCTTTTTTCTGCAACACCCACAAACTCAGGAAGAGTAGAAGATAGGAGGGTTGAAGGAAGACCATGATGAAAGATGAGAAAGGGGATCCGAAGATGCACCAGTACCTCCTCCTCGGGCCAGAAAGATAAGTGCTGAGGGTGGAAGTAAGGTCCAAAGGCTAAGTGCTTCCATTATCACCAAGTTGGCACGTCTTTGTGCAGATATCTGGAAATTGTGTGGTAAATCCATGGAATTTATTGTGGTATACAATGTCAGTACAAAAAAGGAATTGCGACTGAGAATAGAACAAATAAAGCTGTCCCATTGACTGCTGCTTTTAGATCAAGCACAAACACTATTATAAGTGTGTTAGTTAAACAAGATTTCTGAGAGTCTTGAGAAAAATGCATAGTCCCTCAGATGAGGCAAGTAAATCTCTTGTTGAAACGAGAGATGCAGGATCCACCCAAATTGTTTTGTTGGGGAAAAGCATGACTTTTCCACAAGTGCATTATATCACTGCCAAACAGTGAGTGATATCAGCAGGGAGTTTGTATCTATACCTTGGTTACAATTGCATGTTGAATGTAACCTAATATCTGGGACAGTAACTGTTGAAGTTGACAATAGTTTTCCAGTAGAATGGGGTTAATCTATTCCTGAAAAATGATTTAGCTGGAAGGAAAGTAGTAGCTTCTTCAATAAACATGGAAAGCCCATGTGAGGCCAAGGAAATGCAGCAGTTATAGGAAAGGGTTCCAAGAAATGTTTATTTCATATAAACTCCAATACAGTTTATCATGAAATGGTGTAGCCTGAGTTGTATCTGATTAAAGTGATTTAATAATTGAGTGAAAAATACAAATGACTGTAAAATAACATAATTACCAGGTTGCACTGACTAAGATCCAGTGCAAATATTTTAAACTCTCCCTATTGCCATCACTCATTCCTTGCATGTCAGCTCAGCCATCTGTTTATATTTGAAACCTCTGACAAATGTATAAGATTTTAGATACCCTCAAAGGCCCAAATTAATTCTTAATGCAGAGTTTATTTACTCAGTCATTGTGAGGAAAGTAAATATGATGGCTTGATTGCCTCCCAAACACAAATAAATTCTGAAATGCTGCATTTGTACATTCATTGGACTTGTGAAATATGAATTTCTTGGCTTTTGACAGCTTTGGAGGCTTTGGTAAAGACTCTTGGTTTTTCAATAGTCTATTCAAGTAAAGCTATTTAGTTTGAAAGATTTATGAGCTCTTCAGTGTCTTCCAAATATAATAAAAGGGCTTGTGAGTTCCATTTATAAAGTGGAATGGGTGGACAAAAGGGAAGGGAAGGTGAAAGTGATGTGGAAAGGTGAAGGGAAGGTGAAAAGGATAGGACGATAGTTCAATTAAGGGGGGGCGAAGGCAAGAGTCAGTAATCTGTAGATTTGACTTTATTTGGGTAGAGCTGCTGATGGCAATGATGAACTGAACTGATATTTCTGGGAGCAGATTGCATGTTTCAACCTGGCTGCGTTGGTGTTAGCCTACATCTGTCGCCACCTCACCACCTCTGATGACATGCCAGAGTCCCACCAACAGAGACATGAAAAACCTGCTTGTTGACAAGCTTGGAGGGAGAAAGAACACTGACACTCAAATTAATCCTGACTTCTTGTCCTCAATAGAAAAATTCCAGTCTGGATCATTCATTATGTTATACGCGGAGCTGAATAGATTTTTTGATCTACAAGGGACTCAAAGTGGAAGGAAGAAAAATGCAAGCAAGAAAGAATTAGATCAACAGTGGTATCAAACGGTGGAATTCTCTGATGGACAAAATGACCTACTCCTTCTCTTATTTCTTATGTTCTTATGAAGAGTAATCTGTCTTTTTCACGTTGTAACAGAAATAAAAGGTACTGCAGATGCTGGAGAATCCGAGATAACAAGCATGGGGCTGGATGAACACAGCAGGTCAAGCAGCATCATAGGAGCAGGAAAACTTGACGTTTCGGGCCTAAACCCTTCATCAGAAATGGGGGAGGGGAAGAGGGTTCTGAAATAAATAGGGAGAGAGGGGGAGGCGGATAGAGGATGGATAGAGGAGAGGATAGGTGGAGAGGAGGCAGACAAGTCGAAGAGGCGGGGATGGAGCCAGTAAAGGTGAGTGTAGGTAGGGGGGTAGGGAGGAGATAGGTCAGTCCAGGGAGGACGGACAGGTGATTGGCATCAACATGACCTGGGTGCACCAATTTTGGGTGTTGCGTCACCCTCAGGAAACATGGAAGTTGAAGCAAGGCAAGAACAACTATAGCAAATGTCAATAAACAGTCAGCAAGCAGAGTTTTCACATTTGCAATGGTGGGACCCTGGCATACCGTCAGAGCTGTTGAGGTGGAGATAGATGCAGGCTGATACCAATGCAGCCAAGTTGAAACATTCACTCCGTTCTCAGAAATATCAGCTCAGTTAGCTTTGTAGCAATATTGGTGGGCTAAGTGGAACAAGAGTGGTTCCCCAACTCATCAAACTTACTTGCTTCGACATCTGTGATTGTCCACCTTGAATTGGACCCACAGTCTACTTGTTGTCTGGTTCATGGTTACTCTGGAAATGAGAGAAAGAACTTCAGACTTCATCAGAACAAGAACAAGTTAACTAAATGGATATGCTATTTTGTAATGAAACCCCTCATGAACTATTAATTTGATTAAAATGAGGACTGGTCATTAATAATGTGTGAAGTATAGTCTTGAGGTTTAGAAGAGGAAACCCCATTGGTTGGTTATATTATCAATTATTCCAAATAGCTACTCCATTTACCAAACTCTGGTTCTATACAGCCAAGGTGCTTTTCATTCAATATGAAACAGGAAAATTGACCAAGTTCAAATAATTCATTGTTACATTTTGTTCTCTTACATTTAATATTAATTACATATTCATAAAGCAATTGTGCGTATTAACCAAGACGAACATATTCCCTTTGCTTATGTATCACATCACGCCTAATATTTTAATGGTGTATGTTAAAAAAAACATATTTCTTTTTCTTTGGTGGGAAGAGTGATTCAGATTTGGTTTTATTAACAACAGTTTGTGGAAAAATTCACTGTTAAGTGAATTTAATATTCCAGTTTCCTCAATCTTTTATGTCTCAAGTGTGGAGCCCCTAAAATGACCATAATTCACAACTTGTATTAGATGCATTATTCTATACTGTACGTTAATTCTGGAATTATGATGTAGAGCCCACTGATGGGCAGTGGTGCCAAATTATAGTAAGCTATTGAATGTACTACTTCTTATGTGCCCCACTTAATACCCTGTTCTATTGCTGTTATTTGTCACTAAAATTGAAATAATCTATTCAGCTGCTTCTGGCAACTCCATCCTTTCCCCTAGATTTCCAAGTCCATGTTCCCCAAAGGATCTCCTGCCCTAGCCCTCAAACCCATATACTTCTGTAGTTTCTCTTTTATCTTCTCTCATGTGCTCTCAGCTCTTCTTGTCCATCATCTTGCCTTGTTCTGTCATCCTTATTCCCACTAAACTACTGATTACTCATTTCCCTTCTATGTTTCCAAAGTTAAATTACATTGTTACATATTCTGTCTTGTCGTGTACTCTGTCCTCTCCTCTCAGATCTGTTGTCATCAATCCCCTTCTCAAAAAGTCCACTGTCAATCTTTAAATCTGTTATCTGCTCTAAAGTCTTCGAACATGCTGACACCTCATATCTGGAGTCACACTCTGAACTCCATACATAAATTCTTTTGAACAAGTTATCATTGCAGTAACAGCATAAAAATAGCCCTAGCTAAGTTAATTAATATCTATCCACTATGACTGTAACCGTGGTAACTAATCCCTTTTAAGTTCATTCAACCAGGTTCTGGCCTTTGACATGTTTGAATCGAATCCCTACAATGTGGAAACAGGCCCTTCGGCCCAACAAGCCCACACCAAACCTCAGAGAATCCCACCCAGACCCATCCCCCTATAACCCACCTAATTTACACCTCCCTGAACACTATGGGCAATTTAGCATGGCCAATCCACCTATCCTGCACATCTTTGTACTGTGGGAAGAAACCAGAGCACCCAGAGGAAACCCACGCAGACACGGGGAGAACGTGCAAACACCACACAGACAGTCGCCCGAGGCTAGAATCAAACCCGGGTCCCCAGCGCCGTGCGGCAGCAGTGCTAACCACTGTGCCACCATGCCATTTGAATATACTATTGCTGTGTGAGCCCTCCCTAACCTGGTTCCAACATCCCCTATCCAGTGATAGAAAATCCTTCCTCTGCAAGTGCTTCCCCAGTGATTTGTCCCCTCCTATACTCAACCTCATTCTGCCTGTCAGTGATATCATCTTGATACATGTCAACTTCCATATGAACACTAAACGCAGCTCTACCTGCCTACAACTCTCTCTGATTGCCACCCCTGAATGAAAGAAATTTTGCTCAACTAAACTTTGGGAATACCAAGATCATTGCCTTCAACTCTCAACCCAAACTCTTTTCCATAGTGAGCAATTACTCAAAACTGGACCAGACTGCTTGCAGACTTGGAGTCCTATTTAATCCCAAGAGGAAGTTTCACTGCATCACTAGAAATGCTATTTCTACATCCATTCTTGCCTCATTTCATTTGTTGCTGAAACCCTCATCCATACTTTTGTTACCTTTACATAAAAAGTTCAGAGAGCGACCTCAGGACTTACATACTCTGTTCATAAATCTAGCTAAAACTTTTGACAGTTTGAGTTGACCTAGTCTATAGCATTTGCTTGCCAAGTTAGAATGTCCGAACACATTTGCCAATATCCTGCATCTTCTGTATGGTTGCACCTGTATGTTCATTGCCTTTGCAGTAACTAGCAGTGTAAATCAAGAATACATTATGTCTCACCAAATCTTTAATCTCTTCTTTACTTCATTGCTTCGGGACTTCACCAGAAACATGCCCATAAGTAGCAATATTCGACTTCATTTATTGGGGCTGTTCAATCAGCCACTCTGTACTTCCAACAAAGTCACAGAGCCAAAAAATGAGAGAGTGTTTGTATGCAGATGATGGTGCTGTAACTTTCCATAGCAAGACATCCAAACTATGGCAAATTACTTCTCAAGTACTTCCAAAACAGTGTCAATTCAGTGTTTCCAAAACCAAAGTTATGTGTCGAATTAAACAAGACATACACTATGAAGCACCAGGTAGGACCATTAATGGTTCAAATCTTAAAGTTGTAGAAAAGTTTGCATATCTTGGTGGTATGTTCTCTTAGGAAACCCCTATTGATGAAAATATCGGTGAACCCACCCAGATAGCAAGTTCTGCCTATGGCTGATTCCAGATCTTGTTTGTAAGCATTACAAACAAGTTTGTAATTAAAGTTTACCAGTGTCATTTTGTTTATTAACCTGTTGTATGATTAGAGAATCCTGGGTGTGCTATTGGCACCAGATGAAAAGCAGTGTGCATCAAGCACATATTTGTATGTATGCAAACATCAATTTTAGTAGTTTCACCAATGCTGGACATACGCCCAATTACCTTGGCACTAAACTGTGCTATTTCTTCCTGAAAATTCACTGCCTATTTTTCATCTTCTAATACATTCCTAAAATTTTGCCAATTTGTTGATCATCTGAAATATTGTTTCTCAAATGATACAGTGTCTAATACTATTTGATAACGCTCCTGTGAAATACTTCAAACATTTTATTGGTGATATCATCTCATAATATTATTATGAAATGAGCATTTAATACATTGGCATCTATTTTTGTTACAGACTGAGATTAGTTCCTACCCCATGGCTTTTTTATCTGATGGAGAAAATTCTTTTCCAAGAAAACCTTAATTCGTTCTTCCCCTCTTTACCACACATGCTCTCTGCTTCCTATATCATAGATATTCTACAATTAGTGTATTAGATATTAGTATAAGATAGTTACACAGCTTTGGTGTCTGTATATATTTAGATATGTGCTTGATGCATACTGCTATTGCAACTTTGTAAAGGAGGAAAGAAATCAGTTTGATCCTTAACTGAGCAAAGTTTTGCTTGCTGTGAAAATGCACTAGCCATAAAGTAACCTGCAATATTCACCTAATTCACATCCATTAGTTTCCAATCTCTTCTCTGGTGTCTCATTAATGCTTTCAACAATACAATGCACTTTGAGTGGCAGAATACTTGATGTCTCATGGTATCTGATTTTCAACAAAAGTCGTAATAATCCCAAATTCTAGCTGTTCTTTTAAATGTCACCCCTGTAAATTAATCAGTTCTCAGCAAGGACTGCGGATGAACCAGCTCATAAGAGTAATAGGTTTGATCTCAGAGAGGAAAAGGAGAGCATTCCCATTCCATACTACTCAGTTGTATCTTCTGTTGAGACATTTGGAAGCAGAATAGCCAAAGTAGCAGAGCTGGCTGGACTATGGGATGGGAGATTTATTTGAGGATCAAATAAAGTTACCAAAACGTTACTTTTTACATATTTAAATAACATGGCATTTATGAATATAACCACTGAAATCTCAGACACTCAAATAAAAAACAACTTTAATTATAAATCATGTTATTGATAAAATGTTAAAGAGTTTGGAGGTCATTTAGACTGTATCTCAAGAGAAAATACCATGCAAAGCTTTATGAAGCTATTTTCACATCCAGATCTGCAACAAATGTTTGTTCCACATTGAGGTACTCTATTTATACTGCATATAAATGGCCAGAAACAATACCAGCTGGGATCCGCTGTGAAAGCCCTGTGATTGGCAACATTTCAGTTTATTTCTGAAACAGAAGGAGTAAAAATCCACCTGGCATGATATAACTCTTTTTTTTGCTCCTTGGCAATGCTGGCTGTGGGTGGTGAATGATCACAAGATGTATGTTTTCTAAATATACAAATGTTTTACTTTGTTCTCTGCTTGATATTCAGTTTTCTATCAATGCTGACTCCAATTTGTACCCCAACGCAGAATAGAAGAGTGCATGTACCTGTTTTGTTTAGTAGGATAACTATGAAATGTTTATACCTTGCTTGCTGGGGAAGTAATACTTGGGCTGCATTTTACCAAAAATCAACTTGAGTTAATTTTGGAGAGTTTCATGGAAAGATTACCTTCATGAGCTCTCATGGCTTTTCTCAGCACATGGTAAGACCGAGCCAAAAACGGACATCACAGACTCCATGGTGGCAATATAGGTCATTAAAATGAGGTGAGCCTGGTTATACATAGCAAGAAGGCTTGTTAGGCTTCTTGGCAAAAATCTTTCCCAAAAACTCAATACAAATCTGACTCGGCCAAAAACTACAATCGTCACCCTATGGTTACTGATGTAAACCTCACAGTGGAATAAGTGAAAATTCAACTTTAAAATACATACAAAATTTTCTGTGACTTTTTCTTTAATTATCTAATGGGCATAATGATGAGAAGAAAGGCAAATAAAGCTGCGAGCAAGTAAGCAAAAATATACTGCCTGTCAAAGAAAGTAACTAGCGTTTATACAATGAGGAAATAATAACTTTTGCGTTAAGTCATAAAAATATGGTCACAACACAATTTTGAATGCAATATTACAAATCAAATTTTGATGTGATGATTTATGATTCCTTTTGTACACTAATGATTGTTGACTAATTAACTTATTCTATATCTCTGACTTTAATGATGCATAAATCCAGAAGACCCTGTTAATGTGAATGCAAATAGTGGTGCATATTAGTAGTTAATAATGTGTTTTATGGTATGTGATCTTACTTTAATTCTGAATGTTCATAATGTATGAAAACATTCAATCAAATTACATCAGCTTTCTAAAATAATTGGTATCCTACATTTCAAGCTTGATTTATTCATTCATATGATCCAGCCCTTGTTTTTGTTCTGATCCTAATGGTCATTTTCTGGGGAATTAAATGTATTTGTCTTTTCGCAAATCTTGCACAAATGTATGTATAGTCAAAACAAGTAAACATTTTTTTGTAAAAGTCTGTAAATATTTTTGTTATTGATATAATTTCAAGGAAGCAATATCATTTTTTAAACATGTTAAAACATGTTAACATGATCAGTGTGGTTACAAAATAGTCTCAGTAATAACTAATTGTATTAGTGGTGTTGCTCAAGTGAAATAATGCCCTGAGTGTCACTGCTGCTCAAAACGTATCACAAGTAAAGATCATATAAGAAGCTGTTATCAACAGATTATCCCTCAAATGTGAGCAATTCTCTTGTTCCAACCTTACCTCCTCAACTGCAAATTAAGAGCTTGAATTTTATATTAAGATTTAATGTAGAAAAACATCCCTAAACACTTAACAGACAAAATCACCAACAAACCAAAAATGGAAACATTGAGATCATTAGCTAAAATATTCGTGAAATTAAGGAGGGCTTTAAAAGAGGAGAGAAAATTGAAACAGCTTCAAGTAAATCTTGATCACTGATGTACATTGCGTTTTGGACCAACGTTATGCATCGAGTTTTACATTTTCACCCTCATACTCAAGTCATTTCATTCTTCACCAGTCTTATCCTTGTAATCTACAGCCCTTCAGCAGAACATCAAGTTTCTCCAAATCCAGTGTATTGTCCATCTTCCAATCCCCTAGCCCCATTAGTGTTATTAATTATCAAGATCTAAACTGTGGATTGTCATAGAGTCATAGAGCTGTACAGCATGGGAACAAACCCTCTAGTCTAACTCATCCATGCCGACCAGGTATCCTAAATTAATGTAGTCCCTTTTGTATTTTCCCATGAAATGATTTTGAGTGTGAGGATGAAAATTTTAAAAAATAATGCATAGGTGATCTAGAATCCAAAGTACATTAGTGATCAAGATTTTGTGCAAGATAAGATATAAGCAGTAGAGTTTTTCTTGAGATGGAGGACATTGTATATGGTCTTCCTAGAGTGTAGCTGGTGGAAATTCTCTCATTCAGGAGAGAATTAGGCTGACAACAGAAAGCAATGTTGAGGATTCAATGTAGAGGGTGGAGAAATGGCAGATGAAGTTTAGTCCAGATAAGTGTGAAGTCCTGCACTTTGAGAGATCAAATGTTAAGGAAATGCATACAGTTAATGGCAGGACCCTGAACAGCATTCATGTACAGAGGGATCTTGGAGTTCAAGTCTACAGCTCTCTGAAAGTGGCCACATAAATAGATAGAGTGGTGAAGAAGGCTTATGACATGCTTGCCTTTATTGGTCAGGGAAATGAGTGCAAAAGTTAGGATGTCATGTTGCAACTTTATAAGACTTTGGTTAGGCCACACTTTAAGTATTGCATTCAATTTTGGTTACACATTACAGGAAAGAGGGTGCAGAAGAAATTTACCAGGATGCTGCCTGGATTAGAGGGTTTGAGCTATAAGGAGAGGCTAGAAAAGCTCAAGTTGGTTTCTTTGGAGTAGCGGAGGCTGAGGGGAGACTTGACCAAAGTCTATAAAATTGAGAGATGCATAGATAGAGTTGATGGTCAGAATCTTTTTCTCAGAGCTGAAATGTCTAATACGGGGGTGGTGGTGGGTTTGCATCTAAAGGTGAGAGGGGCAAGTTCAAAGGAGATGTGAGGCGCTAGTTTTTTTTTTACACTGAAAATGTTATGAGTATGGAATGCACTGCCAGGGATAGTGGTCGAGGCAGACAGGCAGACATGATAGAGCCATTTAAGGGACGTTTAGATAAGCATATGAATATGCAAGGAATGAAGATAGGGATCAAGGGTAGATAGAAAGAATTAGTTTAATTTGATATCATGTTCAGCATAACATCGCAGGCAGAAAGGCCATTCCTGTACTGTACAGTTCTTTGTTCTATGATTGAGAGAGGGATTGTGGAGAGATAGAGCTGAATGTTGACATACTTGTGCAATCTGATGTCATTTTTGTGGATAATGTCACCCACAGTGAAGGAGAATGTAGATGATTAAAAGAAACAGATGATGAATAATTCTTCATATTACTTCAGGGATATTTGGAACATGAACAAGAAAATTTGCTAATGCTAGATATGCTCTGGTTTTGATTGAATAAGGAAGACTAAAACAAATTGATGGCTGCCCCAATCAAATAAGCAATGGATGAGAATTATTGGATGATGACAGTATCAATTGCATCGAAGACTACAAAGAGATGAAGAAAGCTGATGAGGGATAGTGCACCACTAACACAGTGACAAACTTTTTCCAGTATTGTGACAGTATAGAACCTGATTGGACAGATTAAGGCATAGAGTTGTGGGAAAGATGGGCAAACATCACAAAATATTTAAGGACATTAAAGAAAGAAAGATTAGGGATAGCAAAGGCAGAAAAATTGAGGGTGAGTATTCTGAAAAGATGGATGATAATAGTTCTGAGAAGGAGGGGAATGGTGACTGAGAAGTAAAACTGAGGAACAGAAATAAATTAGTATGAGTAAAGAGATAGTAGTCGAAAAATGAACTGTATCAAAGGTTCATAAATCCCCTGAACCAAATGGCTACATTGCAGAAAGATGAAGGAAGTGACTATGAGATAATGGATGCATTGGTGGTTATCTTCTAAAATTTGCTGCATTTCGCAAAGGTCCATGCAGACTGCAAAGTAGCAAATGTAATCCCACTATCTAAAAATGTATAGATATAGAATGGAGAACTACAGGTCTATTAGTTTGCCATCAGTGTCGGAGAAAATGTTGGAATTGATTATGTGTGTGATAACTTAGAAAATAATGGTAAAATTGGACTGAGGCAATGTGGTTTTTTGAGAGGAAGCTGGACTTGGGATGACTAAGTATTTCGTAAAGAACTTGGCAGATGGAATATAATGTGAATAAGTTTGAAGTTATTCATTTTGGTAGAAAATAAAACAGAAAGACAGAAATATTCTTAAATGATATGAGAGTGTCCAAAGGGTGTCCTTATTCATGAATCACGAAAAGCTAGCATGCAAATGCAATGATCAATAACAAAAGCAAATGATATGTTGCCCTTCATTGCAAACAGATTTAACTACATAAATTAAGATGTCATGCTACAATTGGAAAGAGCCTTGGTAACTGCACCTGGAGTAATGTGTGCAATTTTAGTCTCCTTATCCAAGGAAGGACATACTCGCCATGGAGTTTCACCAGACAAATCCCCAAGATTGCAGAATTGTCTTATGAGGAGAGGTTAAGGAAACTGGACCTGTATTCTCTTGAGTTTCAAAGAACAAAAAGTGATCTTATTAAAATTTTAAAAGATTCTCCCAGGCATGACGGCATAGGTAGGATTCATTGCCTAGGTGGTGTGTCCAAAATCAAATTAGAATAATCTCGGAATAAGGGGTAGGCCGATTAAGACTGAGATGTGGATAATTTTCTTCAATTAAAGAGTGGCAAATCATAAGGCTGTGAAGCACAAAAAAATGAGCACGTTTGAGGCAGAAATCAGTAGATTTGTGGAAATTGATAAAATTAAGGAATATGGAGACTGCCACTTTCCTGTGCTTTGAGGTAAATGATCAACCATGAACTATTTACATATCAGAACAGGCTGAAACATTCTCCTGTCCTGTGTTCCCAAAGAAAAATTTCAAATGTCAGATGTCATAAGGTCAGAAAGGGAAGTAAAAAGCTTAGCAAATAAATGGGAATAGGATTAAATGAATAGACTGTAGACTCTTTGGACAAGGTGGACATTAAAGGCAGATCTGACCGTGGGTGGCTAATTCAGTTATATGCCAGGTACGTTCAAGTCTGTGCCCTTTAGATCTGAGGGAACAAAAATGGAAGGCGTATTAAAGGAATGAACAGAGTGGTACTTATATGTTGTATAACAATTACCACTTGTGGAAGTGAGACTATATATTTGTAATAGTTTTAAACATCAGAAGTGTTGTTAAAAGGATACTTAGCAATTAAATGAGTCACCTATAATAGGATTACTTCACAACAATGATGCAATTTTAAGTGTCTCAATGCTAGGAGGGAAACAGCTAAGATAATGCTGGGAATAATGGTTTCATGCAGAAACTTTGTTTAACCATTGCCTCTAAGTTGTCCTGGTACTTGATTATACATAACCACAAACATGATTTAGCCTCACCCCCATTATGTTGAGAGCAAAGTTTGGCTAAGGTAAAATTACATGTTTGGCTAAAGTACAATCTTACTATGACAATTGATGCTTTTGAAAGCTTCAACCATCATTGGCAGGAAAATTTATCTATTGTCCAGGTATTTGAAGGGGAACTTTTTCTTGAGCATAGTGTCTCTTCTGACTTCAGAGTTTTGAACATATCACTTATTACAAAAGGGGGAAAAAAATTTCCATTTTCCAATCACTGCCATCCTCAACCTGAATAGGCTTCATAAAACCCAGAGATAACACAGTGTGGAGCTGGAGGAACACAGCAGGCCAGGCAGCATCAGAGGAGCAGAAAAGTTGATGTTTTGGGTCGGGACCCTTCTTCAGAAATGTCAAGTTTCCTGCTTCTCTGATGCTGCCTGGCCTGCTGTGTTCCTCCATCTCCACACTGTGTTATCTCTGACTCCAGCATCGGCAGTTTTTTACCATCTTCAACAAAAACCCACACTTCTTTGAAAGGGAAGGTGATATTCTGAAACAAGAAAAGCTTTTTTTTCAAACAAGTAAGACACCTGAGTTATTTTAACAGAAGCCAAAAACAATATTTTTTTATTGAAATGCCTTGAGATTTGTTAAACATAAGGTTAAGCTGTACTGCCCTAGGCAATAAAATGTTTTCCTTTCCAGATCATTGTGTGCTTGTGTTTTTAATCAGAAAGTGTGCATTTGGCATGAAATATTTTAAAAAATGAAAGACGTATAAAGAATGTGATAAGTCAAGAATATTTACACTGCTTTCTTCATCTAACATTAAAAGCTTCTATTATTAATAACTTGTCTTTAAAATAACAGAAGGTACCATTGTTTTCAATACATACCTTACAGATCCTGAGGCAGGTTATGCTACAAGAACAAGAAAGAAATCAACCCTTTTGCTCACTTTATTTAACTACAGTTTCAAGAACAAATCTGATGGTTCTTTTTCCCTTATTTTGTCTCTGTCTGCCCTTGTGCTTTGACTTTTGGTAGCAGTGTGCAATGAGTGACAACAGGATGGCAACTGTTTCATAACTTTCACGATTTTTATTTCTATTGAAATCTACATGGTTTAAAATTTGAGGATTAAGCTATTTCATCTTTTCCAGAAAAGCATCCTGCTGAGCTCTTCCCAAATTTTGACCAGTACTTGACCAGGCTGGTTTCCAATTTTTTTCAACTTTACTGATGCCTATTAATAGACAAAAGCTCCAGAATCAATATTCTGAACTGAAGAACACCCATTATAAAAATTCAAACTGTAAACAACATTTGGTTGGGCAACTTGTTTGGCTCTTTAAGAATATAAACAGAAGTGTTTTCTTTTTTTTGATTTTGGCCATTTTGATCAGTTTGCACTATTTACACCAACTGCACAGTGATTTGTCAGTTTTATAAGGTTCTTCTAAGGTGAGTCTGACAGAACAAGCGGGTGGAAAACATGTGCAGAGTCATTTAATTTGGACAGGATACAGGCTAAGCATTTAGCCAGAAGAGAAGCAAGTGCTAGCAAGCTGAGTGTAGATTGAGTTTGCAGCAGGAAATAAAACAAAATGAAGTATCTTTCACCTGCAGGGAGCAACAAACCTGGAAAGAGGAAACTGGATCACAGATACTAGTCTGAACTTAAATTCCCTGCAGGCCTTTCATGTTGGGCTAGGCGGGTGCAGTGCAGATTATATGCCTCAATATTTTATAATACTTTGCAGTTAGCGTTAACCAACATATTATTCTTGGCCATATGTTATGAAGCTTCCTTGCTAGATATACAAGTTTATTCTTGCTAAAATTCATCACTGAAGTAAATTGCTTACTGACAATTAGAACTATTTTACATTGTTTGGATGTTTAATGCTTTTGTTCCAAATGTTTTCCTCTATTTAGATTTACAATAGAATCAGTCCGGTTATAGAAACCCTTAATATGATTCATATAATTTTACTATCACCCTATTTTGTAAACATGACCTTCCTTGTTAAAGATCAATCTTAAAAAGAAAGAAAAACATTAAAATAATTAGTAACAAAGCATGTTCTCACTACAATTTATTGGATATGGGTTGTTTTCATTGCACATCTTAAAATGGTTGAAACCTGTTTTATGAGGCAGAGCAGCTTTAAATAGCTGCAGTGGTTGGGTTCAAAGGTCGTCTCTTACTCCAAGTTCATGAGTCAGCTTCACATTGAACAAATTTTTACCACAAAACCAGCCTGTTTTGTTCATCCTTACCAATTACATTCTTAAGAGAGGTCTGGATTGACTCAGGCTTTGTGTTCCAACTTTAAATAGTGCAAATAGACATTGGTAACTCATACGTAGATATTAGCTGACTAATTTACAGCAATAAAATATTTTGCTAAAGGGAAGAAGTATGATGACATGATGGAATTCATGTTAAATTTTCATTGAATAGATGTTCAAAACTTACATTAAACTTAAATCAAAGTTTAAATTTAAATCATCCTACTTGATTTGGTAGCTATGCAGGTCGTGCAAAAGATTTATCACCACATTAATTATGTCTTCTTATTATGCTTTCTACCCTATTCTTAAATTTATTTTCTTGGGTTTGCCAACTACTTAGGAGGAAAAAGGCAAAGGAGACTTGCAAATGGGTAAATATTTGAACATTGCCTGTGTACAAAGTTACTTGAAAAATAGAAGATGTAATAGAAGATGTTAATTATGTCATATGAACACACAGGTTGCAATCTTTCATTTCCAGAGATGATAGTATTGAATTGGAAGGCAACTTAATTAGGGCGGGGTCGTAGCACCCCAAAGCTCAATTGTCTTTCTGTCTCCAACTAAATAAAGTTCTGAGTGGGAAGGCCCAAGACTGATTTTCCTGTCTGGCTGCCAACTGAAGCACTTAAGTAGTCAATTATAACCACTTAATGACCAAGTGAGGGCTTGGTTGGACGAGGGAAGTTTTCTCTTTGCAGTGAGGATAATTGCTCTTCATCAGAATTGAATTGCCATTTCTTTGCAAATTGGGCTATTAATGTTATTAACATTGGAGGCAAGATCTGTTTATCTGACCCCATGGTTCACAACACTTGGATATGTGTTTAGAATTGGAAAATAACTCTGGAAAAAGAAAAGGTTTTAAAGAGGTTTGGTTAATTGTAGCATTTTGTTTACAAATTTTACTTCCCAATGTTCACGTCACTGTTAACAGAATATTTATCCTCGAATTAGATACTGCTTGAATGGAAACGTTCTTTGGCTGAGATCAAAACATAGAAATATTTTAACATGCTGTTGGCATAAAAATGTTAACGTTTTAACAGCCACATAAAACTTTGCCAAACACAAATCAACAATCAATAATATTTGGAAAACCAAGAAATGTCATCAAAAAGTCAACTCACAATCCTGATACATCAAAAGTTTACCATGCATTGAACTCCCTGAATGAGATTCATTACTTCAAATCCCAAACAGTATTAATAAATTCTGGTAGAAAAAATATATTGGAATAAAAATAAATTCTAGGCAGTCAGTTGTTGGAGCATACAACCTGACAGCCGGTAATATAAACCTCTGCCCTGTTTAATTCATTTGTAGTTATATTTTTACATTGGCTATATTTAACAAATTTATGATTTTAAGCCACATTAACCGTAAAATTTTATTTTTAAAAAAAAACTCTCCATTTTTTGGGCTGGTTTCGGAAATTTTATTCCATTTTTGAATGCAGGAATGAACGTTTCCAATTATTTAATAGAATGCAAATGTATGGCCCCATACAAAACCAACCTCGTTTTCCAATAAACATATTTATAATATTAAAGGTTCATTGCACAGGGTGCCTTTATTCTTCCAGTTTTAAGAATTTTAAAATTATACCAAATGTACCGAAGCAGGAAAAATGAGATCTCTTCAAGCTCCTCCAATTTTCCTTATTTGTAAAGTGAGAATAAAACACATTCATACCTAACCAAAATGATGCTGTTTGATTTATATTTCTAGAACACATCAAATGTTCTACGACAAGAGAGATCAAATAGATTTGCCATGCAGGAGCCTTTGAATTGAGGCCCACCCCTGTCAAAAGCGCATACATCGCTAAAGTGTTTAGAATTCTAAACATTCACGATGTTCCCACTGAATAATTTAATAAAAGAATGTGTTATAAAAAGACAGAAATATTAGGACACTTCCATTTCTCAATCACCTAAGTAAACTTGTTAGTACAATTGGACTTAGATCTGAACTCTAATCCAAAAATTTGTTTGCTGTTATTACATAGTTAAATTAGGATTTCAGCTATATGGCTAAAAAGAATTTCATTATTAAACAAAAAAATGATTATTAGATACCATTGTGCATGTAATTTCAATTCACAGATCCCCAATACGTGCATGCAAAGGTCGGTATTTTTGCATGTTAGTAAAATAACGGCAAGAAAAACAGAATGTCTGTTAAAATAGCATGTAATTGAGGTGAAAAGACATCTGCATTGATGGATCATCGGTGACATTTTATGGAGGAGATAACTTTCATTGTGGTCATCGTAACTAAAAAAATAACTGTGTGCTAGACCAACAAAGGGAGATGACTAATAATCAGTGGATTCATGTCGAAGGAAAAACAGCAACCAGGTTCTGAATGGGAAACAGGAATAAGTATGATATATCTCATTTTGGTAGTCAACACATTCACTAACATCTCTACTGAAGTCAAAGTTACAGTTCATGTTACAGTTGCATAGGACTTTGGTTCGACCACATTTGGAATACTGCGTACAGTTCTGGTCACCACATTACCAAAAGGATGTGGATGCTTTGGAGACGGTGCAGAGGAGGTTCACCAGGATGTTGCCTGGTATGGAGGGCGTTAGCTATGAAGAGAGGTTGAGTAGGTTAGGATTATTTACATTAAAAAGACGGAGGTTGAGGGGGGACCTGATTGAGGTCTACAAAATCATGAGAAGTATAGACAGGGTGGATAGCAAGAAGCTTTTTCCCAGAGTGGGGGAATCAATTACTAGGGGTCACGATTTCAAGGTGAGAGGGGAAAAGTTTAAGGGAGATATGCATGGAAAGTTCTTTACACAGAGGGTGGTGGTGCCTGGAATGCGTTGCCAGCAGAGGTGGTAGAGGCGGGCACAATGGTGTCATTTAAGACGTACCTAGACAGATACATGAATGGGCAGGGAGCAGAGGGATACAGATCCTTGGAAAATAGGCGACAGGTTTAGATAGATGATCTGGATCGGCGCAGGCTTGGAGGGCGAAGGGCCTGTTCTTGTGCTGTAATTTTCTTTGTTCTTTGTTCTTGGTTCAAAACGTCATGTCCAACAGCTGGACAAAAACCTAGAAGCTACAAAAAAAGTATTGCTTGGCTATAGAATTCACAATTAATGGTGGTAAATGTTTATTCAGTAGTTATATACCTAACTGTATATTCTGTAAATTGGTTGTCATTAAAGTTAGTGCATAATTATTATAACAAAGTCAATGTAACCATAGATAAAAGGTACTGCAGATGCTGGAGAATCCGAGATAACAAGCATGGGGCTGGATGAACACAGCAGGTCAAGCAGCATCATAGGAGCAGGAAAACTTGACGTTTCGGGCCTAAACCCTTCATCAGAAATGGGGGAGGGGAAGAGGGTTCTGAAATAAATAGGGAGAGAGGGGGAGGCGGATAGAGGATGGATAGAGGAGAGGATAGGTGGAGAGGAGGCAGACAAGTCGAAGAGGCGGGGATGGAGCCAGTAAAGGTGAGTGTAGGTAGGGGGGTAGGGAGGAGATAGGTCAGTCCAGGGAGGACGGACG